>OZ030005.1:136117052-136524552 GCA_964023405.1 Apodemus agrarius
CTGCTTGGACTCCACACTAACGAGCACCTTGTCTGAGAGTCTCTGCAGAGGGGTGACCAATATTTAACAGAGACTGCTTCTACAGGGGGAACCAGAAACCCTGAGTGGAGCCCCGGATGGGTCCTCTGGTGGGGTTCTCTGGGGCTAACTCGGAGGGTGGGCTCAGGGAGACCCTCCTTGCACCTGGGTGTCTCACCTTGTGTCCCCAACTGTTCTCCCAGAAGCCAGATCCCGAAACCATGTCTGCAGCACCTGGGGTGACTTCCACTACAAGACTTTTGACGGCGATGTCTTCCGATTCCCTGGCCTCTGTGATTACAACTTTGCTTCTGACTGCCGAGACTCCTACAAGGAATTTGCTGTGCACTTGAAGCGGGGCTTGGGCGAGGCTGGGGGTCACCCCCAGATAGAGTCCGTCCTGATCACCATTAAGGATGACACCATCTACCTCACCCACAAGCTGGCAGTGGTGAATGGGGCCATGTGAGTGGGATTACTACTCTCCTCTCATGTCCCAGCAGCTGGGGGGATGCTTCTGGCTCCTCAGAAGCAAATTTTCCCCTGAACATTTTGCATAACTTAGCCAGCCTCTAGGATACCCTCTTCTGCTCTGGTCCATGCCTAAGTTTGAGGTTTGAGCTACCCATGGATTCATTCAACAATCACTGAGTGGTCCCCTCTGTGGACCAGGGTCTTTGGTATCTTGTGAGTCTCCTGTAGATTTCCCTTGGGTGCCATGTGGGCTAGGCTGGTGGATGCCGGAGCATGTCCCCCAGGCTAAAGTTGCAGAAGCTCAGAAGGAGGGGCTGCTTGCCCTGCCCCATTGTTCCCTGGCATTGTCTCTGCAACAATAAGGTCCTCTTAAATGCATTCCTGTCCTGCAGGTTCACCTCCTGGGGATTTACTCTCTTCCGGCTTCAGGGGTTTCTGTGTCCTGCACGGGGCTCTCCCAGGGTTCCCTTACCTTGCTTGGTCTGCCTTGGTCGTGCTGTCTTGTGTGGGTTGGATGTGGTAGAGGTCCCTAAGAATAGAGGCTCAGGGGCTGTTGTGTGACAGTTCTAGGCTAGCACAGGAGTGGGCTGGGGTCTTGGCATGAGGAGAACCCCAGGGTGATGGGCTGGGCAGGGGTTGAGGGTACCACCTTGGCAGATTCTATAAGGCAATACCTCTGAACAGAGGGCCTAGAGAGGGTTGGGGGCTCAGTCCCTAAGATGTCCCAGACCCACTGCCATTAGGACTCCTGGGAAGGCTTCGTCCTGGCCTCAGAGAGGGCACAGGAAGGGAAATAGGCCGAAGGGCCTGGCCCTGCCCCCAAGGAAATCCACCTGGCCCAGGCCAAGGGCCTTTAGGCCTCTTTGAGCTTGGCCAAATACGTTGGTGGCTTCAGATGAGACCAGACTGGACATGTAAGGAGCCAGGCTGAGACCGACTTCATCCAGAAAATGCCCATGGTTTCAGCACCCCGTGGACAGCAGAACCCTTATGAGGACAAGTGGGTGGGTCCTGGGATGGTGAATTGGTGAGTGACCCCATAGTGGCTCCCACAGGGTCAGCACCCCACACTACAGCTCCGGGCTGCTCATTGAGAAGAATGATGCCTACACCAAGGTCTACTCCCGTGCCGGCCTCTCCCTCATGTGGAACCGGGAAGATGCACTCATGGTGGGCACCAGCATCCTGGGCTCTGGGGTGGTGGGACTCCTCTGTCTGGTCAGAGGCCTGGTGGGAAGGGCAGGAGGGTGGGAGACCCCACACCTTACGGTTGGAGTAGGATCCTGTGTGGTAGAAAAGGCTGCTGGAGACAGTGATTGGTACCAGAGATTCTACTGGCCTGGCCTGAGAGGCTCTCTGTGTTATAGGTGCAGTGAGCTGTCTTTAACTGTCCTTTAGAGACTGCATTTTGGTACTCCACCCCGAAGGCCACCTTTCTAGTGGCTGACCCCTGCTTCCTTCCCGACCTGCCCTCTTTGAAAAGCTGCCCAGACTTAGGGGCTCTGTAATATGTACTGGGCTCTGAGGTCTGCTCACCTCTCCTCTCATCTCCTCCGACAGGTGGAGCTGGACAGCCGGTTCCAGAACCACACCTGTGGTCTCTGTGGGGACTTCAATGGCATGCAGATCAATAATGAGTTCTTCTCCGACGGTAAGTGCCAAGCTGGCCTTGTTGAGAGGGAGACAGGGGTGTGGCTGCAGGTTCCTGGCACCCAGGGATCACTGCTGACCAGCTGTCTCCCTAGGCGTATACTTCAGTGCCATTGAGTTTGGGAACATGCAGAAGATCAACAAGCCTGAGGTTGAATGCGAGGACCCTGAGGCGGTACAAGATCCGGAGTCCTGCTCTGAACACGTAAGCCACCTCTTGGGAGCCCCAGGCTCTCAGGAAACCTGTACATGCTGACCTTTGTTGGGGATCGATCGCTCTATGCTCTGAGGGGAGGGAAGAGAGGTGTGAACAGATGTCCACATTCACGTCTTTCTGTCTTAAGCGAGCCGAATGTGAGAGGCTGCTGACCTCCACAGCCTTCGAGGACTGCCAGGCCCGCGTGCCCGTGGAGTTGTACGTGCGCGCCTGCATGCACGACCGCTGCCAGTGTCCGCAGGGTAGTGCCTGCGAGTGCAGCACTCTCGCGGAGTTCTCCCGCCAGTGCTCTCACGCAGGGGGCAGACCCGAGAACTGGAGGACCGCCTCACTCTGCCGTAAGTAGCTGGTGACCCGTGGGGTGCCTGGCAGGCCACTCAGTGTTAGTGTCCCTGGGCTTAGTGAGCCCTCTGGTGGGAGCCATGTCTGTGCCAAGCACCCAGACGCTGTATCTACCAGGGGCCTTGGTAACTCCTCATTTGTGGACTGATGGAGCTGTCTTTGCTTCTAGCCAAGAAATGCCCGGGTAACATGGTGTACCTGGAGAGCAGCTCGCCCTGCGTGGACACTTGCTCACATCTGGAGGTCAGCAGCTTGTGTGAGGAACATTACATGGATGGCTGTTTCTGCCCAGAAGGTATGAGCTCTGGACGACCCTTGTCCTAGGGACTGGGGTGGGGGGCAAGCAGCAGGGAGGGTTGGGACCCTTCCAAGAGCCCTGGGTGCTGTGAGGTGAGAATCTTCATTGACTGAGCTGGGCTCCGGACACCTGTGGGTGGAGGTCTGGCTGGAAGCCTCACCTTTGGGGAGACTGGCACTTCCTGAGGCTGCCAGGGTAAGTTTACACCTCGGGCTATCTATCACAGGCACCGTGTATGATGACATTACGGGCAGTGGCTGCATCGCTGTGAGCCAGTGCCACTGCAAGCTGCATGGACACCTCTATATGCCAGGCCAGGAGATTACCAATGACTGTGAGCAGTGGTAAGTCTCAGGGCGTAGAGGTTTGGGGTCAGACAGGCTGGGGTGTTATTGACCCTGACCCTGACCCTTACTCTAACCCTAACCCTGTCTTGACCCTGTGCCCTACTTCTGGGTAGTGTCTGCAATGCCGGTCGCTGGGTGTGTAAAGACCTGCCTTGCCCTGAGACCTGTGCCCTGGAAGGTGGCTCCCACATCACCACCTTTGATGGGAAAAAGTTTACCTTTCATGGAGACTGCTACTATGTCCTGACCAAGGTAGGCCAGCCAGGCACCTGGATGGAACTGGGGGCCCTCTGTCTTCCGGGGCGGGTAGAAAGATTGATTCTGGAGAAGGCTGTCCTTGGGGTGGTGGGTAATGCTGCTCTTAGAAATGGGTTGTGAAGTGGGGGTCTAGGGTGCAGAAAGCTGTCAGGTCCTCAGTAACTTCACCACCCTTTCTCATACAGAGCGACCACAATGAATCCTATGCCCTCCTGGGCGAGCTGGCCTCCTGCGGCTCTACGGACACGCAGACCTGCCTGAAGACTGTCGTGCTGTTAACAGACAACAAGAAGAACGTGAGTGCCTCCACTCCTCCCCTAGCGGGCATTTCTGCGTCCCGCGTGCAGGCCCGCTCAGCTCTACGCACCCTTGGCATTTCTTGCAGGTGGTGGTCTTCAAATCAGGTGGCAGTGTGTTGCTCAACGAGATGGAGGTGACCCTGCCCCACGTGGCAGGTGAGTGGCTCACGGAGAGATCCCAAACTTCTGCCAGTCAACAGGGCCAGCTGAGATTCAGACAGCCTGAGTCTGGGCAAGGAGGAGGGGCCTGTGTCCTCAGGCAGACTCTATCCTTGGGTCCCTGCTAGTGGTAGGGCGTGGTGGGCATGTCACCCCATAGTACGGTGGAATCAAGGAGCCCTGCTGCCTCTCACCACGTCCCTCCTTATCTTACAGCGAGCTTCTCCATCTTCCAACCCTCCTCCTACCACATTGTCGTGAACACGATTTTCGGGCTGCGGCTGCAGATCCAGTTGGTTCCGGTCATGCAGCTTTTTGTGACTCTGGACCAGGCTGCCCAGGGGCAGGTGCAGGGTGAGTGGTTCTCTCCCGTCTTGTCTCTGAGAAAGCCCCATGAGGGTCCTATCTCCCCCCCCCCACCGGTCCCCAGATTCTTCCTAATCCTGCCCTGGCCCTTTAGGTCTCTGTGGGAACTTCAACGGCCTAGAGAGTGATGACTTCATGACGTCCGGTGGGATGGTGGAGGCCACTGGGGCTGGCTTCGCCAACACCTGGAAGGCCCAATCAAGCTGTCATGACAAGCTGGACTGGCTAGATGACCCTTGCTCCCTCAACATCGAGAGTGGTAAGGCTCAGGGGAAGCTGCTTGCTGTCCACTGGCTTGTCAAGGACACACAGACCCGACGGTACAGCCTCAGAGCAGACAGGGCTCCAGATGAAGACATAGAATGTGGAGGAGGGGTGGGTGGAGGTCACATGGGCCACAGTGCTGGGGACTAGCACCTTCACCTGCTGTTTCAGCTGGTTTATGGTGGCCCCATGGTGGCAGCGTTCCAGGTGACAAAGTAGATGGGCTGGGCAGGCTAACTGCTAGTTGGTGGCTCTCATCTAGGCCTGGCCTAATGCTAGGATGACATGCCCTCCTACCCATTTCTCTGTCATGTATGTGGGTTTCTAGCCCTTTGGGGTCGAGAAAGGGAGAGGTGGGTGTTATGCAGAGAGGTCTCATCTTTTATTTTTAATTTATTCTTCATTTACATTTTGAAGTTTATACCCTTTCCCAGTTTCCCCCCTCCCCGAAAACCCCCAACCCATCCTCCCACCCCTTGCCTCCAAGAATATGCTCCTCCACCCAACCCACTCTCATGACCCCCCACTCGATTTCCCTACACTGGGGCCTCTCTATTGAGCCTTCACAGGGCCAAGGACCTCTCCTCCCACTGATGCCAGACAAGGCATTCCTCTGCCACTCTTGTGGCTGGAACCATGTGTACCCCTTGGTTGATGGCTTAGTCCCTGGGAGCCCTGGGGCATCTGGTTGGCTGACATCATCATTCTTCTCATGGGGGTGCAACTCCCCTCCCCCCTCCCCCAGCTCCTCCAGTCTGCCCTCCAACTGGAGAAGTTTCATCTTGCTCATAGCTGCCTGGAGATATGATGGGAGGAAGGAGGGGGTCTGGCTTTGGTCACACAGGAGACCATGGCACCTCCATCCTGGGTGGTCAGACTTTAGGCTCAGGGAATATGAAATGGAGCCGGGTCCATGCTAAGGTTGTGATCCCCTCTCCAGCCAACTACGCTGAGCACTGGTGTTCCCTGCTGAGGAGGTCGGAGACGCCCTTCGCCAGGTGCCACCTGGCTGTGGACCCCACTGAATACTACAAGGTGAGTTCACCCCCCAACCCTGCACGCTCAACGCTGCATGCAGTGTCCCCGGAGCCACCAAAGTGTGCTCTGGGCCCCTGGTTGAGCTGTGAGGGGCTGGGTGTGTGTGTGTGTGTGTGTGTGTGTGTGTGCACTTGAGTGCATGGGCCATGCCACCTGGCCGCCTCGCCTCACCGTCTGTTGTTTGGTTTGCCTCCCAGAGGTGCAAATATGACACGTGCAACTGTCAGAACAACGAGGACTGCATGTGTGCAGCGCTTTCTTCCTACGCCCGCGCCTGCGCGGCCAAGGGTGTCATGCTGTGGGGCTGGCGGGAGAGCGTCTGCAGTAAGTGCTTCCTCCCCGGATGATTCCTAAGATGGTGATCCAGACATGGTACCCCACAGGCTTGGGCTGGGAGCCCTGAGCACAGCGGTCCGGGGAGAGGGGCCCGCTCCTTGTAGCTGCCGCCCAGCTTCCGCCAGAAGCAGATTTCCCTGACTTTTTACACTCCCTGCTTGCAGCGAGGAGCGTAATTCTGTAGAGATGGGCTATGGGCTAGCCACAGCTGTGGAAGCTGAGATCAGGGGCCTGGGAGGGGTTCTCAGGGTGGCTGGCTTTCTGGCCTTTGGGCTGGGCAGGTATCTGCAGTTCTGGTGGAGAGAGAAACTGAGGGACAGCCTATAGAGACAGTAGCTGGAGTCCAGTCCCTTCTCGCCCTCCTTACTCCCCTGCTTTCTTCTGCAGACAAGGATGTGCACTCTTGCCCCAGCTCACAGATCTTCATGTACAACCTGACCACTTGCCAGCAGACCTGTCGCTCCCTCTCAGAAGGCGACACCCACTGCCTCAAGGGATTTGCACCCGTGGAAGGCTGTGGTTGCCCTGACAACACCTTCATGGATGAGAAAGGCCGCTGTGTGCCCTTGGCTAAGTGTTCCTGCTACCACCATGGTCTTTACCTGGAGGCAGGAGATGTGATTCTGAGGCAGGATGAGCGTTGGTGAGTGCCCTGGACTTGGCAAGGGGGCCATAGCGTAGGGAGGGGGCTGCTCTCCAATCTCTACCCCAAGTGAAAAAATGGGCGACTCTCCCCATGGGACCCCAGACTCTCAAATGGTGCAGAGGTGCCAGGGATGAGATTCTGAGAGCAGCCCAGCTGGCATCTGTCCTGTGTGGACACAGACCTGGGTCCCGTTCATCACTTCCCGCTTGTCTTTCGTAGCATTTGCCGGAACGGGAGGCTGCAATGTACCCGGGTCAGACTGATTGGCCAAAGTAAGTGGATGTTGCCCCTGTATGACCACGAGTCTTGTTTCTCCTTCCTGCTTACTTGGTGTCTTGAGCTAAGACAGACTCCTTCACCCCACAGCCTGTAACGCCCCCAAAATCCTTGTGGATTGCAACAACTTAACTGCTCTGGCCGTCCGGAAACCCCGTGCCACTAGCTGCCAGACACTGGTGGCTGGCTATGTGAGTGCCAGGGAGGGATGCTGTGGGCGGGCTGGTCGAGAGTGTTCTGGAGGGCTGAGTCCACTGCGGAGGGGAAAGGCAGACTCCCACACTGCTGGGAGTCATTGGGCTGGGGGCTGAGTCTTATACAAACACGGGGGTTGATACTCCTTGTGACCCTGGAGGAGAAGTGGCAGCCTGAGTCACGGCAGAGGTCAGTGTAGGGGCCTTGATCAGCAACTCTGCCCAGTCTCCCTGACCAGGGTGAGCTTGAAGCGAGGGCTCTTAGGAGACAGGAAAAGGAGTTGGGGGTCTAGGACACTGTTAGATCTCACATTGGCATCTGCACTCGACCCCTCAAAAAGGGCTGGGCCCTTATCTGAGCCCTTCTTATTCCAGTACCATACAGAGTGTATCAGTGGCTGTGTGTGTCCCGACGGACTTCTGGATGATGGCCGTGGTGGCTGTGTGGAGGAGGACAAGTGTCCTTGTATCCACAACAAACATCTGTACTCTCCTGGGGAAGAGATCAAACTGGACTGTAACAACACATGGTGAGCTGGCCCAGTCAGGCTGCACCAGAGGGACTGGGCTGGTTTTGTGAGGATACAAGGTGGTCCCCACTCTGTTGATGGAGCAATCTGTGTCTACCTCTTACCCTGGAGGTCACTCTTAGGCCGGTGTACATGCTCGTGGGTTCCCTACATGGACCTCCTCAGGAGGGGTCTCCATGGTGTCCAGGGCCTTACCTAAGCTGCTCTCCAAGAGCAGATGGGAGTCTTGACCTCGGGACCCCTCAGGCTCCTCTACTTTTCTCCTCAGTACGTGCCAGAAAGGACGCTGGGAGTGCACCCGGTATGCGTGCCACAGCACCTGCTCTATCTATGGGAGTGGCCACTACATCACCTTCGACGGGAAGCACTATGACTTCGACGGACACTGCTCCTACGTGGCTGTCCAGGTGCGACTGTGGACCCATCTGGGAAGCAGCCTGCCCTGAGAGATGGAAGAGGGTCCTGGGGTGGGAGGGGTCAACCTTTCTTCACCCGGGAACCCACACACTGCCAGGATTTGGGTTCCCAGCAATGAATAGAGAGGGTGTGGTAAACCTGTCTCCTCTGCCCTATACATGGAGATGAGGGTTACTGAGAAAGCCTGCCCCCCATGTATGTGCGCATGCATGAGTGTGCGTGTGCATGCGCATGTGCGTGTGGGTGTGTGTGTAGACAGGCCAAGCTACTCTCCCTTGTGCTCCTCGATGACATCGTCATCCCTAGACAACAGAAGGTCTGGCTGGGTGGGGTTTGAGTCAGGGCCTGGGGTAGGGCACCTGTGTCCCCGCCTTCTTCACTGACACTCCCTTGCTGGCCCCCAGGACTACTGTGGCCAGAACTCTACCGGTTCCTTCAGCATCATCACCGAGAATGTCCCCTGCGGTACCACGGGTGTTACCTGCTCCAAGGCCATAAAGATCTTTATTGGAGTGAGTACTGCTGGTTCCCCAGGAAAGGGATCCACTGGGAACCCTTGGACACAGTCAGTGACCATCCTTTCCTCTGGGTAGGGGACAGAGCTGAAGTTGGTGGATAAACACCGTGTGGTAAAGCAGTTAGAAGAGGGTCACCATGTGCCCTATATCACCCGGGAAGTGGGCCAGTACCTGGTGGTGGAAGCCAGCTCCGGCATCATCGTTATCTGGGACAAGAAGACCACCATCTTCATCAAGCTGGACCCCTCTTACAAGGTAGGCCACCAAGATGCCAGCTGTGACTTGGGCTGCCCCCAGCATAGGACCCGTGGATGCTGCTCTGCCTTACCTCAAGATCTTCTCAAGCTGGAGACTCTTGTCTTTCTTTCTGCAGGGCACTGTATGTGGTCTGTGTGGGAACTTTGATGACCAGACCAAAAATGACTTCACCACTCGGGACCACATGGTGGTGACCAGCGAGCTGGACTTTGGGAATAGCTGGAAGGAAGCTTCCACTTGTCCAGATGTGAGCCACAACCCAGACCCCTGCAGCCTGAACCCACATCGCCGCTCCTGGGCAGAGAAGCAGTGCAGCATCATCAAGAGTGGCGTGTTCAAAGTGTGCCACAGCAAGGTACATAGGGGCTGCAGGCATGGGCGGGGCCACAGGCATGGGAGGGGCCACAGCAAGGTAGGTAGGGCTGCAGGCATGGGAGGGGCCACAGGCATGGGAGGGACCACAGCAAGGAAGGAGGGGCTGCAGGCATGGGAGGGGCCACAGCCAGGTAGGCAGGGCTGCACGCATAGGAGGGGCCACAAGTGCGGGCAGGGGCACAGGTGTGGGTTGACTGTGGGCATGGGTAATGGCTCTGTAGGTAGAGTCCGAAAGAGACTGAAAGAGACTGATTAGCATGTCTGTGCCATGAGAGGGGTGTGACCTATTGGTCTTACTATGGTTGCTTTGGGGACTCCTGGCCTCTCCAGGTAGGCTAAGGACCCTTGGAGGCATGCCGCTGCCCCACAATGAGGTGTTTGTTCTTCAGCTCTGAACACTTCGTTCCTTCACTCGATAATTAGATGATCAACCTTTCTCTCTGAGATTCCTGGCTCGACCCTGACCCCCTCTGCCACAATTACATGGTCACTAGGGAGGGAGAGGAAGGACTTATTTTGTTAGTGCCTAGAGGCTAGCAGGGGCAGGGCCAGTTTTAGGATGGTCATCTCGAGGGACTAAGGGTACGCATGACGACAGATCTGTAGGCCCTGAGTGGCCTCAGTGTGAGTGTTCTCCCTCCATCAGCCATGCTGGCCCGGGGCCAGCTTCACTGTCCTGAGTTCCAGGCCCTCTAAAGGCAGCGTGGCCTAAGTCACACTGAATGTCCTTCCTAGGTGGACCCCACAGTCTTCTATGAGGCCTGTGTGCACGACTCCTGCTCCTGTGACACTGGTGGTGACTGTGAGTGTTTCTGCTCCGCCGTGGCCTCCTACGCCCAGGAGTGCACCAAGGCAGAGGCCTGTGTGTTCTGGAGGACGCCGGATCTATGCCGTGAGTGCCCATCCAAGGGATGGCTGAGTGTGAACCGTCCCACACTTGCCCCCAGGGAGACCTGTGTTGGTGGGAGCGGATTGGTCCTCTTCTCGCTCACACTCCTTGGCTCAGGCTTACCGGGGCACCCACTCATATGCTCCCACGCCTGACCTCGTCCCCATCCTCTCTCCTCTAGCCATATTCTGTGACTACTACAACCCCCCGGACGAGTGTGAATGGCACTACGAACCATGTGGCAACCGCAGCTTTGAGACCTGCAGGACCCTCAACGGCATCCACTCCAACATCTCCGTGTCTTACCTGGAGGGTGAGCAGGCGGGGCCCTCTGGGGAGGTAGCCACCAAGGGGCAGGCGCCTGTCAGGCTGAGGACTACCACCAGCTGGGGGGGGGGCATGGGGATTTTGAGAGGGGCCCAAGGGCTGAGAGGCTTAGCTCTGGGAACAAGAGTCATTTCGCCACAGTCTGTTTAATGAACTGGGGCCATGCTAAGGTCCTGCCTCCAGAAGAGGTGACAGAGGAGCAGGCGAACTCATGGGTGGAAATGATTTCATGTTTCTCGGCATGTGGGGAGCAGAAAACCCTAAGGGAGACACAATCCCTGTCTTTTGACTCTTGGTCTTCATAGATGAACACCCCCAAGCAAAAGACCAGGAGGGGTGGGGCTGATGAGGAGGGTCTGGTGGACCAGGGGTCCTCCATGGTTGTCTGAGCCCCATTTCCTATATCCACTAGGTTGCTACCCTCGGTGCCCTGAGGACAGGCCCATCTATGATGAGGACCGGAAGAGATGTGTCACCGGGGACAAGTGTGGCTGCTATATTGAGGACACTCACTACCGACCTGGAGAATCTGTTCCCACTGATAAGATCTGCGAGTCTTGGTACTGAGCCTACATTGCACAGGGTCTGGGAAAGGTTGGCATATACATATGTATGTGCACTCACTCACTCACTCACTCACTCACTCACTCACTCACTCTCACACACACACACATGAACACACATGCATGTACATACTATGTTCATATACATGGAAATGTGGTCACTTCACTTCTGTTCATATTCACATGCAAGCACACACATGGATCATAGCCACACTCACATACATGCACAGCCCATTCAATGTGCATACATACATACATGGACACAGCCACACATAGTTGCACACCCAATCACACATGTACACACATGGTCATAGGAGGTGCTGATTCTTGTCCTTGTGGGGGTATGGAGGCCTTTTGACCTCACCCTATTCTTTTGACCCAGCTTCTTTTTTAGCTTGCTTCATCTCACCTAACTGGCCACATTTAGAACCCAATGGGTGGGTTCCTTCGTAGCTTGTGTTTGGGGCAGTACTCTGGGGATTTGGGCCACGGCACAGGGAGATGGGCATGTGGTGTCTCTGAGCAGGGAGGGTATGGGGAGGACCTGTAGCATCTACTCTTGCTTTGCAGTACATGCACCAACACATCAGAAATCATCTGCGGTCCAGATGAAGGTAAGCTGCCCGCTGCTGGGATCCTGGAGGTAGAGGGTTAAAGGTCCCAACCCAGGAAGCCTGTGGGCTGTGCTGTTCTTGTATGGGACCGGGTCTCGAGTGGGGATTGTTTTCCTCCTGGGCTCTGTGTCTTTGTTGCCCAGGTCCTTTCCAGCTTCAACTTGCTGAGCTGTGCAGCAAGCCTGAGGGATTTATACTACACATTCTTGCTCCCTTTCTCTAACGGGGATGGTGCCCTATGGGGAATTTCTAGTGTCCAGGTTCTGGGCTTATTGACTCTGGAAACCAAAGAGGCTCCTTCACAGTGAGAGGTTCTGGGTATGCAGTCCTGCTGGGATGTATCCCCAATTTTCCCTCACATGTGATAAATTGGGGAGGCCTTGAAAATGTCTTTCTTGCTGGATTGATGGCTCTATAACCCCTGTGCAGGAAAGGTTCTTAACTACACCCAGGATGGTGCCTTCTGCTACTGGGAGATCTGTGGACCCAATGGAACAGTGGAGCAACACTTCAATATTTGTAGCTCCTCCACACCAATCCCATCCACCCTGACAAGCTTCACCACGGTCTCCACCCCCATCTCTACCACCCCCATCTCCACCACCATTACCACCACCACAGCCACTGCCACACCCACGGTCACTGCCACTGCCACCACCACAGTCACGATGACCACTGAGCCAGGTGAGGGTTTTTCTGGGTCTTTTGTCTTCTTGAGAATCCAGGATAGAGAGGACCTCTTGGGGCTGGAGTCAGTTCTGTGTATCCAGCCTTTGTTTTGCAAATAAATTGATTTAGGCGGTCTTGACATTTCCCTGAAGGCAGGGGACATCGGAAGGTGTCCTTACATTCTCTGCACTTGTTCCAGTACAAACCATATCCATGATGATGTGAGTGAGCAGTCAGGGGTATGAAAGACACAGGAGAGAACACCTTCAAATTTGAGGACCTGAGCTGGCTTGGTCAGTTGTCAAAGCACTTGCTTCACAAGCATGAGGATGTGGGCTTGATCCCCAGAGCTCATGTAAAATGTCAGACATGGGGAGGGGGCACATTTGCAATCTTACTGTCAGGAATATGGACACAGCAGGATTCTTGGGGCTCATTGGCAAGCCAGTATGACTTAATTGGCAAGTTCTAGGCCAATGGGAGACCTTGTCTGGAAGGATGAGGCATTCTTGAGGATGACACTGGAGATGGTTCTCTGGTCTTTATGCTCACATATAAACATGTTCATGAACATTTGCTTGCACATGTATACCTATACATACAGAAACATGTACACACAGAGACGCACACACACACAATGTAGTATGAGCATGGTGATGCACACTTATAAAGAGCACTTGGGAGGAAGAAGCAGGCTGATTGCCATAACTTTGAGGCATGTGGTATATTTAGAGAGTTCCAGGTTGACTAGGGCTGTATAGCAAGACCATGAATTAAAAAGTCTTAAATTGTGCAGTAATAGCCTCCTTTTTTTCCTTGATTGAAATTCCATCAAGGATTCCTAGTAAGGGACATTGACAATGCTTTCACATGATAAGTAAGGCCAAGAAGAGAAAAATCTTTCACAACAACTCCTGGGCTTCCTTTGGAAGCAGATGTGAACACAGGCTGCACTCAGCTGCTTGAGGATCACAGGTGTATTTAGTCACTGTCTGCCAAGTCCGTGGACACAGAGAAGGGACCTGACCTGTGTGGGTGATCATGTTCTTGGTCAGGAATAGACAAAGCCCTTTTCACACTCTTCCTTAAGGATGGCTCTCTTGTTAGTCTTTTTTCTCTCTCACAAAGATTCAGCATTGACAAGGAAGGGGTACTGATCTGGGGCTCGGAGACTAGGGTATGTCCTACCTAGACATGGGCCTGGGTGTCTCCCCTCTGAGCTTCAGTCTTTCAGCTGCAAAATAAGGTGGGAATGAATCTATTCTGAACTCTGACTGGGTTAATATAACTTGGTCCTTTGGTGATGATGAGAGGGTGGATAAGTGTGTGTATGGGACCTGCGAGGTCACCGAGGACTCTGAATCACCTAGCCTTGATCAAGCACTAATGACCTGTATGTAATTTTGTTTCCCTGGTAGTTTGCTGCTTCTGGTCTGACTGGATCAACAACAATCATCCCAGCAGTGACCTTGATGGTGGTGATCGAGAGACCTTTAAACATGTCTGTAGTGCTCCTGAGGACATTGAGTGCAGGTCAGCCATAGAGCCCAAACTCAGCTGGAAAGAACTGGGCCAGAAGGTACAGTGTAATGTCTCAGAGGGGCTCACTTGCAAAAATGAGGACCAGTATGGAATTGGGGAATTTGAACGTTGTTATGATTATGAGATACGAGTCAACTGTTGCTTTTCAATGGAATACTGTACGGCTTCAACCATCTCACCTACAACTTCAACAACAACCTTGTCTACAACTCCACCTACGTCTTCACCAACCACCATACCTACAACTTCCCCAACGACTTCATCTACTACTTCACCAACAACCTCACCTATCACTTCAACAGTTTCCCCAACTACTTCAGCCATCACTTCGCCAACCAGCTTACCTACTACTACGTCAGTCATTTCACCAACGACCCCATCAACCACCTCACCAACCACCTCACCAACCACCCCATCAACCACCTCACCAACCACCCCATCAACCACCTCACCAACCACCTCACCAACCACCCCATCAACCACCCCATCAACCACCTCACCAACCACCCCATCAACCACCTCACCAACCACCCCATCAACCACCTCACCAACCACCCCATCAACCGCCTCACCAACCACCCCATCAACCTCTCCACCAACCACCCCATCAACCACCTCACCAACTACCCCATCAACCACTTCACCAACCACCTCACCAACCACCCCATCAACCACCCCATCAACCACCTCACCAACCACCCCATCAACCACCTCACCAACCACCCCATCAACCACCACACCAACCACCCCACCAACCACCACACCAACCACCCCATCAACCACCTCACCAACCACCCCATCAACCACCTCACCAACCACCTCACCAACCACCCCATCAACCACCTCACCAACCACCTCACCAACTACCCCATCAACCACCTCACCAACCACCCCATCAACCACCCCATCAACCACCTCACCAACCACCCCATCAACCACCTCACCAACCACCCCATCAACCACACCACCAACCACCCCATCAACCACCTCACCAACCACCCCATCAACCACCTCACCAACCACCCCATCAACCACCTCACCAACCACTCCATCAACCACTTCACCAACCACCCCGTCAACCACCTCACCAACCACCCCGTCAACCACCTCACCAACAACTACACCAACCATCTCATCTACTGCCACGCCAACGACTTCAGTTACTACTTCACAAACATCTTCATCAGCTACTTCTCCTAACAGTTCACCAACCTCCTCAGCTACAAGTTCGCCAGAAACTTCAACTGCCACTTCACCAAGCACAACACCTTCCACATCATCAACCTTCACTACCTCATCCCACACTACATGCATGGATGACTGCAAGTGGACTGACTGGCTGGATTCTGGAAAACCCAGCTATGATATAAAAAGTGGTGATTTTGAATTGATTGGCGGTGTCTGTGAACCAGGCTGGGAAGCACAAAACATCTCCTGCAGAGCTGTGATGTATTCCAACATTCCATTTAATCAGCTTGGACAAAAAGTGGTTTGTAATACAGAAGTTGGACTAGTGTGCAAAAATGAAGATCAGGAAATAGGAGGGATCATCCCCATGCGCGTGTGTCTCAACTATGAGATCAATGTTTACTGCTGTCGTCCAACCTCAATATGTGGTACTTCAACCCCATCATCTACCACCACAGAGACCCCAACTACAACATCAACCACAAAGACCTCCATTCCAACATCTACTACCACCCAGACACCAAGTCCATCTCCTACAACTACAGTGACTCCAACTCCAGCACCAACCACCACAGAGATTCCAACTTCAACATCTACAACCACCCAGACCACAACCCCAACACCCATCATGGAGACCTCCACTCCTATATCTACCATCAGTCAGACACCAAGCCCAGTCCTCACCACCACAGTGACTCCAACTCCAACACCAACAATTGGAAAGACCACAACCCCAACATCTACCACTACCCAGACATCCAGCCCAGCACCAACCACCACTGTGACTCCAACATCAACACCAACCACCACAGAGACCTCAACCTCAACATCTGCTACCACACAGACTACAACCTCAACATCTACTGTGACAGAGACATCTACTCCTAGTTCCACTACTACCCAGACACCAAGCCCATCTCCCACAACTACAGTGACTCCAACTCCAGCACCAACCACTACACAGATTCCAACGTCAACATCTACAACCACCCAGACCACAACCCCAACGCCCATCACGGAGACCTCCACTCCTACATCTACCATCAGCCAGACACCAAGCCCAGCCTCTACCACCACGGTGACTCCAGCCACAACTTCTACTATGACAGAGACCTCACCCTCAATATCTACTACCACACAGACCACATCTCCAACACCTACAGTAACAGAGACATCTACTCCTAGATCTACCACTACCCAGACACCAAGCCCGGTTCCCACTACCACAGTGACTCCAACTCCAACACCAACAATTGGAAAGACCACAACCTCAACATCTACAGTAACAGAAACTTTCACTTCCAGATCTACCACTACCCAGACATCCAGTCCAGCACCAACCACCACCGTGACTCCAACCCCAACACCGACCACCACAGAGACTTCAACTTCAACATCTACTACCACACAGACCACAACTCCAACACCAACCATAGAGTCCTCCACTCCTATATCTACCACTACCCAGACACCAAGCCCATCTTCTACCACCTCAACAACCACAACACAAACCCCAACTCCTACTACCACAGGGCCCTCAACCTCAACATCTACTATCACACTGACCACATACCCAATACCTCCAGTAGGAGAAACCTCCACTCCCACATCTACCATTAGCCAGACACCAAGTTCAGGCCCTACATCCACAGTGACTCCAAGTCCAAAACCTACTACTACAGAGACCTCACCCTCAGTATCTACTACCACACAGACCACAACCCCAGGACCAATCACAGGCTCCTCCACTCCATCATCAACCAGCACTCAGACACCAAGCCCAACTCCCACCACCACAGTGACCTCAACACCTATCACTGTAGAGACATCAACCTCAACATCTACTACAACACAGACCACATCTCCAACACCAATCATAGAGACCTCCACTCCTACATCTACCACTACCCAGACACCAAGTCCAACCCCTACAACCACAGTGACTCCTCCAACCTCAACACCAACTACTACAGGGACCTCACCCTCAACATCTACTACAACACAGACCACATCTCCAACACCAATCATAGAGACCTCCACTCCTACATCTACCACTACCCAGACACCAAGTCCAACCCCTACAACCACAGTGACTCCTCCAACCTCAACACCAACCACTACAGGGACCTCACCCTCAACATCAACTACCACACAGACCACATCCCCAATACCTCCAGTAGAAGAAACCTCCACTCCCACATCTACCATTAGCCAGACACCAAGTTCAGGCCCTACGCCCACAGTGACTCCAAGTCCAATACCTACTACTACAGAGACCTCAACCTCAGTATCTACTACCACACAGACCACATCTCCAACATCAATCATAGAGACCTCCACTCCTACATCTACCACTACCCAGACACCAAGTCCAACGCCTACAACCACAGTGACTCCTCCAACCTCAACACCCACCACTACAGGGACCTCACCCTCAACATCGACTACCACACAGACCACATCTCCAACACCAATCATAGAGACCTCCACTCCTACATCTACCACTACCCAGACACCAAGTCCAACCCCTACAACCACAGTGAGTCCTCCAACCTCAACACCCACCACTACAGGGACCTCACCCTCAACATCGACTACCACACAGACCACATCCCCAATACCTCCAGTAGAAGAAACCTCCACTCCCACATCTACCATTAGCCAGACACCAAGTTCAGGCCCTACATCCACAGTGACTCCAAGTCCAAAACCTACTACTACAGAGACCTCACCCTCAGTATCTACTACCACACAGACCACAACCCCAGGACCAATCACAGGCTCCTCCACTCCATCATCAACCAGCACTCAGACACCAAGCCCAACTCCCACCACCACAGTGACCTCAACACCTATCACTGTAGAGACCTCAACCTCAACATCTACTACCACACAGACCACATCTCCAACACCAATCATAGAGACCTCCACTCCTACATCTACCACTACCCAGACACCAAGTCCAACCCCTACAACCACAGTGACTCCTCCAACCTCAACACCAACCACTACAGGGACCTCACCCTCAACATCGACTACCACACAGACCACATCCCCAATACCTCCAGTAGAAGAAACTTCTACTCCCACATCTACCATTAGCCAGACACCAAGTTCAGGCCCTACGCCCACAGTGACTCCAAGTCCAATACCTACTACTACAGAGACCTCACCCTCAGTATCTACTACCACACAGACCACATCTCCAACATCAATCATAGAGACCTCCACTCCTACATCTACCACTACCCAGACACCAAGTCCAACCCCTACAACCACAGTGACTCCTCCAACCTCAACACCAACCACTACAGGGACCTCACCCTCAACATTGACTACCACACAGACCACATCCCCAATACCTCCAGTAGAAGAAACTTCTACTCCCACATCTACCATTAGCCAGACACCAAGTTCAGGCCCTACGCCCACAGTGACTCCAAGTCCAATACCTACTACTACAGAGACCTCACCCTCAGTATCTACTACCACACAGACCACATCTCCAACATCAATCATAGAGACCTCCACTCCTACATCTACCACTACCCAGACACCAAGTCCAACCCCTACAACCACAGTGACTCCTCCAACCTCAACACCAACCACTACAGGGACCTCACCCTCAACATCGACTACCACACAGACCACATCCCCAATACCTCCAGTAGAAGAAACTTCTACTCCCACATCTACCATTAGCCAGACACCAAGTTCAGGCCCTACGCCCACAGTGACTCCAAGTCCAATACCTACTACTACAGAGACCTCACCCTCAGTATCTACTACCACACAGACCACATCTCCAACATCAATCATAGAGACCTCCACTCCTACATCTACCACTACCCAGACACCAAGTCCAACCCCTACAACCACAGTGACTCCTCCAACCTCAACACCAACCACTACAGGGACCTCACCCTCAACATCGACTACCACACAGACCACAACCCCAACACCTACAGTAGGAGAAACCTCCACCCCCACATCTACCATTAGCCAGACACCAAGTTCAGGCCCTACGCCCACAGTGACTCCAAGTCCAAAACCTACTACTACAGAGACCTCAGTATCTACTACCACACAGACCACAACCCCAGGACCAATCACAGGCTCCTCCACTCCAACATCAACCAGCACTCAGACACCAAGCCCAACTCCCACCACCACAGTGACCTCAACACCTATCACTGTAGAGACATCAACCTCAACATCTACTACCACACAGACCACATCCCCAATACCTCCAGTAGAAGAAACCTCCACTCCCACATCTACCATTAGCCAGACACCAAGTTCAGGCCCTACATCCACAGTGACTCCAAGTCCAAAACCTACTACTACAGAGACCTCACCCTCAGTATCTACTACCACACAGACCACAACCCCAGGACCAATCACAGGCTCCTCCACTCCATCATCAACCAGCACTCAGACACCAAGCCCAACTCCCACCACCACAGTGACCTCAACACCTATCACTGTAGAGACCTCAACCTCAACATCTACTACAACACAGACCACATCTCCAACACCAATCATAGAGACCTCCACTCCTACATCTACCACTACCCAGACACCAAGTCCAACCCCTACAACCACAGTGACTCCTCCAACCTCAACACCCACCACTACAGGGACCTCACCCTCAACATCTACTACCACACAGACCACAACCCCAACACCTACAGTAGGAGAAACCTCCACTCCCACATCTACCATTAGCCAGACACCAAGTTCAGGCCCTACGTCCACAGGGACTCCAAGTCCAATACCTACTACTACAGAGACCTCACCCTCAGTATCTACTACCACACAGACCACAACCCCAGGACCAATCACAGGCTCCTCCACTCCAACATCAACCAGCACTCAGACACCAAGCCCAACTCCCACCACCACAGTGACCTCAACACCTATCACTGTAGAGACCTCAACCTCAACATCTACTACAACACAGACCACATCTCCAACACCAATCATAGAGACCTCCACTCCTACATCTACCACTACCCAGACACCAAGTCCAACCCCTACAACCACAGTGACTCCTCCAACCTCAACACCAACTACTACAGGGACCTCACCCTCAACATCTACTACAACACAGACCACATCTCCAACACCAATCATAGAGACCTCCACTCCTACATCTACCACTACCCAGACACCAAGTCCAACCCCTACAACCACAGTGACTCCTCCAACCTCAACCCCCACCACTACAGGGCCCTCAACCTCAATACCTACTGGAACAGAGAGCACAACCCCAACACCCATCACAGAGACCTCCACTCTTACATCTACCATCACCCAGACATCTAGTCCAGCTCCGACTACCACAGAGACACCAACAGCAACACCAACACAAACTACCACAGAGACCTCAACCTCAGTGTCTACTACCACACAGACCACAACTCCAACATCCACCATAGAGACCTCCACTTTTGTATCTACCACTACACAGACACCAAGCCCATCTCCCCAAACTACAGTGACTCCAACTCCAGCACCAACCACTACAGAGACTTTAACAGCTACTACCACACAGACCTCATCCCCAACACCCATCACAGAGACAACCTCCACTCCTACATCTACTACTACCCAGACACCAAGTCCAACCCCTACAACCACAGTGACTCCAACCTCAACCCCCACCACTACAGGGCCCTCAACCTCAACATATACTACCACTCAGACCACAACCCCAACAACTACTGGAACAGAGACCTTCACTCCCAGATTTTCCACTACCCAGACACCAAGTTCATCTCCCACCACTTCAGGGACCCCAACCCCAACACCTATCACCACACATACCTCACCTTTAACATCTACAACAGAGGCCACTACCCCAACACCTATCATAGAGACCTCCACTCCCAAATCTACTACCACCCATACACCAAGCCCTTCCCCCACCACCACAGTGACTCCAATTACAACTTCTACCATCACAGTGAGCATAACTTCCACACCTACTACTTCAGAGACACCAATCCCAATCTCTACTACCACAGAGATCTCTACCCCAACCTCTCCTGTTACTACTACCACCATCATAGGTTACCCAACCTCAACCCCCACCACCACAATCAAAGAGACCCCTACCCCTACAAACACAGTACCTACTACAGGATCAACCTCTTCCAAACCTCCAACTGAATCCTCAACACCTGTGACTCCTCAGTCCACTCCTTCCCCATCCACGGAGTCCACCACCCCACATGGTGAGACCCCTGTAACCACCACAGCAACATCTAGCACAGCATCTTCTCCTGGAACAACATCACCATTCGTCACTTCATCAGTGGGCAGTACTCCGTTTTCACCTCCAGGTTCAACACCAGGACCTACCACATCTTCAGGTAAGCAGACATGTGTGGCCACTCCTATTACTGCACTCCTTGGAGAGCTTCTCTTTACAAGGGAAGCTTTGTGGTCTCAAGACCTAAGCTTAGGGTCAGTACTTTGTGCTTCATGACCCTGTTTTTTCTCAGTGAGGCCATTCTCCTGGAAGGTTTGAGGCAGCTTCATTGGGCCTTCTCTGCCTACTGAGTCAGATCCCTGGGATTGATGAATTGTTGACAGTATAGATTTACAGCCCAACACTGATGGCACTCCATGGGTAAAGCTCTCCCTGGGAAGTCCTGGGCTATATAGGGTTGGGGCTGGGTTGGTACTGTCTGGGCATGGCACAAGAGGTCTTGGAGGGTAGCTAGTCTGGCATTGGCAGATGTCCAGTGTCCAGTGTGACAGTCATACAGTGTGCATGGTGATATCAAATCCTGGTGAGTGGATATAAAGCTTTGGACACCTCGTCATGGCTTCTTAACCTAGCTGTTATCTTACAGTGGTGGGGCCTGCAGGTAGAACTCCGTGGTACCTGAGATGATCAGTGCCATCAGCCCACACAGAACTCTTCTTACAGGCATGCCCACCTCCTCAACGACCACAACAGGGCCAACTTCACCTACCACAAGGCCACCCTCCACATCCACCCCTACATCCCCCACTGTGCCAACAGAAACTACCACAAGGCTCGCATCAACCACACCAACTACTTTGGAGACCACCAGGACCTCGTCTTGGGGGACATTCTCTTCAGCTTCCCCAATCACCTCTCCCAGCACTGTCTGGACCAACACTGCAACCTTGGTTACCTGCTGTGTTTTGGATGAGATGTTCTATGGCCCAGGTATCCATGGTGTTCATGTCTAATGTTCACAGAGCTGAGGCTCGTCCCTGCTCTTACCAGTGGGCAGAACCAGGGTCAGACCCTAACTTAAAGCTTGATCAGGAGGGTGAAGGCTAGAGGCTGGCCAGAGGTGGATGCTTTGTGGCCAGCTTTACCTTGTTGGGAACGTAAACCAGAAGTCAGGGCTCTTTTAAGGCTTGAAGAACAAGTAGAAGTGGAGCTTAGTCCATTTTCTGTTGTAACCAAACACTTGCAGCCAGATGATTTATAAATAATAGGGGGTTGTTTAGCTGGCAGTTCTAGGGCCTAGGAAATACAGGAACATGGCACTGGCATCTGATGAGTTCCTCATCTGCATCAAAACAGGTACCAGGTTGGTGAAATGGCACAAATGTTCTGGCTC
Source organism: Apodemus agrarius (assembly GCA_964023405.1). Taxonomy (NCBI): domain Eukaryota; kingdom Metazoa; phylum Chordata; class Mammalia; order Rodentia; family Muridae; genus Apodemus; species Apodemus agrarius. The sequence goes on from OZ030005.1 coordinate 136,139,735, forward strand.
TGGGTCTCTCTTTCTTTTCTTCAAATGGAGCTAAATGCTATGCTACGGGGATCACTGGATCACCGTGATACCTCACCTAAGCCTAGTTATCTCCCCTAAGGTCCCTCCCCCAACACACTGAGTCCCTCCCCGTGACCTCCATGGGCGTCTATCAGTGTGTTCTAGTGGCCAGCTCTGCCTCTGGAGAGTGTAAAGCCTGTCTTTCTCTTCCCTTGTAGGTGAACTGGTCTACAACGGTACCCATGGGAACACCTGTTACTATGTAAACTGCTCTCTGGACTGCCAACTCCAGTACTTCAATTGGTCCTGTCCATCTACACCCTCAACACCCTCCCCCTCCCAGACGACCACACCCTCTCAGACGACCACACCCTCCACACCATCTACCACATCTTCGAAGTCGACACCCTCTACGCCCCAATCCACAACGTCCAAGTCAACACTCAGCACACCAACCAAAACCACCACCTCTGGGTGCACTTTAGATCCTCCCAGACAGGTCAGTGGGCAGTGTGTGGCCTTGTTACCCTGGCACTGAACAGTGGGGTTGATATTTCCCAAAACACCATGGGCACAGGTTCTGCTGTCCTCTTTTTTTTTTTTTTTAACCATATCCTGCCTTTCCATGTCTTAATCCTAGTTGCCCTCAGCTCCAGCCCTGGGCGTGACCTGGGTGCAGACTGGGTCCTCCTGCGAGGACCTGGGAAGTTAAGCTAAGCTGCGTGTTGATGGTTCTGTACCATCCCTCCCGCAGGTGAACGAGACCTGGTGGCTGTGTAACTGTACCATGGCTATTTGCAAGCACGACAACGTGGTGGAGATTGTGGAGCTGGAGTGTAACCCCCCACCCATGCCTACCTGTTCCAATGGCCTCAAACCTGTGCGTGTCGTTGACCCTGATGGCTGCTGCTGGCACTGGGAATGTGACTGTAAGGCCTTCAGCTATCTGGGGATGCACCTGCCAGGGTCCTTTTGGTATTGGTGACTGCAGGCCCAGCCTCCTGGGAACAGACCTTAATTGCTAAGCATTTGCTGAAGGCTAGGCACACAGTCTTAGGTACTTCTCAACGCCCTTTATGTTTCTGAGTAGGAGCCTCGGCAGGTAGAAGCCTTGGCTGGTGGAGCAAAGCATGTTTCAGAGCAAGGATGCTTCTGAGGCTGGTCTGGACCAAATGGAAAGATGCTTTTGGAAGATCGGCTCCAGATTGGATGTCATTAGTGGCTCAACCTAGGGACTGGGGTTTTCGCTTTTTAAAATTCTTTTAATTGTTGATAGTTTTTCTAGCCTAGCCCTTGAATCCTGACAATGACTTGATTCCAGTGGTTCTGGCTCGGTGACATCAACTTATGGAACATTTTCTACAGGCTACTGCACTGGCTGGGGGGACCCACACTTTGTCACCTTCGATGGACTCTACTACAGTTACCAGGGTAACTGTACCTATGTGCTGGTGGAGGAGATTACCCCCACAGTGGACAACTTTGGGGTCTACATTGACAACTACCACTGTGATGCCAATGACAAGGTGTCCTGCCCCCGCACGCTTATTGTGCGCCATGAGACCCAGGAAGTGCAGATCAAGACCGTGCACATGATGCCCATCGAAGTGCAGGTGTGTGTGTGGCTGGGACTGGCTGGGCATCCACAGTGTGTCTGTCATGGCTACAGCCTAATTGTGGGCCACTGGCGACGGAGGACTAGGTGGCATATCCATTGCACCAGGCCGGGGCCATGGCATGTTGTTGGGGCTCCTTAGGGTCCTGTCAGCTTTTCTCATGGGCTCTCTAAGTGAGCAGAGAAACTCCCTCTCTGAGGATGGGTGAACAGGAGATGACTGTGTCTGGCTGAGTCTTCTCTCTCCACTGGGGTCACTGGTGATGTTTATGGAAGCAGCCGAGGAGTCCAGACTCTTTCACAGAGCCTCAAAGTCTCTGGAAGAGTCTTCTTGGGCTCTCTTAGGATCACCTGGGACAAAAGTCAGTTGGTAGAAAGGAAAAAAGAAGGGAAGAGAAAGATGGAGGGACAGGAAAATCTCCCCTTTTCAGATAGGAGTGGAGAGATCACTGGTGCTATCCCAAGGTGCAACTTGCTTTCTTGATCAGCTCTATGGCTTCCAGAGAGGTCCACGCAGGGACAGGACAGAACAGGGCAATATTCTAACAGGTGGCAGGCTCTAGCTCCTGTCTCAGAGGCCTTCCCTGACTCAGATAATGTTGACTACAGGTACAAGTGAACAAGCAGTTAGTGGCTTTGCCTTACAAGAAGTATGGGCTGGAGGTCCGCGAATCTGGCATCAACTTTGTGGTGGACATCCCCAGGCTGGGTGCCCAGGTCTCCTACAATGGCCTGTCTTTCTCCATCCGGCTGCCCTACCGCCTGTTTGGCAACAACACAAAGGGCCAGTGTGGTGAGTCCCCCCACTCCCGGCTCTTTTCTTGGAGGGCAAGACTGGGTGTGAGCATCTGTCACACAGCTGTGGGTTCTCTGTTCCTCTGTGGACAGTCACTGTGGCATTGTCTTGTGTTTGGTCTCTGAGAAGGCAGCAGATGTTGGTTTGGCCTTGGTGTGTTACCCTCTGGCCCAACCAGTGGGACACAGAGAGAGAGAGAGCCTGCACTGCAGAAGTGCCAGGACTTGACGCTGGCCTGATAGGTGACTTCTCTGCACATAGGCACCTGCAACAACAATACTGCAGATGACTGTATCCTGCCCAGTGGGAAGATCATCTCTGACTGTGAAATTGCTGCTGACGAGTGGTTGGTGAATGACCCCTCCAAGCCACACTGTCCCCACAAAGGCCTCACCACCAAGCGCCCGGCCATCACCACACCAGGGGTTCCGATTAACTGCACTGTGTCTCCCATCTGCCATCTCATCATGGACAGGTGACCTGTGGGAAGTGGAGAAGTGGAGGCAAGAGGATCAGGGAAAGCCTAGGCTAATGAGATCGTGTCTCAAAAACCAAACCAAACCAAACCAAACCAAACCAGACCAGACCAGACCAGACCAGACCAGACCAAACCAGAGTCTCATGAGGTCTCATCTCTACCGCCCCCTGCTGTCAACCAAGTAGGCAAAGAGCAGCCTCTGTATGGGCCTGGAAGAGCTGAGTTTATATTGTTGTGGATGGGTGCTGGGTCCCAGGACGTGGCTTCTGTTTCCCCGGGCCCTATTCTCTGACACTCTGCACCCCAGCACCCTTCTTCGCTCTCAGACATGTCTCACCTCCCGGTTAGATGCAGGCTCTCTGAGCTATAGATCAACTGACCAGAAAGCAGTGTCTCAGGGAGTCAGGTTTGGGATTGGACACAGGTCAGGGACTCCTAAATCTGGTAGCCACGGGGTGGGGGTGGGGATGTTCCCTCTCCCTGGAGGTGTTAGGGTGAAGTCAAAGCTAGGTGAGCCTCCACCAGGATTGTTGGAAGGGAACATCCTGGCAACTAGTGACCATTGAGGTGTCTGATGAAACAGACATATGGCTTCCTTACCTAGAGTCCAGCCCTTCCTGTCTTCAGCAGCTGGTAACCACAGTGTGTCTTTGGCAGATGCCTCTGAGCAGGCTCCAGTAGGGCAGGGGTGTGCTGGGAGAGCAAGTGGAGAGGCTTCAGTGCTGACCACAATGGGACCCATCTCTCCCTGTACAGCCTGTTCGCCCAATGCCACCCCTTCGTGCCTCCCAAGCACTACTACGAAGCTTGCCTGTTTGATAGCTGCTTTGTGGCCGGCTCTAGTATGGAGTGTGCCAGCGTACAGGCCTATGCTGCCCTCTGTGCTGAGGAAGGTGTCTGCATTGACTGGCGAAACCACACCCAGGGGGCCTGCTGTAAGTGTCTCATTCTTTCCCACTCACTGCCCTGTGCTGGGGCCTGTGAGTCAGGCAAGGGTACTGGGCAGTTACCCATCCTCTGCTGGCTTGGGGTGAAGTCCTGAGTGGGAAGGGCTGGGTAGCTCTGTCACTGCAGGGAGGGACAGGCTTCTTTCTCTGGATATGACCTTACTCTTGTCCTTCCCCTGCAGCTGTGAAGTGTCCGTCTCACAGGCGGTATCAGGCCTGTGGCCCTGCAGAAGAACCCACCTGCCAGTCCAGGTACGCAGCCCAGCCAGCTTTAGCTCCCTTCCCAGAGCTGTGTCCCAGCATCTGGCACTCCTTCCACCTGAACATGTGCTTTGCCATTCTAGCTCCTCTCAGAATTCCACGCTCTTGGTGGAAGGCTGCTTCTGTCCTGAAGGCACCACAAAGTTTGCCCCTGGCTATGACGTCTGTGTGAAGACATGTGGTATGCCCCCACTCCCATCACCCTGCTCCTGTTTCCTCTGTGTACACAGAGGCAAGGCCAGGAGGCTGATACTAATTCCCTATAATATCATGACGGTGTTAACAGAGTTTGTTTCCTCTCTCTAGGATGTGTGGGACCCGACAATGTGCCCAGGGAGGTAGGTTCCCCCTTGAGCTAGGAGAATTCTCCCTAAAATTCTGAGCTTTGGAGAATGAGTGGGGTGAAGTGAATGACAGCCTGGGAGGCCCAAGGACTGAGCCACGAGCCATGTGATCCTCCTAGGTGAGATCCAGCCACTCATCCTCCTGCCCATTGGCGCATCTCCCCATCCGTCCATTGTCCAGCCATCTATCCTTGAGCATTCTGTCATCTATGTATTCATCCATTTAACAGTGTATTATCATCCATTTATCCATACGCTCATCCATCCATCCATTCGCCTATCCATTTTCCAGCTGACCACCCATCAGTCTATCCAATACTCATCCATCATTCATCCATCAATCCATCCAACCCTTCCATCCATCCATCCATCCATCCATCCATCCATCCATCCAGGCTATCCCTCTGTATACCCATCTGTTATCCATCCAGGTAATCACCTACCACCATTCATTTATCTCTCATCTATCCACCCGCCCACTATCCACCCAACACCCATCTATCCATCCACACACTCACATCTATCCATGTACCCATTCAAGCCATGTATCTTCTCATACATCCAACTATGTATGTATTATATAACAATTCAATTACCCATCCATTATCCATCTGTCCATCCATCCATCCATTAATCTCTCCTTCATCCATCCATCCATCCATCATCCACTCAGCCATTCATTCATTCATTCATTCACTCATCTTTCACCTACCTATACTACACTCATCGATCTACCCACCCACCCACCCATCTGAACCATTCATCCTCCATGTACTCATCTGCTAGCCATCCATCTAACTACCCAATCTATCATCCATGTATCTTACCAATCCTTTGTTAATACATCCACTACCCACTCTCCATCCATTCATCTATCCATTATCTACCCATCCAAAAGCCTACTCATCATCTATCCATCCCTTCCCTACCATTCACTCACCTATCACCTATTCATCCATGCACCCATCCAACTTCTCATCTATTATCCACGCAACCAACCACCAAGCCAACATCTGTCCATCCTTCTATCTTCCTATAATCACCCGCCCATCCATGAGGCCATCCATTCATGTATCCACCTGTCTACCTACCAGTCATATAATACTCTGACTAAATGTGAGATGGCACATTGGCTACCCCAGTGTTGTTTCCTGTGTGTGCTCACAGCCATTGGTGGACTCTTTAGCTCGATAAAAAATACCTTCACTAGGCAATCTGCTGCATACCAGGCAGATGCTGCTGGCTGCTGGTGAGCAGCTCACATCTGTGTGATGTCAGTGCCCTTGAATGAACAGTGGCTGGTCTGTCCCTGAACCTTCCCTGTGAGCTCAGAGGTGGTGAGAGGTACAGTTTCTCACTTGACACCTCATCTGGCTACCTAGTTCAGCCATTTTCTCCCTGGCCATGGGGCTAGCCTGGTGCTACTCTAACCTTTTCTCTTTGCAGTTTGGAGAGCACTTTGAGTTTGCCTGCAAGGACTGTGTTTGCCTGGAGGGTGGAAGTGGTATTGTCTGCGAATCAAAGAAATGTCCTGGGAGCAGCGTGACCACATGCGAGGAGGATGGCACCTACCTTGTTGTGGAGGCCAACCCAGATGACAAGTGCTGCAACATCACCTCATGTAGTAAGGCACCCCCCCCCACCTGGGGCATGGGAGCCATTCTCAGACCACTGGGGCTGATGGTCCCAGTGTAGCCAAACATGCCCACTGTAGGTGAGCCTTTCTGCCACTCCCTCGTGGGTGAGCTAAGGTTCTGCTCACTTGAGAGGTGATAGGAGTGGCTGTTGGATCAGGCCAGGAGTCCCTGCTGCAGGGCCTGGTCCTGGTGGGCTCCACAGAGGCCTGGACCCATGCTATACAATGGGTGGTGGTGGTGGTGGTGCTCTGCCTGTGGGGTCCGTCCTGGTCACCACACTCCTGCTCTGCCTTCAGAGTGCGACACCAAACGATGCAAAGCTGAACGCCCCTCATGTTTGCTGGGATTCGAACCGAAGAGCGAGAATGTGCCTGGGAGATGCTGTCCAGTTTACTCCTGTGGTAAGTGAGGCCAGCGGGGGTAAGGGAAGGTCCTGGGCAGGACAGGCTGTGAACAAGGGGCCAGTGGAGGGAACATGCTCTCTCCTTGGGCTTCTTTGTCATGGGTATGGCTGTGTACCCATCAGCCCTGAGCATCTGCTCAGATGTGTATGCTCAGGATAGCCTCTGATGGCTTTCTCCATTCTTTCTTCCAAGTGCCCAAGGGAGTGTGTGTGCACCAGAATGCTGAATACCAGGTGAGTTCTGAGCTGGGAGGGGACCGTGAGGGTGGGTGGCGTCGCACTTGTCTGAAGATGGAGTAATGCATGTGTGATGGTGTGTGCGGTTCCCTAACTTCTGCCTCTTCCCAAAGCCTGGATCTCCAGTGTATTCCAACAAGTGCCAGGACTGTGTATGTACCAACACCGTGGACAACAGCACCCAGCTCAACCTCATCTCCTGTACCCACGTGCCCTGCAACATCTCCTGCAGCACTGTAAGTGTGGCTCCTCCTTCTCTCCCACTGCCTGCCTCAGATTACCTTCTTCCCATCTTCTAAGAGACACATGGTTTCACGTTCACGTCCATGATTTGCCTTTGAGTTTCCTTAAACCTTTCTTGCCAAACTGGGCCTGTGTCTACCTCCCACCATGGCACTTGTTCATACACAGCCTTCCCCTGGGTGAGATAGTCTATCGATCCCACAGTAGGCTTGGGTGCAGGGACAAATCTTTGATCTCAGTTTCATCTTCTGTGTTCACAGGGCTTTGAGCTTGTGGAGGTCCCTGGGGAATGTTGCAAGAAGTGCCAGCAGACCCACTGCATCATCGAGAAGAGCAAGGATCAGTTCCTTATCCTGAAGGTGTGTGTGCACTCCTGGCTCCGCCCACAAGCTAGGCAGCCACTGAGGGCAAGGCTAGGATGACTTTGGGCTTGAGTCATCCGAGATCCCACATAGGTTAGTATGCGTGACCATTTGGGTGGCTAGAAACAACGTGTATGGCTGCTCCACTTCTGGAACTCTGAAGTGCAAGGTCAGAGTTGGCAGAAGCCGTGAGGAATCCTGCCTGTTTCCTCTTCTTTGGGCTCCAGGCAACACTGGTTTGTGTTTGCACCACTTCTGATGAAACAGCCTCCTTCTCTCCGAGCCTATGCCTCCTCTTCTGTCTCTTAGAAGAATGCTTATTCCTGGAGTTAGGACCTCCTTGATGTAGGGTGACCTCATCTCTAGATTATTTTCTTGAGCTTTTCAAAGACTGTTTCCCCATTCAGAGTCACTTCCTAGTTCACAGGTTAGACCCAGGTTATAGATTTTTGTGTTATGTGACCACAGACAGGTGGGCTGACTCTGATGGGTGTCACTTTACCCAGTGACCCTGGACCTCCTTTCTGGGAAGCTGTGCCTCCCAGGTCTTTCTGGGGTGGCCTCTGGTGTGCCCTTGTTCATCCTTATTCTCTGTGTTCCCAGCCTGGGGAGATAGAGGGAAACCCCGACGACAAGTGCACCTTCTTCAGCTGCATGAAGATCAACAACCAGCTCATCTCCTCCGTCTCCAATATCACCTGCCCTGACTTCAACCCAAGTGATTGTGTTCCGGTGAGTGGGACCCCTATGGCCCATGTATGTTGAGCAGGGGAGAGACCCTGATGCACCAGCTACCTGGTTTCCAGGAAGCATGTGCCATACCCTCCTGTAAGGCAGTCCTTATGTTTCCCCATGGCAAGAAGGGGGCACTCACCTGCTGGGGGTGCTCTAGGCTCCTTTCTCCCCTTTCTCTTCAGGGCTCCATCACATACAGGCCTAATGGCTGCTGCAAGACCTGTGAGTACAGCTGGGGAAGCGTTGGGGGATGGGTGGGCTTTACTCAGAACCTTGAGCGGGAAGGCACAGGACAGGGCGCTTCAGGACTCCCTGCCCCTGCTGTGTCTCCTACACTCATGAGGATGTATAGGAATCTGAGTCTCCTTCCAGGGAGAGGCTGGGTGGAGCGCAGCTGTGTGCTGGGACTCAGTTCCTAAAAGTGGGGCTTAGTTAAGGGCTAGAGATATGCTTGGAGAAGGGAGAAGAAAGAGCATCAGAGAGGGAGAGGGAGGGGAAAGGGAGAGGGAGAGTGAAGGGGAAAGGGGAAGGGGGAAGGGGGGAGGAAAGGGACGCTAGCTAGCTAGACCATCTATTGTACCTGCATTTTCTTCCACAGGCATCCCTAAGAACCAGACCATCCCTTGCTCTGCCATCCCCATCATGAAGGAGATTTCCTACAATGGCTGCACCAAGAACATCTCCATGAACTACTGCTCTGGGTCCTGTGGGACTTTTGCCATGTGAGTCCCAGGGTACAAGTGTGAGATGGAGGAGCGGAGAAGTCAAGGACAGGCCCCATGGAGGGAGTTCTCAGGGAAGCTGGCACTCATTCTGCCCTTCTCGTTCCCAGGTACTCTGCCCAGGCCCAGGATCTGGATCACCGGTGCTCTTGCTGCAAGGAGGAGAGGACTAGTATCCGAGAGGTTACCCTGGAATGCCCAGATGGCAGGGAGCTGAGCCATACCTACACACACATCGAGAGCTGTCTGTGCCAGGACACCGTCTGTGAGCTCCCACAGGCCCAGCAGGTCCGCACCAGGCGTTCTAGTCCCCGGCTTCTAGGAAGGAAGTGAACGGGTCGTACCGTGCACACCCCTTCCCATCTTTAACCATCCTGCTGACTCTCTGAGCTTCCCCACTTCCAGCTTGACTTCTTTTCTGCACATATTTATTTTCAGACTTTCTGTTCCATTCTTTGCTTTCTGACAATAAACTCAGGCATAGCCACTCTGGTGTTGTGACTTAAGTTGGTTCTTCAAGAATCTGAGCTGGCCACTATGTGGATAGATTGGGAATCTGGGAATTGGGTGGGACCAGATAGTTTGGAAAGGGTCATCAGGGACCCTTGTGGTCTAGTTACTGTCCTTTGCACACCAGACATAATGTGACTCTGCCATCTGTATTACTTTCCCTTGGGTTCCTGGCTCTGGCTGTTCAGAGCACTGGCTGAGTGAAGCCCCTTCCCCACCATGAGTGACAAAGCCCTCAAGTTCCTTCCCAGGGTTTTCTGCTATGGGTGAGAACTTTGTCCACATGCTGTGGGGACAGTGTGTGTGTGCAGGTGTGAGAATACAGATGTGCATGCACCCATGCGTATTTCCATGTCTGTGCCCACAGGGTGTGAGGCTGTCACTGAGGTCCCAGGCCACAGACTGGGGGGGGGGAGGAGGGCATTGGCTTCTGCTGCAAATTGAAAGAAAAGCAGCCCTAACAGCGGGCTGTATGGTTTACTTCCGTATCAGAATGGCAGAGAACCCTCAAAACAAGTAAAGCAAGGCGGAGTTCTTTGGCTCAGGGTTCTGGGGGCTCAGCCCAGGATTGCTCGACCCCATGCATTTGTGCGGGACACCAAAGCAGCTGGAACACGTGGCTGGAGCTGCTCACAGCTTGGTTGGCCAGAAATCTGACTGAGTCCTCTAAGGACTCAGCCCCTCATAATCTTTAGCAAGGTCTCACTGCCCTCCCCCCTCCCCAAGTTTCTTGAACCTCCCCAAATAACACCCTTTCAATATGTGAACCTCTTTGGCGGGGATACTCCATACACAAACCATTACATGGCTCCTCACAGACTGCTGGGCAGAGCTGTCAAAGCACACGGACCGACCAGTGTGAGCTTATTTGGTCTTTTGAAAAAAAATGTCCACTCTTTCAGCTTGCTCTTGTATTGGGGGATTGTTCAGGGTGGGGGATGTTATGTATGAAGCCCCCTCTCCTATCCAGAGACCCAATAATCATGAATAGGGTTTATTTACAGAAAACTTTCTAACATGTGTTAGTCATGCAGCAATGAAAAAAAACCTCCCAAGTGCCAGAGGCTTACAACAGCGTGAGGGCCACGTTCTTCATGCTTCCTGCGTGCTGTAGCTTGACTGGCATCAGAATACGTGCCTCAGCACCCAGAAACTGGGATGAGAGGGGAGCTCTCATCTCCAAGGTCTCTTCTGTTGTGGCTAAAGCCACCTGGGGGAGGAGGGTTAGGGGGTGCTGTTGTCTTCTCAGAATCTATCCTTCAAGTGGTCCAGCTCAGCGCAGACTTTGGATGTGGAGATTGTAGTACTACCATTGAGCAGCTGGGGGAGCCAGAGACACTTGGTGGCTGTCGAGTGATTCCAGTGATGGCTGTCAGATGGATGCAAGGGGAAAACCCAAATGGTCCCCTTTTGGGAAAAGAAAGTGTGTGTGTGTGGTGTGTGTGTGTGTGTGTGTGTGTGTGTGTGTGTGTGTGTGTGTGTGTGTGTGTGTGTGTGTGTGTGTGTTTGTGTGTTTGTGTGTGTACACAAAGTCCAGAGTAGAGTCTTGAATTTCCTGAAGCTGGAGTGACAGTACATATATACAGATCTGTGTTTGTGTTGTGCGCATATGTGTGTGCGCATGTGTGGGTGCACGTGGAGGGCAGAGGTGCGTGGACCTTGGGTGTCATTCTTTGGGTGCTGTCCACCTTGCTTTTGAGACAGAGTCTTTTCATTGAACGCGAGGTGTGCTGAGTAGGTTAGCTGGCCAGCAAGTTCCAGGGATCTCCAGCCTGTCTCCTCAGCTTGTGCACACGTGTTCAGGGGATCAAATACAAGTCCTCATTCTTGACCTACAAATATTTTACTGACTGAACCATCTCTCTAGTGTTGGTGGTGTCTACTAGTTTCTACAAATGCAAAACAATACCATATTAGTTAAATATTTGCAAATGCAACAAGCATAAAACATTTGAGGTCCAGAAAGATGGTTCAGGGGCTCAAGACAATTGCCATCAAGCCTGGCAACCTGTCTTCAGTCCAAGGGACCCACATAGTGGAAGGAAAGAACTGGCTTCCAGGAGTTGCTCCGTGACATTGACACATGTCACGATACACATACATGCGCCCTGTACTCACATACACAAACAGACAAATGTGAGAAAAACTTGCAAAGCACTCGATTCAGGATCATGGCTGACCCTGAGTGGACTGAGAGGGGCGGCTCTGACTGTAATGTCTTATTCCTTCATGGAAGAACATTTGAAACCAAAACTGGCCACATGTTAATCTGAGGGTGAGGTTTAAAGACACTCACCATAAAAACAGCTGGGGGCCCAGGTGCACACCTTTATTAATCTTAGCAACTCGACAGAGACCAGCCTAGTCTACAGAGTGAATTCTAGGACAGCCAGGGCTACATAGAGAAACCCTGTCTCAAAAAAAACCAAACCAAACCAAGAAAACCTTCTGGAGAGCCAGCGAGTGTGTACTGGGCCAGAAGCAGGGACTCCTGAGGCCACACGGTCTTGAGTCGATTGCTTGTCTTCTCTGCCTGACAAGGTCTTGTCACTCTGGTCTTTCTGCCCCCCGCCCCACCCCTGTGACCAACTGCTCCATGGCCTGAGCTGTGTAGACTAATCTAACATCAATGGCCAGAAAGCAGAGCTGAGTGGGAGCTGCACAGAAGGAATGGGCTCTGCACACTTCAGTGTTGGCAGACCCAGCATTTGCAACAGAAATGATGTCCGGCCAGATCTAGTCTGTGCAAGCTTCTATCAGCCGCAGCCACAGCCCACCCTCCTTCAGAGCCCAGGAGAGGACCCAGGTTTTCCCTGTGACTTCAGACCCTTTCTCTACTTTGGTTCTGTCCACTTTGGGCCAAACTGTCTGTGCTGTGGGAAGACACTGAAGCTTTACCTTCAACACCCTGAGGGACTGTTTAGGAAGAGGCTCCTTTTATTGACATTTTTTTTTAAAAATTTTATGTGTATGAGTATTTTGCTGTGTCTGTATGTACACTTTTTGCATGCCTGGTGCTCTCTAAAATCAGAAGAGGATATCAGGATCCCCTAGAACTGGAGTTACAGATGGTTGTGAACCACCATGTGTGTGATGGGAACAGAGCCCCTGATCCTCTGCAAGAACAGGGTCTCTTAACCACTGAACCACTTTTCCATCCGTTGAAGATATGGTCCTTAAAGAGATGGTTAAATCACAATGAAGTCATTTTAATGGGTTGGGCCTAATCTAATCGGATTAAGAAGAGTTCAAGACACAGACACACAGTATGACCATACAAGGACAGGGAACTCAGGTGGGTGGAATGTGACCATCAAGAAGCCATGGAGATGTCTAGCCAATGCCATAAGCATTCCTATAGGGAAACTGGACTCTGGAGAAGCTAGAAGAAACAACAGGAGCAGTCTTAAGTGTGGATGTGGGAATGTATCTAGATCTTATGTTGAGGGCACAATACTCAAAACCTGACAGCAACAGTGTCCATGGGGTTGTCACAGATACAAGACTGGATGGATGGATCCCATGAAACCTTGGCATTGGGCTAGAAGGCAGGTCACCACGCCTCAGGGAATCCTATTCTTACCTCAGAGGTCTGATGGTCCTTGAAACTCTGGATGTGTGGTGGGAGACTGTGGTGTTATTCCACTGTTTATAGCTTCAAATTGGTTCAGCTAGCTCAGGATGCTGTCCGCCCACCTTGCAGGTGGGGTTGTGGTCAGGACCAGCCCCACCTCATGAATCTGAGGGTCTTGGCATACAGGCACTTTTCACATAGCCTCTTTCTCGATGCAGGCTTGTCTAACAAGGCCCTAACAAAATGGCTTCCACTGTTCATTGTTGAAAGGTGTCTTTTTGGTGGCAAGCCTGGTGGCATCCTCTCATCTCAGGGGTTGTCACCAGGACACAAAATACTGCTTATCAGGACTTGGTGGTTTCCTGGGTCAGTGAGTCACCCAACTGTCTTCACACTTCCTGTACAAATGAGGGTGGTTCTTACTGGCCCAGGCACACAGGTAGTGGCTTGACTGGCATTCTGCACCTGCAATCTTTGCTCTCTAACTTTAGGGCTCTCCAGAAAGGCACATGGTTCCAAGGTCATCTGACTCCTTGATCCAGGGCCCTGTGGTTTGATCCCCTGCTAAAACAATTGTAGCCAGGGACTCTTCCATTGCTGTTGACTTAAATTGATCTGCTTCAGCCTCTGGGTAGACGATAGAGATAACGTTGGTCTGTTTTGGTCAGCACAGTGTCTCTGACAACTGCTCCTTCCCACAAGCAGGGGCAGTTTCCTCACATGGACACTGGGAAATGTAGCCACAGGATGAGTGTATGTCCAGTCCTACTGGAGGGGACCTGAGATCAGTTTAGGCCAGGTTGTCAGAGGGAAGGTAGAGCCTTCCTTTTGGCTTATCCAGTTGGCCATGGTGACCTGCCTGCCTTGCACTGGGCACTGCTGGATACACTGACCCTATATTGGCCACTTTGCTTATGTGTAGTGGCTTCAGCTTAGGGGAGGGGGCTTCCATTTCATAGAAAGCCTTAGGAAAATCTGAATCTTGGCCTAGTCAGTGGGTCTGTGCTGTTCAGACTCCCCATGCATTCAGGACAGAGGGCCCTAGTGCAAGTTGGACCTAAAGTCTGCTTGCAGGGCTACACTGAGGCTCTCCTTCATGTTGTGATTTTGAGCACCTTTCTTGATGGGGTTGGCAGGCAGAGGACATGCTGTAGTGGACTGAAACATTTCCAGAGGCCCCGGACTATGAGACAAGAGCCTAAGTAGAACCCAGACCTAAAACAACAGAATTCAGCTAAAGCATAGGGCCTCAGAGCTCTGGCTAGGTGTGGTGTGCTGTGGTGTGCTGTAGGTGTGTGTAGGTGTGTGTGTGTGTGTGTGTGTGTGTGTACATGTAGAATAGTGGGCCATGCTCCAGGCCACAGAAGTTTATCTAAGAACAGAGAGGGCTTCCTGTCCCCACTCCTGTGGTAGAGCCTCTGTGAAGACAAGTGATAAGCCAGGTCAGAGTCCACAGGAAGGACTGGGGTGCCTGGTTCATTCTTGGAGCCCACAAGGCCTTCTCCTTGGGGCCAGTCACACTCTTCTGACTTGAGAGGATTGAGGCTGTCACTCCAATGTGCCAAGCCAGGGAAATGTTAACCCAACAGAGGACCATGTGGCTATGCTACCTAGAACCCCAGTGGAACCTTTGCACACAGAGCAGGTGGGGAGTCCCAAGGCTAGACATGGGCCCCAGGAGCAGCAGCCAAGGAAGTCTGGGGGCAGCACATTGATTTCTTTCCTTGAAGGAAGTGTCCTTAAGCCCTCTGACCCACTCTTCCTGCCTCTGAGAAGTTGATGAGTCATGATTTCAGATTTCAGCTCCTCCAGGTCTTCCTCTTCAGAAGGGATGGCAGCAGGTTGTGGAGCCATCTTCCCCACGTTGCCTGCTACCCATCTGCAAGGTGTCACGGCAAGCTCCTGGACTGAGCCCTTCACCTCATGGAGTTTCAACCCTCTGCCAAACTCTCCTCTGTCTCAGAGGTAAGGAGTCAGCCTTGTGTCTTGTGGTGGACACAGGATGATATGTGCTGAGTTTGACGGGTCCCCCACAGGCTCATATGTTTTGACAATTGGTTCTTGGTTTGGGGCACTATTTTAGGAAATTATGGAACTTTTGGGACCAAAAATGAGGCACTAGGGGTGGGTGTTAGAGGTGAATACTCTTCTGGTTCCCGAACTTTCTGCTTCCCCAAGATGTGAACAAGCTGAGTAGCGACTTCTGCTAGCACAGATGGAGCTATCCCATGTACCAAGACTTTCCTGCCATGGTGAGATGTGTCCTTGAAACTGTGATTAAAAGAACCCTCCTCCTTTAAGTTGCTTCTGTCAGATATTTTGTCACAGCAATGAGAAAAATAAACAAGTCATTTGACTTTAGAATGCTATTATCAATTTATTTTCTTTCAGACATTGCCTGTTGTCTATCCAGACCATAGAGATCCTGAGTTGATCATGTTGATAGCTTTCTCTAACTGTTGGCTTTAACTGTCAACTAAACACAGCATAGAATCACCTGGGAATAGTTTTAATGAGGGATTGTCTAAATTCCGTTGGCCTGTGGGCATGTCTGTTGGGGATTGTCTTAACTCAGTTAATTGACGTGGGAAGATTCAGCCCACTATGGGCGGCATCATTCCCTAGGCAGGAGATTATAAAATGTGTGAGTGGGGAAATGAAGCAAACAAGTGAGCACACATGAATTCATGACTCTTGACTGTGGATGTGATATGACCAGCTGTTTGAAGTTCCTGCTTTGGTTTTTCTCAATTGTGGACTGTAACTTGAAATTATAAGCTGAAATGAACCATTTTATCCTCTAAGGTGCTTTTTGTCAGGGTATTTATCACAGCAAGAGAAATGAAGCAAGAACAGTCTCCCTGAGTTGAATTGAGCCTTGTAATTCATAGGCATCTGAGGTGCATGGCCCGGTGAGTGTCCACACAGATACGCATACATAGCCAGTTCTAGGTGAGACCCAGAACATTCCCAGAACTCAGACTCCTGCTGAAGTCACCTTGGTTCTTTCCCCTTTTGTATATTTCCTGTTTTCTGAATCTTAAGTGCAGGCTCTGTTGGTATCAGCTTTCGACTGTAATCCATGCACATGGTAACTATTTTTTCTCTTTCTTTCTTTCTTTCTTTCTTTCTTTCTTTCTTTCTTTCTTTCTTTCTCTCTCTCTCTCTTTCTTTCTTTCTTTCTTTCTTTCTTTCTTTCTTTCTTTCTTTCTTTCTCTTTCTTCCTCTCTCTCTCTTTCTGCTCTCTTTCTGTCTTCTTCCTTCCTTCCTTCCTTCCTTTCTTTTTTAAAACTTTTTTATTAGATATTTTCTTTATTTACATTTCAAACGTTACCCCCTTTCCTGGTTTCCCCTCTGAAAACTCCCTGTCCCATCCCCACCTCCCCCTGATCACCCACTCCCGCTTTCCTGTCCTGGTATTTCCTTATACTGGGACATCAAGCCTTCTCAGGACCAAGGGCCTCTCCTCCCTTTGACGTCCAACAAGGCCATCCTCTGCTACATATGCAGCTGGAGCCATGGGCTTCTTCATATGTACTCCTTGGTTGGTGGTTTAGTCCCTGGGAGCTCTGGGGGTACTGGTTGGTTCATATTGTTGTTCCTCCTATGGGGCTGCAAGCTCCTTTAGCTTCTTGGGTCCTTTCTCTAGCTCCTCCATTGGGGACCTTGTTTGTGCTCAGTCCAATGGTTGGCTGAGAGCACCCACCTCTGTATTTTTCAGGTACTGGCAGAACTTCTCAGGAGACAGCTATATCAGGTTCCTGTCAGCAAGCGCTTGTTGGCATCCACAATAGTGTCTGAGTTTGGTAACTATATATGGGATGGATCCCCAGGTGGGGCAGACTCTGGATGGCCTTTCCTTCAGTCTCTGTATCTCTTCCCACGGATATTTTGTTCCCCCTTCTAAAAAGGACCAACGTATCCATACTTGGATACGAATTGAATACTGAATGCGAATTGAATACTGAATGGCTGAGAAGCACCTAAAGAAATTTCAATATCCTCAGTCATCAGGGACTAAGAGTCCACCTCATACCAGTCAGAATGGCTAAGATAAAAAACTCATGTGACAGCAGGTGCTGGTGAGAATGTGGAGAAAGAAGAACACTCCTCCACTGCTGGTGGGATTGCAAGGTGGTACAACCACTCTGGAAATTAGTTTGGCAGTTACTCAGAAAACTGGACATAGTACTACCTGAGGATCCAGCTATACCACTCCTGGGCATATACCCAGAAGATTCTCCAACATGTAATAAGGACACATGCTCCACTATGTCCATAGCAGTCTTATTTATAATAACCAGAAGCTGAGGGAACCCAGATGTCCCTCAACAGAGGAATGGATAAAAAAATATGGTACATTTACACAATGGAATTAAAAACAACAAATTCATGAAATTCTTAGGCAAATGGATGGAACTAGAAAATATTATCCTGAGTGAGGTAACCCAATCACAAAAGAACACACACGGTATGCACTCGCTGATAAGTGGATATTAGTCCAGAAGCTTGGAATACCCTTTCTTCCTTCCTTCCTTCCTTCCTTCCTCCATCCATCCATCCATCTTTCCCTCCCTCCCTCCCTTCCTTTCTTCCTTCCTTCCTTCCTCCCTCCCTCCCTTCCTCCCTCCCTCCCCCTTCCTTCCTTCCTTCCTTCCTTCCTTCCTTCCTTCCTTCCTTCCTTCCTTTCATTGTTGTTATTTTTCTTGGCAGCATCACATTGTAGACCATACTATGATTATTTATTCTTTCTACTGTTGATGTTTTTGGTATTCCCTCTGTGATGCTCAAACTGTTTTCTTTCCCCATATTCATATGTTGGTATGGGAACCCTTAGGACCTCGGAGGGTCCTCTGTGACTTTATTTGGAGCTAGATCTTTATAGAAGTGAGCATATTAAAGTAAGGCCAGGAGGGTGAGTCCTAATCCAGTTTGTCTGTGTGCTATCCAGATTTGTCAGCTTGACACAAGCTAGTCATTTGAGAAGAGGAAATGCCCCCATAAGATCAGATGTAGGCAAGCCTGTGGGGCATTTTCTTGATTAGTGATTGATATGGGAGGGCCTAGCACCATTATGGGCAGTGTTACTCCTGGGTAGGTAGTCAGTCCTGGGGTATATAAGAAAGCAGGCTGAGTTTCTGTCCTCACTCCCCTGGATGATAGGCTAAAAGCTGTAAGATGAAAAAAGAAACCCTTTCTCCTTAAGTTGCTTTGGTTGTGGTATTTTATCACAGCAGGAGGAACCCTAGGACAGATCAGCATCTTAATAGAAAGGGGAAATACAGTCAGGGAGAGTATCCTGGGAACTGGAAGGCAGAGGACATGGTTTCATGACAAGGATAGCTAGCAGCCAGGAGAGCTTGGACAGGCTGATGTGTTTCCTCACAGCAGCCTGGGAAGGACCAGCTCACCCCATCTGAAGTTCAGATTCCTCCCTGCTACCTGAGAGCACCTATTTCTGTGGTTGAAGGTATAGATCTAAGGCACTGTGTCCCACGCTTTGGCAGATACTTCTTGGTTGTTAGGGACATGATGCCTACAATGCCCACATATATGGTTTGAGTGGACCACGCTGCTTCCTCAAGGAAATTGGGAGTGAGGGGTAGGGTCCTATGTAGACCAAATGCTTCTATGAATAGCTGAGTTCACATAGTTGCACATATATAACACAGGCTGGGGTGGGTGCTGGCAGGAGCCCTCCTCCTGGCACTTGGTGTCTCAGTGTGGTGTCATGCACTATTTGCCTTTCTGAATTCCCTCACTGGAGCCCTTTTGCCCTTCCTTAATTGTGGGAAATCTATCTCCATTATGACTTTAATGTTTTCTGCTCCATTAAGACTGAACAATTTAAAACTGCGGTAGAATGTGGGACGGAGGCTCCCATCGCAGCCATTTGGGGCAGCCATGTTGTGTGAGGCCTATGCGCCCTCCCAGGGACCCTGCTTGTCTTACAAAACTCCAGGAGAGACCCAGCTGTTCTCTCCATTGTTTCCTCCTGATGACCTTGCTCGCCCTCTGGCCTCTGCCAACGATGTTGGTGTGAGTGTTGGAGACCAGCTGTCATGTCTTGGTTTCTGTCTCTGTGTCTCCTTTGACTTTGCCTGCTTCTGTCTGTCAGCTTCTGTGTCTGGATGCCTCTCTTTATTTTTCTGTCTTTGTGTCTTTCTGTTTCCTCTTGTCTTTCTGCCTCTGGATCCTCACAACCATCTCTGGCTCTTTATGAATCTAGACATCTCTGTTTGTGTCTCCCTATGTCTGTCCATCTCTGTCTCTCTGTGCTGCTCAGTCTCTATGTCTTCTAGGCGTTCTATCTCTGTGTCTTCCTGTCTCTGTTGCTGTGCCCTCCTTCTCTTCTTTGATCTCTGAACCTCCCTATACCCCTGTCTCTGACTTTTTTGTGTTTCTTTCACTGTGTTCTATTTCTGTCTGTGTCCCCGTTTATCTCATTCCTGAAGTTTGTCTTCCTCCTCACCACTCCATTCTGCAGTGTAGGCATGGTGGAGGGCCAAGGGCTTTGGTGGCTTTTCCCCATAGGTGAAGAGGCCCTTCTAACCCCACCATAGTGGGGGCAAAGTCTCACCAGGCCTAGCCATAGGCTCTGGGACCCAGCTTCCTTAAGGAGACCTCATTATGTAGGATGGCAAGACCACTGAGTTGTGGGTGTTCCCTGCCTTCCCTCCTTGTAGGATTTTGAGACCTAGCCCTTTCTGCTTCAGACTGCAGGCTGTGGTCTCTACAGTAGCTCAGCATCTCTGTCTTCTGCAGTGCCAAAGACCTCCAGCCTGACCCTAAAGTCTTAAGGCCCTTCTCCCCTAGGGCCTAGGTGCAGGCAGGTTTAGATGTGCTTCTCTCATCCTGGGGCTGACAGAGGATATGGTGGGGCCAAGTAGCCAGTCTTCTTAATTTCGGGAAGTTCAGTCCCTTGATAATTTCTTTCCTCCAGCCCCGTGGTATGGGAGCCAATCCAGGATTGCCATTAATCACCTATCTGCAGGATCCTGTGGGTTTCTTGGGAATCAGAGCCACACAGCCCCTCTACCAACCACACAAGAGCCTTGAGTGATTGGGTTTCTGGGGTGAGGCACACTGTAGACTCTGGTTACTGCTCTGGCTTCTCAGATGCAGGCATGGCCAGGGTGCCTCCATCTTTGAGTTTTCCTAGTGCTATGTCCTCTTCTGACTGGAGGGTGAAACTTTAGAAACATCAGATGTGCCACAGGGTCCTCTCAATGCCAAGTGTGCATAGTGGGTGACTCTCTTGCCTTGTGAGGGAATAATTTAGATGCAGGATCTGTGTTTGTGGTTTTAGGGCCCATATCAGTTTCCAGCCTATTCATTATCCTTTACAGACACTTCATGGGGAACTCCTCTCCCAGGCTAACCCCAGATTATCCCCAAAAGCCTAACCACTCATCCCTGGTCAGTGGGTCTGGCTGCGAGACAGGGATGTGTGGTGGCTGATAAGCAAGGGTTCCAGCCTGTAATTGTTACTGATCTTGATCAGAGTCCTCTTGCCTCTGTAGGTGGGCAAGCATGGTGATGCAAGGGCCCTGTAGGATCATGGAGGGCTTCCTGGACAGCCCTCAGGCCTGGGCTTGGGGAAGACCTTGTCAGAAAAGCATAGGGTTGGGATTGGTGGAAGAGGATGGTAAAAGGATTCATGGGAGGAGGAAGGTAGGTGTCAGGGTAAGGGCCACCTGCTGTCCAGCTGGGCTAGGACACATGAAGGGCCAATCAATGAAGTGGAAGCATGAGGTCATGTTTCTGGGAAAACCTTCCAGAGGCTGAGAGAAGGTAGATGGGAGTTGTGGTTACAGGTAGCAGGATAAGAGGGTTAGATACCCAGAACCTTTGAAAGGTCTTTCTGAATAGACTCAGCATGCAGGGGACATGCTGGTAGGTGAAAGACACAGTGGGTCCAGACCTTGGTTCTAGAAGGCTAGAACATGGAGACATGGAGGCTTGCTGGACACTTGGAGTTTCCAGGGAATGTGGGATCATCCCACATATGCTGAGCACCTAGTTATGATGGCACTACTAGTCATGGCTTCATTAAATCCTGACCACTCTATAACTAAATAAGGCTGCTGGGCTAGTCCCAAGTCCAAACATGGTGCATCCATGTCACCTTCCCCCAGTGTTTGTGGGAACACGGAATCTCCCTCCTTCCTTGACTGTCTCAGTCACTAGGGTTCTGGCACTTTGCCTTCAAGCCATGTGCTGACACTGTCCAGTTCTGTGAGTGACAGTGTGTCACAGAGCCAGTTCATAGCTGCTCTGCCAGGCTAGGAGAGAGTCAGTGTCACTAAACATGTAAACTCATTGAAGAGAATGAAGGGCAACCACAGGAAGGGCCTGGGTTCAGGCCTTAAGGATCCCCGAAGAGGATGAGAGTCTAGGAACTCCACAGCAGGGTCATCTACTCTAGACCTGCACTGTGACATCAGGTTCTTTGTTGGGGTTTGGCCATGGCTGTCAGGAGTTCTCTTTCAGGTTGTAACTCTGCTTCCATTTGGTTGTGGATGCAGAGTACATACCTCAATAGCTTGAATTCATGATGTGTCAGACACACCGGGTGATAGGTGTTGAGGTGTGAGTGGGCACAGGTCTAGGAGATGGTTTATGGCATCCACACTGAATCCCAAGGCGGGGATGGTATGTGGTGCAAGGGGCCGTGTGAGCACTGTGGGCACTGTGGAAGTATTGTGGGGACTGTTACAGTACTGTGGGGACTTTGAGACCACTGTGGGCCAATTATAAACCCCCAGCTCATGCAGCCTTTGACAAGCTCCCAGCCAGAGCCCCTGAGGTAAGGGATCAGGTTCTGCCCCCAGGGAGGCTCCTGTCTGTGGCTCAAGACCTGTCCTTGCTCTGGTGTTGAGGCTTCCCCATGTTACCTGATGTCCACACTTGGCCTTTTCTTACCCTACTGTGGACACAGTTAAGCTCTCTAGCTCCCAGGACCCCTTCCACCATCCTATTCAATCTCACACTTCCTCACCTTGTGTGGTCATTAGAAGTGCTGACCATCCTTCCTTGTGAACTGAGGTCTGGTCCACCTCTCATACCCACATCCTCAATTCTAAGCATGGTCCTAGCACTGCGGCATGCCTTTAGGGCCAGAGAGATGTTAATGACATCAGGATGTCCCCAGGCAGTGAAGCAGAGCCACTGGTCTGTAGTCCAGGAGACAGCTGAGGATGACCTATGTCTGACCTATTTCTCTAGTCGGAGTGAGAGTGGTGACCACTGTCCTCCCACACTTTGGCTAGCATTGCTAAGAGACTGCTAGTTTCTCTTCTTCTTGGGTTCTGAAGAGTCCTAGGACTCCCCAGAGGTACTGGGCAAGGAGCTGGAGTTGCAACACTTCAAGAAGTGGAGTTCACTTCACAAAGGGATTGGATTGAGGAAGCTTCTTAGTTGGTTCTGGTGTTATTTCTGAGAGTGTCCATCAGCGCAGGTCTTTTACTGCCCTCTGAAATCCCCTTACCTTCTCTCTTGGCCTGAAGTGGGATTTAGTGCTGAGCATGCCTGCATAGTCATCTGGTCAACCTTGGTGGCAGGTGCCGTTCCTGTTCTGTGTCCTTGATCTGAGCAAGTCTCTCCTTTGACTTATGAATACACTCTCCACCCAATGCTCGTTCTCATGCCCCAAGGAGAGATAAACTCGAAGTTTGTTTTCTGAAGGAGGAGGGATATTTTTCTTTTCTGTGAATAAATGAATCTTTTGCTAGTATGCATGCCAAGGTACATGGCTCATAGGCAAGGAACCTGGCTGGGTTATAGCCCGTGACTCAGGCTTCCATAGGGAACCTGGATCCACCCATATCAGCCGGAAGAAATCCTAGACTAGCCCTAACGGCTACCTATACACCTTTATCATCCACAGGGTATCTTCCAAGTACCTGATGACCTACCAACAACCACCAGTGGTGACTTGGTGGCTTAGCCTAGCCTTTCCCAAGGTACCCCATGCTAAGCTGTTCAGACAGGCTAGTCAGAAGGCTCTTTCCACAGTGAATGAGCTTTGCAGGGGCATAGTGGCCAGTAGCCCATGGTCATGGCTTGGTCAATATTTGCTGAATCAGAGGACAAATGAATAACTCAAACCACCATCACCTGACTGTGTGTCCACCACAGGCACACAGAAAGACTCCAGGCCTCTTAGTCAGGTTTCAGGCCAAGTCCTTTTGTGGTGAATAGTGGTCTGGACCAACAAGTCTCAAGGACCCTGTCTCATTCCCTCTACCCTCCCCTTCTCCACTCTCCTTCCTTCTTCTCCCTATCTCCATCAATTCTTTACTGATATTGATCCCTTATTGATAAGTGCATCTGGTACAATGTCAGGAAGAAATTTCCGTCTGTGTCCTCATGCAGCCCTTCCATACCTTTGTACAGTGGATATTTTTGTCCTGAGCTGACTGAGTGACGAGTATCACTATAGCCCAAATCCAGCCTCAGTCTCAACTTTAGGTGCACAGGGGTGCTTTGTGGATGACTGTGTGACAGTCGCACAGCTGTGTGAATGGATCAGTGCCACAGAACTGTGTAGTTAGCATGGTCACAAGGGTGTATATGTCCTACTCTGTATTTTGCCATATTGCAAAGCATGTTATTAGAAAAAGGACCTGGGGAAGCAATTTACCATCATATCCAGGTCTGAGTATACACCCCAGTGGGATAAATCCTGCTCATGATATTATGTAACTGTCACCATCATCTACCTCCACAACTTGTTTTTTTTTTTAAAGCCAAAAACCATGTCCCTGTCAAGCATGGATTCCTCAGAACCCACTACCCCTATCTTTTTTTCTCTCTGACAACTATACAGACCTCAAGACATGGAATCCTGTTAGATTTAGTGCAGCATCCTTGATGGTCATCCATGGCCAGTGTCCTTCTTCTAAAGGTTGAGTAACGTCCTCCTATAAGGATGACCACACATGGGACTAGAAGATCACTTTGTCCAGTTATCTGTTAGATACTTGGTTATCCACTTCTTGGATCTTGGAAATAAAGAAATGTGAACCTGGGTGTGCAAAAAGCTGGCTTGTTGATAGAATCAAGTGTGTGTGTGTGTGTGTGTGTGTGTGTGTGTGTGTGTGTGCTGTCCACCCAGGAAGGTAGGCTGACCAAGATGGGGTTCTCCAGATGCCTTGGATACAGGCATCTGGAGCCCACCAAAGCTCTGCAGAGGGACTAACTGTTCTGACTCCACCCATAGTTCCCTGATCCTTCTGGGTGGCCTGCTATATATCAGGACCAGTGACCACTGCTCCAAGTGTCTAGCTCACTCCAGACCCCCTCTCCAAGCAGGTGCATCCTGGAGGGAGCCATATCAGGGTAGGGTGTGGCAACTGAGTATATAGTTGCATCCCCCATTCCCGAGGCCAGGCTGCTGAGGCCATCAGTATCACAGGTCTGAATAATCCTGGAATGTGCATCCCTTGTGATGGTTAATAGTGATGTCAACTTGACAGGAGTTAAACTCCCCCAGGAGACATACCTCTGGGATTGGCTGTGAGGGAATTTCTAGATAAGGTCAACTGAGATGGGATGACCCACCCTGAATGTGAGCAGCACCACACCTTGGGGTGGGATCCTAGATTGAAAAAGGAGACAGTGAGTTGAGTTCCAGCATTCATCTCTCCTTTTCTCTTTACTGCAGATGCAGTGTCACCAACCACCTCATGATTCTGCTGCCATGTCTCCTCTGACATAATGGACATAAGCTTAATATACCTAAGCTGTCAGGCCAAATGGAGATCTCCTTAAGTTGCTTTGTCAAATATTTTGCCATAGTAATGAGGAAAGTAGTGTGCCTAGGAGATCCTGCCCAGCTTTCTCATGGATGCCTTGTCCTTCCCCTGCTTTTTGTAGGATGAGCATGGCAGTGAGGGCCCTTGTCCAGCCAGACCCCCATGCCCTCCCTATACAGCAGAATAACTTCTGAGGCCACCCAGCTGTCTTCTGCCCTGAGTCCCAGCCCTTCAGATCTTGTTGTACACGATCCATTCATGCAGTGTCTCTCACAGCTTGGCTACATCTTACAGCCCTTTGTCTGGCTAGCAGGAGGAACACCAGAATGTAAGTGAGGGTTCTATGGATTCTGGCCTTTGGCATGGTGAGAGAAATGAGTGGCCAAAGGGTCAAGCCAGAGCAACATGGGAAGACAATTGTCAAGTAGGGCCTAAATCAAGTCAATGAGATGTGTGACTACCCAAGTGCCCTCAGGAGGTCAGGAGGGGAGGTGTGAGGCTGGGGCAGGGGCATGAGCATGACGAGTGATGAGTACCTGAAATCAGGGGAGTCTGGGAGTGCCTGGTTCCCCAACCGCATCCTCCCACCATAGGCCTCAGGGAAGTGAACCTGTATCTTCTGCTCCATGGTCCACTTTTTTAGTCAAGGCCTCTATCCACCATGCCCTTCAGGCAGTGGCTTCTCACATGGCCTGCCTGTGCCTGTTCAGGCACCAAGGGACACCAGGGTGGAACTCAGATCAGAGGCCCCTCATGCATCTTACATCCTCCCAATAGCAGCATAGATATCTCATTCTCCGTAGTATCTAGGGGGAGGACCCTGATTTTGTGGGCAATGGTTTACTGGACACTCTCAGGGTGTTACCTTTGCAACAAGGTATAAGTTAAATGGTAGACTTCCAGAGAGTCCAGTCCTGGCCTTGTGCCTTTCTTGTAGCAGGTTTCCAGAGGAGGAATATGACTTTGGACAAGGCAGTTCCCAGTGAGAGTCAGACGTGCCTCTGGCGACAATAGGTCTCGGTTCTAGTGAGTGGCGGCTGAGTAGTCTACTGTCCGCCATGCAAGGCCACTGGTGGCCATGGAAGCCTACCTTCTCCAACACTCTGTCCTTACCTACTACAGGTGTCTCGAGTTCATGCCAGCTCAGGCTGTGTGTGTGTGTGTGTGTGTGTGTGTGTGTGTGTGTGTGAGAGAGAGAGAGAGAGAGAGAGAGAGAGAGAGAGAGAGATTCCCTGACTCTGAAGGAATATCAGAGGACTTTATGAGGCCTATCTCAACATCCTTATTGTGTCTGGAGAAACCAAGGTCTGAAGATACCTATCAAAACCTGATAAATCTGGACCCCCTCCTACTAACCATTGCCCTGCTTAGAGCCGTCTGCTGCTGTGGCCTGGCCAGGGAACACATACAGTTGAAGGCCTAAGAAGAGGCAGCTGATCACGAAGGCAATCAAGACCCTTCATGATTCCCTCCAGCAGATGGCACCCCTAGGCTCAGACACTGCCACTTGTGGTGGGTCATGCCTCCCCCACCCCCCATATCTGCCATGGCTTCAACTGAGCCCGACAGGTGTGGGGTGCAGGGAGAGAAACCCGAGGCTCCCCCACCAGGTCAGCAGAGGGGCCGGCCAAGCTCTGCCACTGGCATTGATGGATATCTGGGACACCGCCCACCAACTTGTCCCTTTATCTACACTCCGTGTGTCTCCTCTTGGGTGCAGTTGCCTTGTGGTAGATAAGCTGCTTAGCTTGGCGTGCGCCCTTAGGCTTTATCGGGGCCAGGATGTTGTCTCAGGTGGAGTTGGGCAGGCCCAGGGGAGGGGTGTTCCCAGGCTACTGAGACACAGCACTGCCTAGCTCCCAACAAGAAGGGGGAGGGCTGGAGAGGCCAGGTCAGGGGCCTTCTGCCCCGGGGGTGGGGGGTCCAAGGTGGATGGAAGCCAAAGTTGTCAGTTTAAGCTCCTGTTTGGTCCTCAGAAGGCAGCCTTCCTCGTCAGGTGTGTGCCCCCTGTGCGTGGAACACGAAGGCCCTTGGGGAGGGGACACTGGGGGGGGCAGCCGCAGACACTAGGATTTGTCACTGGGCCTGGCCACTTGTGGGACCAAATTCATCCCTAGGTTTGCTCTGCTCAGTCCCTGAGACTGCACCCATAGTAAGGGGACTGGAACGGGGGAATGTCACTCTCCCCTTTGCAGTCATCCCAAGACAGTTCTGAGCATCTTACAGTGACCTGTGGCCAAAACAACACAAATCCGGCATGGAGCCTGTAAGAGAATCACAGATGTGGGAATCAGGTAGTCCCCGGGCTGAGTGGCAGCCAGGTGCTTGGTTTGTGGGTGGCAGGGATGGGTTGCTGAGAGGGGGGCCGGATGGAGTGGGGCCTAGGCAGCTGGAGGATTCAGTGAAAGGGTCCTGGGGACAGTGAGGGAGGCGCAGGGTGTTGAATGGAGCGCTTGGGCAGGGAGGGATGAGGTCCACTTCCTCCTTGTCCCACCCCAGAGCTCACTTGCATCCAGCCTTGGCCCGGCCAGCCTGACTTCCCAGTTGAGACCTAGCATCACCAGGCTTCACCTTATTACATCCTGAATGTCTCTTTATAGTCTGGGCCAGAGTTATACACCCCATTCAACATGGTGTCCCCCACAAGTCCCACATCCACTTATTTAGATGCTATTTGTCCAAGACCCCTTCACAAAGCCCCTGTCTCCTCAGCAGGAAATGCAGCCTTTAGAGTCTGTTCCAACCCACCCTTTATCCTCAAGTGAGTGAGTTACAACAACCTATAGCTGGTGGGCCCAGGGGCCCCACAGTTGGCTCACAGCCAAAGTATTGTCCCAGAGCTGGGGGAAAGGCAAACAACTCTTTGTGTGGGGCCTCCTTTTCTATTCCAAGCACTCTGGGGACAAAAGCTGGGGGCTGAGGAGCCTCACAGTCTAGCCGACCTGGCCCCACCCAGAGGCAGGGGGAGGGGGCTCCTGTGGTTGAAGCAGAAGGTGTCTGAGAAGGATCTTGGGTGTCCCTGAGACTGCCGGATCCCTGGTCCAAGGCAGGGAGGGCAAGGAGTCCAACAGGAAAGTGGTTCTGTGCAATCCTGGCCAGGGCTCCGAGCCTCTCTGGACCTCAGCAACTCTGGGAACAGACAGAAGATCAGAGGAAAGACAGCTTAGGGAAGACTCAGTTTTGTTGCCTCTCTTCCTGAAGTGAGACTCCCCTGGGCCCTGCATGGGAATTATGGTCAGTACTAGGGTTGCCTGGGCTCTGGACAAGGCTCATCTCTTCTTCCCTGCCTCCTTCTTGTCCTCCATCCCTGCCACTCTCACCATGAAGACATTGTCTGTGACACTGATTCCTGCGGTCTTAGGGGGTTCCATCCCTAAAACCTTCAGCCATGGTTTTCCAGGCTTAGGTCCCCTCCATCAAGCCTGGTATTCCATATTCATACTTCTTTATTTATTCTCACTTATGTCCCCTGCCTAGGGAATAAAAAGTGATGGGAAATTAGTGCTCCTTACAATGCTCAGGCAGATTTCCAGCTGTCATTAATTCTGTCCTCTGCTACGGTGCCCAGAGATCCTCTTGAGCCTCCATCAGCAGGGGGGAGGCCCAGTGAGCCCACAGTGGACATACCAGGGGGCCTGAGTCCTTTGGTCCTTTAAGTCATAGGCTTTTAGACCAACCAAATGATGACTTATAGGGCCAGGTGGTCCACAGACCCTAGGGAGAGAGCTCCAGAGGCCAGGGAGGCCACACACACACACACACATACACACACACACACACACACACACACACACACACACACACATCTAACTGTGGTGGGGCCCATGAAAAATGTCCTGGAGAGAAAAACAGATTATAAAGTAGAGTAAGTCAGGTGGACGGCACGGAGGGTCCCTGTGAACAGGGAGGAAGTGTGCGGAGAGATAGTAGGTGGTCTCTTCAGTGCTGAGCAGTGGCTGCCATCAGATGGGCACATCTGCCACTCACAGTCACAGAATTAGACAGCAGAGAGGATGCTATACTAAGGCCTGGGCAGCAGTATCAGAGGGGGTCCGAATTACTGCAAGGAAGCAAACAAAGGGTGACTTCCTACCTATCTAGGAGCCGATTTCCTCATTGCGAGAAAGTAGCTGATATAAACAACCCAAAGGAGAAGGGCTGACCTTGTCCCATGTTTTCAGAGGGATCATCGGTCTATGTATGGTCACTTGGACTCCATGCATCCGATGGCAGAAATGTGTGGTAAAGGAAGTTCTTTCTCTCGTGGCAGATGGGACGCAGAGAGCGAATGTCTCGCTTTCAAAGGCATAGTGACCTACTTCTACCAGCTAGGCTCCATCTAATGTTTCCAGAACTTTCCAAGGTGAAGAGCATGTGTTCAACACATGGGGAGTCGGGCATTTCATATTCAAACTATGACAGCTGGTTCCCCAGGAAGGAATCTCTCTCTGGTTTTCAGGGAACGATTAAGAATTCAGGTTGAATGCCTCAACTGGTGGCACTGGCTAGACATATGAGTCTGCCGTGGAAAGGGGTGGTGCCCCTCTCCACAGTCTGCGGGCTCCTGATGGGGAGAGTTCACAATGGGGGCAGCAGCTTGCTAGACAGAAGAGACCAAGGTGCAAGCACAGTGTTGCCAGACCTTGAATCTTCTTTGTTTACCACAGCAAGGAGCTGAGAAACAAACCCACAGAATCCGCATTCCGACTCACTCCTGGGCAGGTTAAAAACCTCCCTTTCATCTTCTGAAGTTCGAAACCAGTCAAGATGCTCTCATAGGGGAGCGTCTCCAGGATTATATTTTAATGGAGTAGTGACCTCAGCAGGTGGTCTCGATGTCTCAGCCATGGTTAGCGGAGTGGAACACCAATAAAGAAGTGGTGTGCTGGGAATAAAATCTTGCTTTCTAGAACTGAAGTGATGAGGAAAAGGGACACTCTAGAAAATTGGAGAACGAGCTGGGCATAGTGGCTCATGTCTGTATTTCCAGTATTTGAGAGGATGAGGCACTTCTACATGTTCAAGACCATCCTGGGCTATATTGTATGACCTTAACTACAAGCTACACAGTAAGTACCAGGCCAGGCAGGGCTACATAGCAAGATCTTGTCTCAATCCTATCCCTTCAAGCACCACTTCAAAATAAAAAGGAAACACATAGACACAGACACATACATACACACACACACACACACACACACACACACACACAAACACACAAGCATGGATTACTGCTTTAGTCCATCCTACATAAAAAGAAGTGTACAAAGGACAGCCAAGTCCAGTGGAGATAAGATACCCTAGCTTGGTTTTGTCTCGGCTAGGCACCCTTTCCTTCTTCCCTTTAGGCCAGTGGGGTCTCAGTGAAGACCATGTGGATACACAGACTCTCCTACCCTCTGCTACCACCACGCTATCAGCAATGAAGTATTCATCTTCCCCTCTTGGCTTCACGTCACTGGTGATCAAGCCTCTACAGTGTCAGTGGAGGACTTGTGAAGAGTTGTAACAAGGTACCTGTGCCACCCTAAGCAAGAATTAGAGCCAATGTGAGCAAGGAGCAGAGAGCCCTTGGGCATTCAGACACCTGCAGGAAATGTGAGCCTCTGCCTCCTGGTGACTGAGTGCTAGGAGAAGCCTTGTAAAAGACTTGTAAAAACCCAGAATCTCATAACAGAACCGGTAATACACAAATTTTGATAAAAAATTGATAAAAATTCAGTACAATAACCAGAAAGATCTCAAGCTGAAGTCAAAGGTGATCAGTAAAGGTCAATACTGAGACAGCACAGACAGATTAGGTACAGTTACTCAGCTAAGGTCTTTACACAGCCACTGTAAAATGGCTTCCATTGGGAAACACAGAGGCACGCTTAAGACACCCATAGAGGCTCAACAAAGAACATGGAATCTAAGCAGAGATATGAAAAAGACCAGAGTAGGGCTGGAGAGATGGCTTAGAGATTAAGAGCACTGGATGCTCTTCCAGAGGACCCAGGTTGAATTCCCAGCACCCACATGGAAGCTCACAACCATCTGTAGCCCCCAGTTCCAGTGAGTCTAGTACTTTCTTCTGACCTCCCTGGGCACTAGACATACATATCTTCCACAATCATGTATGTAGGCAAAACACCCATACTTTAAAAAAAGACATCAAGGAGAACCAATTATAAATTTTAGGACTGAGAGAGCTACAATAACAGAAAGAAAAAAATGTCAAAAGCTTAGTGTGCACGTGTGCGCTTGCACGTGTGTGTGTGTGTGTGTGTGTGTGTGTGTGTGAGAGAGAGAGAGAGAGAGAGAGAGAGAGAGAGAGAGAGAGAGAAATGTGCTTCAGTGGTTCATCTGTTTCAATTCCTGGTCTTCAGTTGAGAAACACAGTTTTGGGAAGTTGTGAAACCTTTAGGAGATGGGGCTTTGCTGGAGGGAGTAAATCACTGCGGGATCAGTCTTGAGGGGGTGTAGTTTAGACTTTGATCCACCTAAGTCTCTTTGATTTCCAGTCCATTGGTGAGAACTACTATTGGCCACACAGTGGCCCACCACCATAATTTCCCCACCACGATGGGCTGTATCTCTGCAAACCATTAGCCCAAACCAATCCCTTCATCCCTTAAATCACTTCTCGTATTTGATCACAACAATGAGGAAAGTAGCTGCCACAGTGGACTCCAGTGATAGAAAGCAGGAGAACAATCCTGTGAAAGGATGAAACACTGAACTGGAAGACATAAATCAACAAAGATGACACAGGCTAGAGAGAAGAAAGAGCATCAGAGGCTGCCAAGGCACACACAGCCCCAGCAGTCTGTATCAGAGAGCTCAGTGATGCCTTCATGGTGTGTTAGTTAGTTACTCTTCACACGACCAAGCACCCGATATCAGCAACTTAATATAGGGCTTTTTCTGACTCACATTTCAAGGACACAGTTCATCCTGCCTGGGAAGGTGTGGAAGCAGGATCGTGAGGCAAAGTCCACAGGACGGCGAGACAGAAGAATGCTGGCACTCAGCTTTTCCCCTTTTATTCTGTCCATGGGCTGGTGATGCCCACATTTGGGGTTGGTATTTACCCCCCCCCAAACCAACACAATCCAGGAGCTCCCTTTCAGACATGTTCAGAGTTTTGTCTCCTAGATTCTACTAGATCATGTCAAGTTGATGGTCTATATCAACCATCACATATGGTTTGGCCTTGGGCGTTACCCGAAGGAGCCATATGTTGAAGGCTTCAAGTCTCCAGTTGTCCACACACTTCTGCTGTGATGCATGGCCTTGTCACAAGTTTCAAGCATGAGCTTAATGGTTATAGACTAGAACCTCCAAAACATGAGCCCCAAGCACAAAACCAACCCTATTGTCCATTATCAGTCTAAGATGTCTATCTGAGGTGCTTGTGTTATAGTAACCAAAGCTAACTCACAGAATGATGGGGATCATGGAAGAAGAGGAAGAGGGTATGGCAGAAAAGAAAGTAATGAGAAAGGGTGACAATATCCTGAGTAGGGTTAGAAAGATGGTTCAGCAATTACAAGCACTTGCTGATCTGTAAAAGACCTGAGTTGTGTTTCCAGCGCCATACTCAGGATGGTCCTCAACTTCAAATCCAGGGGATATGAATCCCTCTTCTGGCCTCCATGGGAACCTGACCTCACATGCACAGACATGCAGTAACACAAATAATTAAAAATAACTCTTAACAAAGTAAAATCTCTCAAGTATAGCAAAACACATGAAGGCTCAAGAAGCCATATGAACCTCAAGCAAAAGCAACCCTAACAACCCACAAACTTCTGAAAGCAGAAGAGAGCAAGTGTTGAAAACTGTAAGAAACATGTTACCTACACTGAGTACCAACTCAGCTGACAGCAGATTCCCCGTCAGAAACTGTGGAGTTCAGAGGTGGCAGGGCATCCTCCGAGTGTGGGAAGAGCTGTTCTCCAGCCTAGAATGCCACTCCAGGGAGGGCAACTCAGAAACAGAAGGGTGAGGACCTTAGAGGAAGGGACTGAAAGCTGAAAAGCCTAAGCCCCAAAGCTGGTAGGAACAAAAGGAGAAACACAAACTTACAGTTATAGTTAGAGATGCCGACACCCCTCTTTAAACAATTGTTAGAACAATGAGACCGAAGACCAACAAGGATGTAGCAGAGATTAATGCTCTCCGCCAACAGGACCTAGCCTTCATCCCTGGGGGCACTCCACCCTGGGGCACACACCCTTCCCTCAAATGCCCTGGGACCATTGTCAAGTACTTGCTTCCTCCAGGTTGTGTGACCAGTGTTGTCTGGAAGCAGAGCTGCTACAGTAGTGACCTACAGAAGACCTTGGCCTGCAGTCATGGCAAGGGACTAAGCAGAATACAGCTGATAGTGTGGTCTGGGGCAACGGAGCTGTTAATAGTCCTATGTAGAAGGGAGATAGGGCTTCTTCTGGTTGCTATTCCCTTCTGCCTCAGCTGGGCCTGTAAGGGGTCTTGTCTCAGCTGTATGTGGTCTTGAGGGATGCTAGAGTAAGTATTTAAGAGGTGGAGTATTGATTGGGATGGGGGCTCTATGGTGATGCAGCTGCCTGAGAGTCACCCACACTCCCATCAGTAACTCCAGTAAAATCACTGGTTGTCTGTTGGGGTTTGAAAGTACAATGCCTTGGGCAAGCTCCTAGGTTTGAACTTGATTACCAGCTGGAGATGTTATTTTGGGAGGCTGTGGAACATTTCAGAGGTGGGTTCTAGAAGGAGGAAGTAGGTCACTGGTGCTAGACCATGGAATGTATGGTATAGCTCTGCTTCTTGCCCCAGGCAGATCTGTGTGAGCTCCCACTGCCTCGGCCTGGGTTGCCCCTGTCTCCATGTCTTCCCTGGACTGTACTTTCTTAAGCCACAAGTCAAACTAAGCCCGTCCTACCTGTGATGCTTCCTGTCAGATACTTGGTAGTAGATATGAAAGTCATAGCTGCTGTGTTCACCGAGCTGGGCTTGGACAGGCTCATCTTTGGTCTGCTGGTACCCTCTTTATCTGAGATGAGGATATAGCTTGATGTTTCTGCTGAAAAACGTCATGCAACAGGCATAGGCACTCTATGTCCTGCGATCTCAAACAAATCTGCACATACTGAGTCCAATGACAATAGAATCAAGTCAGAAACCAGCACAGAAAACAGCAAGAGAAATACTTGACAACCAGAAGCATTTGGCTGTGTAACCCATGGCCAGAGAGGAATGAATTTGGGTAGTCCAACCGCCCACTGTGGTAAGCTTCAGAGATAGGAACACAGAAAATCTCAGAGAAATGACAAACCTTGCTGTGGGGATGAAGAGACAGCTGGTTGCTAAGCTCAATCCCTGGGGTTGGGGGTGTGTGTGCTGGTGTGGTGTCATCACAGCACTAGAGAGACAAAGAATAGATCCTCGGGGTTCACTGGCCAGTCAGCCTGGTTTACTTGGTAGGCTTAGGTCAGTGAGAAATTCTGTCTCACATAAGGGGACAACTCTTGAGGAAAGAGACTTGAAGTTATTCTCTAGTTCACACACACACACACACACACACACACACACACACACACACATGAGCACACACACAAATGCATGCACCCACACATGAGCATACATGTGCACACAAATGAATACATATATGCACACACATGCACGCACTCACACAATACAAATACGATAATCTGCTATCACCACGCTCAAAGGTGAAAGGTAAAAGCTTTCTGTTTCCTCTTGGGAAGAGGCAAGGATGCCTGTCCCCACTAGCAGAGCAGAAATTTTCTGCTCTAGGTCTCAGATACTATCTGGTGAGATTCTTAGCTTTCGAATTGGTAGAAGCTAGTAGTCTGCTAAGTCAATAGATCCCAAAGGTTTTACCTGACAGTTGAAAGGACAATAGATTAGATCTAGAGATGATAAACGGCCATCTTGGGACTAAAGACAGCTCGAGAGAACTTGGCTCTCTACCTGCAACTTTCCATCTCCACATTCATAAAGGTCTTGCCAGTCGGTGAATCTTCACAAGAGTCACAGGCACAGAGGCCTAAAGCAGCACAGATGTATTGCTACAGTCCGGGAGGCTGGGGGTGTCAGTAAGTCAGGAGACCCCATTTCTCCCAGAAGCTCTTGGGAAAATCCATTTCCTTCATGTTCCTTCTTTCAGGACCACTTGTGTTCTTCGGCTGTTGTCTCCTCCTCGTCTCCAAAACCCTTCACTTCTTCATCTCTGCGAGATTACTGGGATCACCACGAAGAGGAACGTGAGGAGGGAAACCATGGAAATGACAGCAGAGCTGAGCTCCGGGGTCAGACCATGGCCTGAGGCCTAGGCCACTCACACCGTCATGCCTACCTCCATGCATTTAGAGTTGCCCACAGCAGCATGGGTGGAGGAGGGCAGAGTCCAGTTCCTGTGGTCCAGGAGTGCTTGGCTGGCCTGCTTGGACCCTGACCTGGCCTGGGGCAGTGATTCAGAGCTGTGCATACAGGACACCTATGGATTGTTTACCTGCTTAGTGCTCAGAGATCAAGATGTGAGAGTAAGCCTGCATTCTTCTAGAGCTGGGTGTTAGGGTGGTTCCCCTCACCCCAAAATGTAAGTGTCCCTGATCAAGCTGCTCTTGGAGCTAGGGTTTGGGGGTGATCTCAGCCTCATTCTCAGATATCCCAGGGGCAGCACTTTTGGGTGAGGAGGGTGGGGCCCAGCCAAGCAGCCAATTGAATCTCGCCACCATAAGGATCAACAAGGCTTGGGAGAGTACCACACAGTTCTCATCCCAGAGAAGCAACCATTGTTGTGACGTTCCCTTCCATTTTTTAAAACCATAGTAAAATGTACGTCACATAAGATCTGCTGCCTTTGTGTCCCAAGTTCATTTCTGTTGCTGTGATAGAACACTTTGACAAAAAGCAACTTAGGATGAGGAAAGTTTTTAACTTCGGGGAGAAAGGTTCCAAGCCATCATTGCATGAGAAGTCAGGGCAGCAGGAACGTGAATCATAGTCATATCACATCCACTGTCAAGAGCAAAGAGAGAAGGAATGCGCACACGTCCACTGCTCAGCTTCCTCTCTCAGTCTTACACACCAGGACTGGACCCCAGGGAACGGTGCGGCTCCTCCAAGGCTGGGCCGTCTCACCATGTGCTCAGAGCCCAAACCAGCGTAGACATTTTCTCACCGAGACTCTCGCCCAGTTGACAAAACTAACCACCCCAGTCATTTTCAATGCATAGTTCCGGTGTCACAAGTGTTCAGCCGTTCCCATCATCCACTTCCAGAATATTCCATCTTCCTAAAATGAAACTCTGTCCTTGTTCAATGCTGACTCCTTGCCCTTCCCAGTAACAGGCATCTCATGTTGCTTTCTGTTTCTATGAAGCCGACGGTTCTTGGGACCCTCTGTGAGTAGAATCCTGTAGAATTTATGTTTTTTAAATTCAAGAAGGGTCTCACTATTTAGCTCTGGCTGTCCTGGAACAAGTTTGTAGATCAGGCTGCCCTCAAATTCCCAGAGATCTACCTGCCTCTGTTTCTTGAGTACTGGGATTAAAGGTGTGTTGTACCAGGCTCAGTCCAGAAATTTATCTTTTTATGTCTGATTTATCTCACGTGTCACAGTTCTCTGCCCCTGACTTTTGAGACAAGGTATCTTCCTATGTTGTCCTGGCTAACCTGAAGCTTGCTATCTTTCTGCCTCAGGCTCGGGGTGCTAGGATTACAGGTGTGTGTTGGGCAACATCCTGGTATGTGGACACAAGATGTCTTGTGCAAGTACCAGAGGATTTTGGTTTTTGTGAATCGTGCTTCAGTGAGCCTGAATATTCAGGCATCTCTTAGAGACCCTTTCTATTGTTCTGGATGTGCATCCAGAAGCAGTACTTTTCTATGAATATACATTTCAATAGATATGATTGTGTGTGGTGTGTCTATGTGTGTACATGTGTGTACTTGCGTGTGTCTATGTGTGTGCACATGCTCGGTTGTGCTCACGCATGGGAATTGGAGTGTGGAAGCCACAGGTTGTTGTTAAATATCTTCTTCAATCATTCTGAAGCTTGGTTTCTGAGACAGTTGCTTTTTTACTGACTGTGGAATCATTGATTCTACTGGGCATGGTGGCCAGAAAGCTCCAGGGATCCCCCATCCCTGACTCCCCAGTGCTGGTATTCTGTTTGCCAGGCTCTTTTTTTTAAATGAAGGATTCAGAGGATCCAAACATGCACGCATGCACGCTACTGCCAGAATAACCCTCCTAGTGCCTGCGTATGACTAATTACAGAGGAAAGTGTAATTAGTAATTACGGAGGAAACTGTAAATGCACTCACCCTGTGTCGTGTAGGATGCAAAGGATCAGAGCTACTCCTTATGTCCCAGAAGTCTGGCTGGGGCCTGGCCCTGGGGAGACACTAAAGGGAGTATTTCCTTCTCTCCCCTGAAGCTGTGTAAAAGGTAAGAAACCTGGCCAGGCCCTCCAGGCCATCATGGGAGAACAGCACCGTGGAGGGGTGATCAAGGGACAGTACCAACAAGATCCACTTGACTGTCACAGACCTAAAGCTTCTAAGGGCTGGGAGAAGGCTGGGCTGTCTGGTCAAGCGATGGCTCCAGAGGAGGATTTGGGTCTGGTGTTCTGCCTCAGGGTCTTCCATGTTCCCAAAGTTATCCTCAGGTTCACATTCTCTGGGGCTGCATTGAAGCTGCCTGTGTCCCTAGAGGTGACTGGTGACCAGGGGCAAAAATAAAAGTGAGGAATGAAGGATTGTAGGGCAAGAAAGGAGGTTCACCTCCACGAGACGGTAGGAGAAAGCCCTACACACTTCCAGACAAGGCAAGAGGAAGTCGGTGTGGGGCAGCACCAGCCATGAGGGAGGGAGGCCGGTATTGCCTACTTTCTGAGGCCATCTATGTGGTCTTCGCTGTGGACACTGCCAGAAAACTGGCCTTTTGGCTAGAACCAGGACCAGAGGGGTTAGGACTTCCTTCAGCTGCCCAGCCAGATCTTGGGAGGAATTCTGTTTGCCTTATGATTCAGAGAAGCAAACAAGCTCAGGAGTGCCCAGAGTTATGGCAGCCCAGCCACAAAACCAAATTGACGCAGTATTATTTTTTTTAACCTCTGATGCTGGGGTGCAGTCCCCGGCCCCAGGCAGGCTAGGCTGGCTCTCAGTTTCTTCCGGGCAGGGTGAAACAGAACCCCCGTGGCCATTGCTTCACCATGTCTCCCCCCTGGGCCCTCCCAGATAAAGCTGGAGAAATTTAAGATGCTTTTCTCCCTTATCAAGGAAGTTCCTGGCATAGTAAAGATCCACTGTCCACCCTTCCCACTCTGTCAACACCAGAGACAATTCCTGAAAGTGGCAGGGCTGCCCAACCATGCTAGGATCGTCCCCTTCCACGGTTGGTGCCACTTCTGGTCAGCTTGGAAAAGTGGCCTTTCTCATGAAGTACCCACAAAGCACAATCAAACAAGATGTGGTTCTCTGCCCCCAAATGCCAGCTGGTAATCAGAGATGGACTTGGCAGTGGGCTCAGCCCAGACCCAGGCTATCAGGATACTCATGTATTCATAGTCTATGGACTAGAAGTGGCTGAGAAGCCATCAGGATCATAACACCTGTTGAGTCTTTTTATGTGTCATGATCGATACACAAATGTGTCCAAAATGACAGGCAGGGAAGTGGCACTCTGCTTGGTGGATGAGGAAGCAGGAATGGTTTCAAGCCCCTTGATTAGCGGAAAGTCTCTGAGAAATGGGGCAACATCCCCACTTCCCAGGGAGGACAGAGGTGGGCTGCCACAGAGAAGTTTTCCAGAGTCAAGGAGCAGGGCAGAGGATCCTGTCCTGACTTGGACTCAGTTCCTCATTGGGGCTGGTAGTTTACCATGTAGCAGCTCCTACAGATGAGGACCCTGAGGCAAGGAGTGGGAGGGGCTGGTCTAGGGCCACATGGCTGTCAGTTACCACATGCAGGATTTCCACCTTCTGCCCAGGAAGCAGACTCTCCCCATTTTCAGGGAGAGTCCTTTATCACTCACCCCTGGGCAGGAGTAAGAGAGCCGAAGGATCTCAGATCTGCACATTGCTACAGGAACATGGGTTTCTCTGGGTAGAGTGAGGCTGACATGAGGGCTTCAGGACTATGTCTCGAAACTGGGAGGGAGAAGTGTGGGCAGTCGGGGAAATGCCAGGCCCAGAGCTCCAGATGTTGAGATCTGAGATCAGCTCGTATGGACCAATGATGGGCTGGGCTGAGAGTCAGGCTGTGGCTGGGCTGTGGGAGGCAGGGGGTAGGGGGCAGTGCAGTGGGTAGGATATGTTAATGTTAAGAGGGTCCAAGGCTTTGCCTAAGACAAGAAAACCCCTAAGGAGTTCTTGCCACAGGTGGGAAGGGAGCTGGACCGCACTGCTCCGGGGAGAATGCGAGTCACCCTCCACGCAGGGCTAGACTTGCGAATGGGGAGTCTTTTGTGAGGGTCATGGAGTCTTGACATGGCGAGCCACATCTCCAATCCTCAAGGCTGTCCAGACTGGCTAATTTTTTGCCCTACTCTGGGGCTGATCCCAACGTGATCCAGCTTAATCTCCACTGAGTCACCAGGCTAGCCTGCCAAGATCAAGAGGATATCAGATACTGGCTTCCTGTGACACACTGGGGGGTGGGGGGTGCTTTGCAGAGGTGGGACCGATAGACAACAGTGTGACAGTGATGCTCTGGAATATGGCCATGGCCTTTGCCCCCTTCTGGTCCCTACGTTTTCCTGACTCCATGGCAACGGCTGGGGTATAATCCTTCCTTGCCAGATTGTAGTGAGCCATTCACTTATCAGTTCCCGAAGGGAGGAAGGGAGGAAGGGAGGAAGGGAGGAAGGGAGGGCTGGAGCCCAGCCAGGCCCAGGCCCTGAGCAGAGCGGCTTCAGAGGCCAAAGGAAGGCTCTGGGCCACTGCTCTGGCCCCACGCCCTTCGCATCCATGTGCGCAGCCTTTTT
This sequence comes from Apodemus agrarius, assembly GCA_964023405.1. Lineage (NCBI taxonomy): Eukaryota > Metazoa > Chordata > Mammalia > Rodentia > Muridae > Apodemus > Apodemus agrarius. The sequence goes on from OZ030005.1 coordinate 136,179,338, forward strand.
ACTCTGTGTCCCTTAGGACAGTGTCCTTTAGCCTCCGGCAGCGTAGCACAGCCCCCATCTGGGATCCATCCTGTAAGGTTTCGTCACCCTGGCTGGCTTCAAGGCCTGCCCATTGCCTCCATACCTGTCCTTGCTCTAAGCTGGGCAGGTTCAGGCCCAGGGTGGAGGAAGGGACAGGTTCCTACTGCAGGTGTCAGACTGAGGCTGGCAGCGGCGGGGGTGTGGGGGTGTGAGGCAGAAGCCACTGGAGCCTTACTGGGTGGGCATGTGAATCTTGAATGCTGAGACTGTTAAGTCTCTGGGAGAGTACTGGGACCTGCCAATGGTCCAGCCAGGTTGAATATGCATGGGAACAGCCGACAAGCCTGATGGTTGATATCCAATGGCTGAAGTGGCCAGAACTGGGTACTTAAGAAAACTCAGCACCCACATAGCCCTACAGAACCAGGCAGCCACACGGGCCTGCTCTGCAGAGCAATCCTGAGACTCTTTCTGTGTGCTATGGCCTAGGGATGAACCTGTCTGTGATCTGGTCAAGGGATATCAGCTTACAGTGGTTTAGCCCAATCTTAGACACTAGGCATGATACCCATCAAAGCCAGGCTGATAACTCATAGGGCCCAGGGGTCAAGATGTGATGCGGGCCTGCTTCTTTGTGCTAGGGCCATACATCCTGCTGGCTGGGAGCCTCCTGCTTTGGTAAGGGTGAGGAAGGTACTGCTCCCAGCCTGGAGCACCTGCAGCTCCTCAAAGGAACTGGTCCCAAATCACTCCGTCCAGACGCCCGGCCATTGTTAGCCTTGTCCACTTAGCCTGGCCCACCGCAAGGCCTCACCACCAGCCTTTCTCCAGGTTCCATGTTCTGCGCTAAGGCCAATACAAGCTCTGCAACAGTTGGTGGTTGGTGCAGGGGGTTTGTCATGTATCTAAGCCCCGGCCCTCTAATTCATACATCTCCTTCCCACCCACATCTTTCCCTGTGTGTCTGCTCATTCATTCATCCTTCAGCTCACCCACTCCTTCACACACTCACCCCTCCAGTCGTTCATTCATCCTTCACTCACTCATTGGCTCATCCATCCATTCATCCATCCGGGCACCCACACTTATCGATTGCTTTAGCCATCCGTTCACTCACTGAGCGGTCTACTCATGGTTGCATTCTCGTTTGTTCATTCATCTGGTTTTGCTCATTGATCAGTTCACTCATTCACTTATTCATCCATTCATTCATTCACTCACTCACTCACTCATTCACTAACTTTCTTCACTGATTCATTCACTTACTTATCCATAGTTCCTCTGGGCCCTCACACTCCTGTGATGTGTGAAGTGCGTGCTCTGTCTCTCTGTCTCTGTCTCTGTCTCTCTCTGTCTCTGTCTCTGTCTCTGTCTCTGTCTCTCTCTGTCTCTGTCTCTCTCTGTCTCTCTGTCTCTGTCTCTCTGTCTCTCTGTCTCTCTGTCTCTCTCTCTCTCTCTGTCTCTCTCTCTCTCTCTCTCTCTCTCTCTCTCACACACACACACACACACACACACACACACACACACACACATTGGGACCAAGTCATGCATAAAGGGCAGTACAGAGAACCACATGGATAGGCTTGAGATGGGTGTCAAGGGAAGCCAGAAGCAACCAGAAAGTTCAAATGTAGTTTTTCTTTAACCTTTGACCTCTCTCCAGCAGGGAGAGGGCCAGAGTCTCTTCTACTGCCATCTCTCCCTTGGCAGGGTCCTTCACTCCATTTCCTGTGGGCAACAGAGCTGCTGACATTGGCTGAGGGAGTCTGGCTACTGGGGAGCAGTGTTCAGTTCAATTCCTAGAAGCTCAGAGAAGGCCCAGAATCACCATCCCTGGTCTGGGCAAAGGCCATGCACGATGCTTTCTCATCTGGGCATCAGGACAGTGGGCACGGGCTCCTCTAGGAAGAGTCAACAGTATCTCTCCAGCCAGCAGACATTAAATGCCTCGGCTTCTGGCATCCAGAGGCAGCCAGCGGGTATGAGCGTCTGCTGCAGCTGCTCTCTCGGGTCTGGGAACTTGAAGTATAGCCCAGGCTTTGGGGAGTATGAAGCTGGGTGGGGGTTTCTCTGGAGGTTAATAGCTTTGAGCTCCTCTCCAAGGAAATGGGGGTGACTGTCCAGGGGGAGTCTCAGAGGTAGCATTTGGTCAGGCTGGAAGATGTGTCTATGGAGGCACCAGGAACTCGTGGCTTAGAAGGTGGCTTGGGAAAGTCTGGGTGGGTTCTGCTTGGGGAGGAGTACACAGGTGAGACCTGGGGAAGCCTTGGGGAAACCGGACTCCACCCGCCGGCACACCCACCGCTGACTGCTGCCATTGACCAGCCTGAAGTGACTGAGTGCCCATTGTTTACCTGGGTGAGGGGAACCACAGGCCTGCTCCACCTACCCACGTGAAGCCACTGGGGCTGGAGCCAGCTCTTAGACTACAAAAGGGAGCTGGTGACTAGAGTCTCTCCTCAGAGGCTGCCAGTGGGGACATTTCCCCATGCTCCACAGCATGGGTGTTGGCCGGAGAAAGTTGGTCCCATTCTGGGTCCTAGTCCTGGCCCTGGCCTGCAGCCAACACACAGGTAAGATCAGTGTACAGCTTTCCCGGGCCATTTAGAGAGACCTTTTCATTCCCCCATGCCCTGGACTCAGGTGGGCAGCGGAGTTCAGAGTCTTATCTGGGTCTCGGCAAGCTCTAGGTGTCGGTGAGAGGATCCTGCCGTGCAGCCCTTGCCTGCGACCTGACAACTCCAAACAGTCTCTGACTTAAGAGGCAGGGGAGTAACTCTGACAGGCAGGGGTTTGAGGCTGGGTATCCAATGCGTGGGGAGCAGAAGCCTATGTCTCAGAGTCCCGCAAACTGGCCAGGGCAGGTTCTCAGCCTGCTCATATGCTTACAACCCTTTTTGGCAAAACCTCACAAGAAACCTGCAGGTGTCTTAGGGACAGCAGGGAGTCCTGGGGACGGGGGTCCTAGCAATAGGCAGAGGCACCAGGAAACTTGACTTAGGGTACAAGCCAGTCCCAACTTTGCTCAAAGCCTCTGGTGTAGGTATGAGGGTGGGCCATTCACCCACCATTAAGCTGACTTTGCATCGGGTCATTAACTAGTGATATGCCATGTCCCTGCCTGGGCTGCCTGAGGCACCTGTCTGGCTCTCAGCTCAGGTCCATCTCCTCCTCTGCAGGCCAGGCCCAACAGGACACTCTGAAATCATTCCATGAATACCGCTCTGACTTCTCTTACCCTCAAGAGCATGTTGGTGAGTCTTAGCCTTTCATCCTCATTACGCCTGCCAGGTCCCTACCACTCTACGTGTAGTGTGGCCTTGGGTCCCCCAGGGCTTCTTGACTTAATGGCTCCCCAACTAGCACACAGAGGAGTCAGAACCTGGAGCTGAGTGGCTATGGTCAGCTACCTCCTGCTCCCAACTGATCCAGCCTATGGACGCGTCACAGGCATCCATGCTCAAGCTCCACAGGGAGCTACAGAAAGTCTGTCAGATTGTCTGGGCTACGTCCTGTGTGGCACAGGCTCACTGTTCCACCCTCATAGATCCTACCTCTGTCTCTCTTGGTTTGACTAACCTATTTCAACACCACACTCACCTTTTGTGTCTTGACCCTAGGAACTGGGGGATCAGGCACATATGTCAAAGTAAGGAGTCTTGTGGGGCCTCGTGGGGCCTTGGGGGACTTCGGGGAGCAGCTAGTACTTTGCATTTTACATTTACTCAAACTGGTTATAAAAAGGGAGGGGGTGAGAGGTTGAGCTGCTGGCCTAGGTTCTGGCATTGGTGAGGATCAGGACACAAGCCCCATGTGTGAACAGAAGTTTCTGGGCTTTGAGGCCACTAAGGGATGATAGCATCAGAGGTCAGTGAGAGAAGAGAATGCTGGATATATGGCCCAGCCTGGATCTCAATAGGCAGTAGCATTGAAGCTGGACTGGGGACCTGGGAGTCTGATTCTTCTGGCTCTGTGCCCTTAGCCTCTTCCCCTGGGCCACAGTGACCCCATGACCTCGCTGTGCACCTATGATCCATGCCCCTGCCTCCACAGGTACTCCACTCGATAGGGTGACCATCATCCCACCTCTACAGACATTTCCTGTGGTACGAGGTGAGTAAACCCCAAAGAGTATCTGGGAAAGAGGCCTGCTTAGATGGGGTACTCTCTCTTAGGCCTGAAGAGCTACTTAGACAAGGATACCTGGTCCTGGATAATACTTAAACATAGGGAAGTGTGAGAAAGGTATCCAAAGCTGCTGTGAGCTTCCTACGTCAGATAGGATTTCAGATGCCCACTGTGGGCAGCAGCCTCTCTGACCCCAGTGGTGCATGAAAAGGTGCCATGTGAAAGGCAGAACATGGAGGGCGCATCAGGGCTCTGGGACCCAATAGTGCCTTCACAGTCTGTCATTGCTTCGTCCACAGCCCTCAACCCAGCACATACCAGGCAGGTGTGCAGCACCTGGGGCAACTTCCACTACAAGACCTTTGATGGACAGGTCTTCTACTTCCCTGGCCTCTGCAACTATGTGTTCTCTGCACACTGTGGGGATGCCTATGAGGACTTCAATATCCAGCTACGCCGTGGCCAGGAGTCTAATTCCACCACTCTGAGCAGGGTCACCATGAAGCTTGATGGCCTAGTTGTTGAGCTGACCAAGAGTTCCGTCTTAGTCAATAACCACCCGTGAGTCTGGGGCAGTATTGGATGGGCAATGGAGGTGCTTGGTGTTATTTCAGGGTTGTGAGAGACACTGGGGTTGTCAGCAAGACTCTACTCTCAGGAGCAAACCCCATGCTAGAACTGTCTCCTAAACTCTTCCTTAATGCTGGCATTCCAGGTCCATGTCTCGGTCACACATGGCTGGGGTCCCTTGTCTCTGTGCCCCTCAGTACCTCACCCCTGCTTTCCTTTACAGGGTCCAGCTGCCCTTCAGCCAGTCTGGGGTCCTCATCGAGCTCAGCCATGGCTATCTAAAGGTGGTGGCTAGGCTGGGGCTGCTCTTCATGTGGAATGATGACGACAGTCTCCTGGTGAGGGGGAGTAGAGTCTCCTGGTGGTGGGGGATGGGCAGAGGTGGGGGTGGACATACCCTTCTGGTTAAATGGGGGCAAAGGATGGAGCCTCTTAGTGACATCAGGAGGTGGGTAAGGAGAGGGGCCATAGGCCCCACAGTGCTAGGGAAGATGATCATCCAGGTATCAACAGAGCCTTGGGGTCTTTGACTCCAGACACAGGTCCTGTGGTATCTTGAGCCCTGCTCTGAGTCAAGCCTTCATATGGGGAGGGTCTTTTGGCTTGGGTCCCCTCTGAGAACCCTCGCCCTCTTTTGGGGAGTCTATATTTTACATTCTGGGGTGTCTATAGTGGGAACAAGTGTCTGTTGTCTCCTCCAATTTCAGCTAGAGTTGGACACCAAATATACCAACAAGACTTGTGGTCTCTGTGGAGACTTCAATGGCAGTCCAAAATCCAACGAGTTCCTCTCCCACAGTAAGTCCCCAGGCAATGCCTCCAAGGCCCCAAGAGACTTAGTCTCCCAGTCTTTCAAACAGTGTATCTCTGTGTGTATGCAAACAAATGCTCACACTCACAAATTGCATGCGCCTGCTGCTCACACAGGCACACCTATACACATAGGCTTCCCTCCCACAATCCCAGCTCATGCATAAGTGCTCACAGACACATCTGCACATACCCATACTTGTGTGCATGTATACTCTTGGCATGATGCAACACCTTACAAATGCACACAGGGAACAAGATGCCCGGCAGAGCTCTGGTTCTTGATGCCCCTATTCTGGGGACACAGACCTTCACTGGAGTCATCCCTGCTTCTTTCAGGCCTGAGAAGGTCACATTTCCTTATCACCATGTGACACAATCACAAACGTGCCTGTATCATCCAGATACTCCCACACCTCTCCCTCTTCCAGTCTCCCTAAGTCCCCCATAAGCTGTGGGTGACAGAACCTATCCATGCATATGTCCACTTCTGTCAGGCGATGCTGTGTATAGGCTAGCCGGGATCACAGGACCACATGGACATTTTCAGAGGGGAATCCTTTGGGCTTGTCCATCGAGATGATGGGCTGAGCGTCTGGGAACTGCAGACAAAACTGCTCTGGACTTCCTGCAGATGTTAGGCTGACGCCCCTTGAGTTCGGGAACCTTCAGAAGATGGATGGCCCCACAGAACAGTGCCAAGACCCCCTCCCTGTGTCCCAGAAGAACTGTTCCACCAGATCTGTGAGTCTTGAGAGGAATGGGTAGGCAGGGTGGGGAGGAGGGTTGTGGGCTGTGGGCTAACCCAGGTGCTTCTGGGAAGCCTGGGGTCTAAACTCAGCATGGGTGCCTGCCATTGTCCAGGGCATCTGTAAAAAGATCCTGAAAGGTCAGCTGTTCTCAGACTGTGCGGCCCTGGTGGACATCAGCAGCTACCTGGAGGCTTGCCAGCAGGACCTCTGTCTCTGTGAGAGCTCAGACCCGTCTGACTGCATCTGCCATACCTTGGCTGAGTACTCCCGGCAGTGTGCCCATGCTGGAGGACAGCCCCAGGACTGGAGGGGTCCCAACCTCTGCTGTAAGTGCTCTCAGTCTCGCCTCCCCGTCATAGCATCATCCAGCTGGTAAATGGGACCTGGCTTGATATGATCTTTCTTTCTGGTCTTCTTGCAGCCCAGACATGTCCCCTCAACATGCAGCACCAGGAATGTGGCACACCCTGTGTGGACACCTGCTCCAACCCCCAGCATTCCCAGGTCTGTGAGGACCACTGTGTTGCTGGCTGCTTCTGTCCTGAGGGTAAGATGGAGCCTCCACCCCAACCCAAGCCCAAGCCCAGATCTCCAAAGCACACATCTGCTTTGGTGGTCATGCTGCTATTGTTCAGCCTTGGTGAAAGATCGCTATGGTCCTGGCTCAAAGTGTCGCTGTGCTGTTGATATTTACTGAGGTTCCTAGATGTCACCTATCACACGGACTTGCTTTCTACAGGTATGGTGCTTGATGACATCAACCAGACGGGCTGTGTCCCTGTGTCCCATTGTGCCTGCCTGTACAACGGGACATTTTATGCACCGGGTACCAATTACTCTACTGACTGCACCAAGTGGTATGTTTTGGGTTCCCCATCCAAGACTGATGGATACTATCTTCCTCAGGATTTGTGGACTTGTTAGGTCCCAGGCTGCTGTGGCCAGTGCCCCATGGGCAGGAGCCTTCAGTCTGGTGGCAAAAATAACAGGAGTGTTGTTCCTGGGATCAGTATACAATATGCCCTTCTTCTTCCTACCTCTAGCACATGCTCTGGAGGTCAGTGGAGCTGCCAGGAAGTCCCGTGCTCTGGCGCCTGCTCAGTACTGGGAGGCTCCCACATCTCCACATTTGATGAAAGGCAATACACTGTACATGGGGACTGCACCTACGTGCTGAGCAAGGTGAGGCCTACGGTGTCCTTGGGCTTCTGATTTGGGGAGCTGTACCAAGCCAAGGGCCTCCCCAGGTATTACTAGCCTAGGCTTGCCATCACTGCTGCACCAGGGAGACCCTGGGGGCCTTCGTGCTAAAACTGTGAGGAGATACTTTTACCTGTTGTCTTGGAGCTCTATGGAGTCAGTCAACTGTTGATTGAACCTCTAGTTCTGAATAACCCCTGCGCATTCCTCTGGCCCTTTGGATCTTGTCATTTTTAAAGAGACTTATTATTTTATTTGCATATTTTGCTTATGTGTATGCATGTGTGTCTCTGTGTACACGTGCATGATGCCTATGGAGGCCAGAAGAGGCATTGTATTCCTTGGAGCTGGAGTTACAGGTGGTTGTGAGCTACTTGATGTTGGTGCTGGGCACTGCCCTTTGGCCCTTTGCAAGAGCAGTACACAATCATTGATCCATCTCTCCAGTCCTTATGTTTACAAATAAATTAAATAGGAAATCCAGGGAATTCCTAAACCTTACCGGCTCCAGCAGCCTCGCCTGTACTAACATTTTGCTTTAGTATAGTGCGTTGGTTACAACTGATGCTGAAAAACAGTCAGCCATTACTGTCCATGGCAGAGTCCCTCAGGGCCACTCAGGAGCATGCCCCAGGGTTTCACAGATGTGAGAGGTCCTACATCTAATACTCTAGTGTCATCCAGTAGTTCACCAGGCTGACCATCCTAGAATGCACTTGACCATCTCCCTCTCCACCTTGGAAACCATTGATCTTAAAAAAAAAACCCAACATGGTCTACAGAGTGAGTTCCAGGACAGTCAGGGATACACAGAGAAACCCTGTCTTGAAAAGACAAACAAACAAATAAAAAATCACAACTGGTTTCCTTTTAAAAGTATTTTTTATTTATTTTTTGAAAATTCCATAAATATACACAATGTGTTTTGATCATCCACCTTCTCTTCCACTCCCAACTCCCCTCAGTCTCCTTCCCAACTTTTAGACTTATTGCGTTCAGTAGGCGTATTGAGTCCCCTTGTTGGGGGATAGCGAGACTCATGGCATGTGCTCCTAGGAGCACCTCCTTCCTGGATTCAAATGCTGCTTCTTAGAATCTTTGACAGTGGGGGACTGAGGAGAGGTAGCATGTGCTGGAGGAGGGAGAGGGTGAGGTGGGCAGGGGTTTGGGCAGTATGTAAGGACCTGTGTCATCCCCTGCAGCCCTGTAACAGTAATGTCTTCACTGTGCTGGCTGAGCTGCGGAAGTGTGGATTGACCGAAAGTGAGACTTGTCTGAAGACTGTGACCTTGAACCTGGGTGGGGGGCAGACGGTGAGTGTCACAGGGAGAGCTGAGGGGAACCCTGGAAGAGGTAGGTCCTGGGAAGTGGGAAGAACATGCTCACATTGCCAGTCACCTCTGCCTAGTTCCTGCATTCACACCCTGAGCAGTGAGCACATCCGCTATCTTGGGTCTTTGGAGACTACCCTTAAATAGAACATTGTAGGTGTTTGATTCTGGGGCTCCTGTAGTTGCACCACTTGAACCCAGAAAAGAGGACTCAAGCATTTCTATCCAGTACAAATTCTCCCTTGAAGTTATTTTTTTATACATTAGTTTCTGTTTTTATATTACTTACGATATGATTCATTTGAAAGTTTAGAAAATCAGGGTAAGTATGGGGCCTGATCTTGGAACACAAGTTTACCTCCTGGTGACTACAACTTTGTAGCCCAAGGTCTCCTAGACCTAGCGAGCACACTTCACAGCCTGTGTGGGTTACCAAGGGTCAGTGAGGGAGATATTGCCTCAGTCCCATATTGACCCCCTTGGCTCTGGAATTGGTTCTAGGTTGTCATGGTGAAAGCCACTGGAGAGGTCTTTGTGAACCAGATCTATACCCAGTTGCCGGTGTCTACAGGTGAGGGCTGCTTCTGTGAGTCTGAATGTGTAGATCTCCATCTCATGGGACATCCGTCACCTTGAAATCCTCATCTTCTGCCCACAGCCAATGTTACCTTCTTCCGGCCTTCAACCTTCTTCATCATTGGTCAGACCAATCTGGGTCTGCAGCTTGAGATCCAGCTGAATCCCATTATGCAAGTGTCTGTGCGTCTGACCCCTGAGCTCAGGGGGCTAACCTGCGGTAAGGAGGACTGACTCTGGGCCTGAGCCCATTCCACCTTAGAGCCCACATGGTGCCTCACCCTGCTCTTCTGTCCCCAGGGCTCTGTGGTAACTTCAACAGTATGCAGGCTGATGACTTCCAGACCATCAGCGGGGTTGTGGAGGGCACAGCAGCTGCTTTCTTCAACACCTTCAAGACTCAGGCGGCTTGTCCCAATGTCAAGAATATCTTTGAGGACCCCTGCTCGCTCAGCGTGGAGAATGGTGAGTTTGTTCATTTAGCTGACTGTCTGTGCTCTGTTGAATGCCAAGGGGTTTGTTTACTTGGTTTCATTTGTGATCTGATTATTTCCCAAGAATCATTTTCTCAGCAAACTCTAACCTGGCTTGGTGTCCAGCTATCTACTCTCAGGTGATGAATAAGCAAACTAGTGTGTACTGTATTGCGTCAATTACACATTAAAGAAATCCCAGAGAGGGCACTGAAGTGTGTAGGTGCCAATATGGAGGAATGAAAAGAGGAAGCTTTCTCTTGGAATAGTTTGACTCAAAGTGAGCTCAAATTTGAACCCCCTCCCCCATTTCTTTTCTGGTGTTTTCCATATGTCTATATTCGATCTGTCTATTGTATTTGATCTGTCCTTGTTGCCTGTCTGTAACAAAAGGTTTTGCCCCATATTTATTGAGCAACATGAAAAATATGGCCAGGGGAAGCAATGAGAAATTCTTTTTTTGTATACATTTTTAACTGTTTTACAAAGAAAAAAAATTTTTTTGACCTCAGTTGACCCAGAATATCAATCAAAACTACACAGAGACTTTATCAACCTGTATCTGCTTGATGCTTCCAACATTTATGGGATATTTGCTTTGTGTAATATTGATTTTGACCTGTTGGATTATTTCAGCACGTGATTACCATAATACTCGTTCGTTATTCTGGGTCAGGGCATGGAAAAGGACACAATTTAAGATTAAAAATTATACATTTAGCTTAGATTGTAAAAGCTAGTTATGGAAGAAGTCCAAGGCATAACAAGGTCAGTTATATGGTTCTCATAAAGGCAGGTTAACTTGAACAGGCTGAGCATATGATAGGACAGTAGATGATACACTGTCTTCAAGGAGTCACAAGGCTTATTATTAACTTGACTGTAGCATCTGGAAAGAAATTCATTCTTTTCGAAGGCCAGAGGCAAGTTAAAAAATGACATGGACATCATCAGCTGTACACAGGGCATTGGACTTTAGGAGCCCCGATTCAGGGTAAAAGAAAGCAATAAGCCTTTAATGTACTTGGGATACTGTCCAGCCACCTGAGTAGGGTTGAGGAGGTGGGGTTCAGTATCAGCTGCTGTTTTCCTCTTTTACTCTATATTTTTGCCCAGAAGTCATGAATATTTGTCCGTGGCAGTGGCCACTCATATTCCTAGGAGGTGAAGGGCCTGGGGACATAGGAAAGAAGAGAAACAATGATTGTAACTTCTTCATGCCTCATGACCCCACGTGGGAGAGACTCAGGGGCTTGGGTAAATAAGTATCTGATGGGTTCCTTTCTTCCCACAGAAAAGTATGCTCAGCACTGGTGTTCTCGGCTGACTGACGCTAGCGGCCCATTTTCCCAGTGCCATGCCACCGTGAACCCCAGCACCTTCTTCTCGGTAATGTCCCCTCACTGCTTCTTCAGCTAGCACTCCAACACTGCATTGTGTGCTCCATATTTGGAAGACCAAAAGGCGCTGGAGGGAGGCAACTGACAGGCAGCATGCGGCAGGAATATTCTCCGAGCCTGTATCTCCAGTTCTGCTCCTGACATCCATGGCCCTTTTTTTTTTCTCATTGCGTGTTCATTGAGTTTAGATCATCAAGCCTTGGGTCATCAAGACTAGGAACAGGACTAAACACGAATCTTTTGAGATGTGTGAGTCATAAGACAGTAAGGAAGACAGGATGTTCTAGAGGTGGACCAGGTGGGCCACAGAGATAAAGGGCCAGGGTCTTCCCAGATTCTATGTCTTAGAGGTTTGTGAGATCTCAACATTAAAGTGAGATAAGGAGGAATGGGGGATAGGGAAGTGTCCTGAGGAAAGGTAAGGAAATTAGGAATATGTTAGGATTGGGGGGGGCAGTCAGATACCAGGTTCCTGAGTTCGAGGCAGGGTCCCTGATGCTCCAATGTCTCCACCCCCAGAACTGCATGTTTGACACATGCAACTGTGAGAAGAGCGAGGACTGCATGTGTGCGGCCCTGTCCTCCTATGTGCGTGCCTGCGCTGCCAAAGGCGTGCTGCTCAGCGGCTGGAGGGACGGCATCTGCAGTGAGTGCTCGTGGGCAAACAACCCTCTCTGTACAGATCAGGCCCATCCTTTGCCTGGTAGCTGATTGGATGCCCCAAGGGTCTTATTCCTACATCAGTGTCTGAAACTAAGGGAGACCCATGCCGTTGTGACCGAGAGAACTAATCGGGAGACAGTATCTGGGGGAGCTAAAAAGGCTTCAGACTGCTGGGTCCTCTTGTTCTGATTGCTGGGCTATGTGTCCACCAGTGTTCTAAGTCTCTCTTCTTTCTGTTATCACACAGCAAAGCCTACAATTACCTGTCCCAAGTCAATGACCTATCAGTACCACATCAGCACCTGCCAGCCCACCTGCCGTTCTCTGAATGAGGAAGATGTCACCTGCCACGTTAACTTCGTCCCTGTAGATGGCTGCACCTGCCCCAACGGCACCTTCTTGGATGATTCGGGCAAATGTGTACAGGCCACCAGCTGTCCTTGCTACTACAAGGGCTCTACAGTTCCCAATGGCGAGTCTGTGCATGACAGTGGGACCATTTGGTAAGACCCTTAGGCCTGGCAGACAGTTCCCAGAGGACCCTTGTCACCCCGCTCCCATGCACCTGTAGTCATGCAGACAGGGAGGACATGGTGGGGACTCACAGGGCCCAGAGTGGATGATATTCTAAAGCCCTCTACTTTCAGCACCTGCACCCAAGGAGCACTAACTTGTATCGGAGGTCCTGCCCCGACTCCAGGTGAGTCTGTGAGGGAGCCCGTCAACTCTGGGAGGACACCCAAAGAGCTGTCAGGGTTGATGCCCACCCCAAGTGAACAGAACTGGGCTGATGATCAGTTTCACTGTTGTGGTGTAGTCTGTGTCTGTGCCCTTGGGTTCCAAACTGGGGAGATGAGGTGTGGACACCGTGCACACATAATCATGAAAACATTCGGTGAAGTCTCATCTCACATAATACACACGCACTCACATGCACTCTGCATGCATAACACAGATGTGCATTCTCCTCCCCACTCCCACCTCAGGGCAAGCAGCCACATGCTCGGCTGTCTAGAAACAAATGACTAAGATATTACAGCACTGGCCTCCCTCGGAGGAAGCTTAGCAGGGATGGAAGGCATCACCTCACTGGTCTCCTTCCTCCTCTAGTGTGTGATGCACCCATGATCTATTTTGACTGTCGCAATGCCACATCTGGTGACACTGGAGCTGGATGTCAGAAGAGCTGTCACACCTTAGACATGACCTGCGTAAGTGACCTGGTCACTCCCTAAGAACCCTTCCTAGGACCTTCCTGATGACCCCTTCACTTCCTTGACCTTTCCTGCTATGGTGGCTATGGTGTCTGTGGAGACCATCAGGCCCCCTCGTGGCTGCTCCTGGAACAGAGCAGCAGGGCGCTCCAACGCCGAGGGCCTTCAGGGCAGCGTGGCTAGACTGCATTCTCAGAGCACCCCTGGTCTCTCTGCTGTTGAGCGTCCTGTTCCCATGGTATCCGCAGTCCTGCAGACAGAAAGGACATGTCAGCCCCAGACACCCATCCACATCAGTTCCCATTCACCTTGTCCATATTCCCTACAGTATAGCTCCGAGTGCGTTCCTGGCTGTGTGTGCCCGAATGGGCTGCTGGCAGATGGCAATGGAGGCTGTGTTGTTGCCGAGGACTGTCCTTGTGTGCACAACGAGGCCACCTACAGGCCCGGGGAGACCATCCAAGTGGGCTGCAACAACTGGTATGTGGGGGTCGCAGCGGGAGAGGTGGATATCCAAGCTATCCCCAGGAACAGAGATCCTTGTTAGGAATGGACTAAGCTCGGGAGTAGCTTCTGATGGTGTACACAGCATAGGCGCTCAAGGTGTCTGAGCTCTGGGCTTCAGTTTCCCATAAGGTGTCCCCATAGAGCCTCTGGGAAGGTCCCCACTCCGGCAGGAGCCCTCAGCTGACCTCCACTTCCTATGCAGCACCTGTGAGAACAGGATGTGGCAATGCACAGACAAGCCTTGCCTGGCCACCTGTGCCGTGTACGGGGATGGCCACTACATCACTTTTGATGGGCAGCGCTACAGTTTCAACGGGGACTGCGAGTACACCCTGCTGCAGGTATGCTTGTCTGGCAGCCTCTCCGGTAACGACACTCAGCCCTAGGAACTCAGCACCCTTCCATGCCCTGTAATGGTCTTCTGCTCCTCCAGGACAACTGTGGTGGGAACGGCAGCTCCCAGGATGCCTTTCGTGTTGTCACTGAGAACATCCCCTGTGGTACTACAGGAACCACCTGCTCCAAGGGCATCAAGATCTTCCTGGGGGTGAGAGGAATTGAGCTAGCCCAACACCCTGGGGGTCGCACAGTGGCGCAGGGGCACAGGGAGGGTGTGGGTTCCTGGCCAGGCCCTGAGGATCTCTTGCCACACAGAACTATGAGCTGAAGTTGAGTGACAGCAAGATGGAGGTGGTCCAGAAGGATGTGGGGCAGGAGCCCCCCTACTTTGTCCACCAGATGGGCAACTACCTGGTGGTGGAAACCAACATCGGCCTGGTGCTTTTGTGGGACAAGAAGACCAGCATCTTTCTCAGACTCAGCCCTGAGTTCAAGGTGAGGCTGAGGGAGGGAAGCATTTCTGTTATCCCTCTCAAGGGCTGGGACACAAACGGGGTGGGGAGATGAGTAGAGACACGCAGAAACACACACGCAGATAGAGAGAAAAGTAAGACAGCGAGGCAGAAAGATTGAGAGAGAGAGAGAGAGAGAGTCAGAGATGGACAGAGAGTGAGAGATCAAGAGACACTTGCAAAGAGACAAAGACAGAGAAAGGCAAAGAGAGACAGAGAAAGTAGGTCAGGGAGATGGCTCAGCAAAGGCACTTGCTGGCAAGCTTGATGATGTCAGGCTAAAGGTTAATTCCTAGGACCCACACGGTAGTAGAACTGACCTCTGTGGAACATGCAACACACACAGACACACACACAGACACACACACAGACACACACAGACACACACACATGCACACATACACACACATGCACACACACTACAATTAATGAAATATATTTTCGAGAGATGGAGGGGATGGATGGAAGAACCTTTAGGATAGCAGTGAAGAAAGTCCCTGCTGTGCATGTCTTTCGGGTTTTGTAACAAATGACCACAGACTGTGTGGCCGGTTCTCTTTTGTATCTGGACACCGGAAGCCCCAGAGATGTATCAGCAGGGCTGCGGCGGCCCCTCTGGAGGCTCAGGAGGCTCTTTCTTGCCTCTCTAGCCTTTGGCGCTCCAGGTACCCTTGGATCATGGCTTCACTATCCCCGTCTCTGCTGTCGCATAGTTTTCCTGCACGTGGTTGTGTCAATATTTTTTCTCTATAATAAGGACATGAGACAGGGGACCCAGAACCCACCCTGCCTTAGTGGAGCATCATGCCATTGGACCACATCTTCAAAGATTCTGTTTCTAGGAAGGCACTGCTCACAAGTGCCAGGGTTAGAACAGGGGCAATTATGGGCTCACAGTCCAGATCACAGTAGTGTTTTAGACTGCTATCCAAGACAGGCTCTAAACTGACTGCCTTGGCCCCATGCTCACCCAACAAAGTGACTGAGAACTGGTACTAAAGTTAACATAGAGGGAAGGACAAAGCAGCCTCATGGGGAAAAATGTGATTAGAAATTTCCTAAGCTGCCAAGCTGGGGGACTCATAGGCCATCTAGGAAGTCATGGGCAGGGGCCGTGGCCTGGGGGCAGACACAAATGGGTACAATTACCGTGCACTATCACTGGACACCAAAGGTGTTGCCTTCCAAACCCACACTTGCTGCTTTTCCTGGACTCATTCTTCAGGAGGTTGGGTCATAGTAGAGCAGATCCGACATCAGGGTAAAGCAAGGGGTTTCTGTCCCACCCCTCTAACCTCTGTGTCTCTCTATAGGGCAAGGTCTGTGGCCTGTGTGGGAACTTTGACGACAATGCCATCAATGACTTCACCACACGCAGCCAGTCTGTGGTCAGTGACATGCTGGAGTTTGGAAATAGCTGGAAGTTGTCTCCATCCTGCCCAGATGTCCCGGTGTCCAAGGACCCCTGCACTGCCAACCCTTACCGCAAGTCCTGGGCCCAAAAGCAATGCAGCATCATCAACAGTGCAACCTTCTCCGCTTGCCATGCTCACGTACGGCAGTGGGGCGGGGCGATGTCTGGACCTTAGGATGCAGAAGCCAAGGGCATGGATGTCTGGGGCTCAGGGACCCTCATGCATATACCAGAATGGACTATTGTTTGGGGGTTGTTGACTCTGAACATGGACTAAGGAAGCTTCAGGCAGCTCCCTGAGCAGGGCTGGCCTATGGATGCTATGATGGTCTGGCCAGATATTCATGGTCATACATTTGTCACCATGGACACTAGTAGAAACTAGTCCAAATGATTAGGACAGTATGTACACTAAGAGGTGGGGCAGGCGGGCATCCCCAGAGCCTGACACTTTTGTCTCTTTCAGGTGGAGCCAGCCAAGTACTATGAAGCCTGTGTGAATGACGCTTGTGCCTGTGACTCCGGGGGTGACTGCGAGTGTTTCTGCACCGCTGTGGCCGCCTATGCCCAGGCCTGCCATGAAGTGGGGGTGTGCGTGTCCTGGAGGACGCCAGACATCTGCCGTGAGTGGGGCATTGTTTGTGTTGCTGAAGGGTGGGGCTGGGGATGAGGTGGGTGGCATTCTCCACTCCTCCTGACTTGATTCTGGCCAATATGTGCGTGCAAGTACACACACACACACACACACACACACACACACACACACACACATACACTGAGGGGAAAGAGTGACATTACCAGCCCAATAGGCCCCCTGCATGCACACCTGCTGGAACCCCAGTGACTTGAGCTTTAGCTAGGAGGGAGAACATTGTTGCCTTAGGGCACAGTTTGGAGGGAAGGTGCCCTTGGATTGAGGCTAGGCTGGGAGGGAGGGCACCACTGTTTGTGCACACACACACACACACACACACACACACACGTCCTGCACATCCAAGTGCACAGACGCTGTGACCACTCTGACACTGTGTCACTGTGACATCTGCTGTAGACTAGGTTTCCAGGCAGGCATGGCCAGTTCTGTATATTCGTCAGGATGCCTTGAAGGGCTAAGAGTTTCCTAAAGAAAGTGAAACAGAGATGAGGGCGAGCAGCTGGCGGAGGAAGCCTGGCCTCAGAAAACCCGCACTGGAGGCATCAGCACCCCTTCCTAAGTGTCACAGTCCATGTGAAGCCCTGAGGGCGTGTGTGGCTGAGGGCAGCTGCGGTGCCTGGAGAGCTGTTTGATGGTTTTTGCTCTGGCACTCCCGTTAGCTGGAAACCTTCATCTGAGTTACCCTTTCTTGGGGTGGGGTGGGAAATGGCTTAGCAGACCCTAGGCGCGGGCTTATCCCAGTAACTCCATTTTCCAGCCCTGTTCTGTGACTACTACAACCCAGAGGGTCAGTGTGAGTGGCACTACCAGCCGTGTGGTGCTCCCTGCATGCGCACCTGCCAGAACCCGACTGGACAGTGCCTACAAGATCTCCGTGGTCTAGAAGGTAGATTGAAGGCTGAACTGGGAGGAGCAGGATCTGTTGGGTTCCTAGAATCAGGGCTGGGGTCTATCCTGGGATCTAAGGCCTGAGGTCTTCTTATTCTTCCCGATCCCACTAGGAGCCTTTATGGTTTCAACTTCAAACACCAGTGTTGTGGATGAGGCCAGTCCTAGGGTGAGAGAGGGCTCTGGGAAGACTGTCTGGAACTCAGATCTTTTCATTCACAGGATGCTACCCCAAGTGCCCACCAACAGCCCCCATCTTTGATGAGGGCACAATGCAATGTGTATCCAACTGTACAGTCACCCCCTCACCCATACCACCACAACCCTGCCGTGTCAATGGAAAGTTGTTCTGGCCGGGTGCATCAGTACCTTCAGACAAAAACTGCTATTCCTGGTAAGTCACCCAGCCAGAGTAATAGATAACCTGAAACACTGTGGGGGAATTCAAACTAACCTTATTGATAGCACCAGCCTGCGGTCTAGAAGTACCCTCACTCTGAGGTTGAGCTGAGGGGAAAGGATGACATCACCAGCCCTGCGGGCCCTCTGCATGCACACCTGCCAGACCCCAGTGGCCTGAGCTTCAGCTAAGAGGAGAACACTGTTGCTTTAGGCCAAGCTAGGAAGGAGGGCATTCTTGGCTTGAGGCTGGGCTGACAGGGAGGGCATTCTTGACTTGAAGCTGGGAAGGAGGGCACTCTTGGCCTAAGATCCATCTGTGTGTGAATATGATGCGTCCTCAGTCCAGATGTCCTCCCAGGGATGAGGGGATGATGTCCACCAAAGTCCACATTGCCTCCATTGGTTATTGACAGGGGTGATGTTTGAGAGAGTGTGCCCTTAGTAGAGCAGAGGCGCTGGGCAGGACCTCAGCCTCCAGCTTGGACTGTGGCAGGGCTATTTCATCACTAACACCAAGCACAGCAGGTTCTGCAGACGGTTCCAGTTCCCATGCGCTCAGTTCCACTTCTTGCTTCTCTTGACAGCATTTGTACGGAGAGTGGTGTGAACTGTACCCACGATGCTGGCGGTGAGCACCTGCAGCACTCTCTGAGCTGGAGACGGGGTGGTGTGTCGGGGGAGGGGCATTCATTGCCAGAACTTTAGCACACCCTGACAGGCTAAACATCTATTCCCCACAGCCTGTGTCTGTATCTACAACGGGCAACAGTACCATCCTGGGGACATCATCTACCACACAACAGATGGCATAGGAGGCTGTATCTCTGCACACTGCCTGGCCAATGGGACCATCGACAGGAGAGTTGACACCTGCAGTTCCACCACCTCCCCACCCCCCACCACCTTCTCCTTCTCCACACCGCTCGGTAAGGCAGATGTGACTGGCAGCAAAGAATGCTAGGTTTCCCAGGGGTGTCCCTTTCCACGCTGATTGGTAGTGCCTCTCTTGCTGAATGTTAGATTAATGACTATCTCTGGACATTAGGGGCAGGCCTGGTGTCCATGATACTGCTTTCTGTAGCTACTGGACATGACCTCAAGGGAGTATGGGCCTTGAAGGGTGTTCTCTTTCTCAGTGACACAGAGGTAGGCCAGGCTAGACCAGAGTGAAAGTACATAAAGGCAGGTGTATTAGGAGGCATCTCTCTACAGGTGGAGAACAGTGAAGTGAAGCATCCAGGCTAAAGCAGGGGGTTTTAGAGAGCTTAGGTGTGGAGTGAAGACGTGCAGCCAGGAGTTGGGACTGTGCCCACACATGGTCAGAAACTGACCCCCTGGCCGGGCACTCTTGGGTGCGTTGCTGGAAACTCAGAGACAGGGATTGATGACATGTTAGCCTGGAGTTCTTCCAAAGGGGTGGAGGAGTTTTCTCTGTGTGGGCAGGGTTGGGGGAAGGAGGGCAGATGGGGGTGTCCCAGCTCGTGTGGGGTTCCAGCCTAACAGGCCTTAGCTTAGAATCTCCAAGTACAAGTGGTCCTAGGCCAGCCTTGGATGCACATGAGATTCTCCCAGAATTCATAGCTACCTGCGTGCTTTACACTGCATGGATCACCAGGCAACCTCTTGGGGGTTTGTAAAGTTACCCCAAACGAGTTTTGAGGGGTTTAAGCATGTAGATTCCTCTCAGGACATGGCTCAAAGAGTAGATTCCCTTTAGAGATGAATTTGTCTGTTTGTGGACCCACTAGACTCCATTTCTGCCCACTGAAAGGCACTGGGAAGACAGGCTGAGTGACATGGCTATGATGTTCAGTTTTCAAAGTTGGTATGACCAGGGTGGTGAGACCTACAAGGCCCGGATGAATGAGGAGCGAGGCTGTGACTAGGGACCAGGCAGACAGCCCCAAGGCCCCAGTGCTTACTCCTGTTGCTTTTGTCCACAGTCATGACCTCAATGCGACCCTCGAGCACATATTCCAGCCCTACCCCGAGTGTAGTGTACCCAGGGTCTCCAAGCACGGTTTCGCCAACAACCAGCAACGTATTGTCTGTGAAGACCCCTGCCACAGGCCCTATCTTGACCATGTCTACTTCGGCCTCTACCGTAACCACCCATCTGATAGCCTCCAGGACAACTACCATCGGGGACACAACCTCCTCAGTCCCTGTCACCTCAACCAAGCATGCATACAGCACAGTTACCTCACGTCCTTCTCCCTCTTCCTCAGTGCCTTCTTCACCAGCTCCAGCTCCATCTACACCTGCCCCAGTCACTACTACCACTGTTAAAACAACTCTGACCACCACTCGCCCAACACCAGAGCCAACTCCAGCCACATCATCTGTGTCCATCTCAACCTCAGGGTCCACCAGGGCCTCCTTTGAGACAACTCATGAGTGCAAACAGGAGCTTTGCCATTGGACCGACTGGATAGATGGCAGCTACCCTGGGCCCAGCAGGAACAGTGGAGATTTTGACACTTTTGTAAACCTGAGATCCAAAGGATACAAGTTCTGTGAGAAGCCACGAAACGTTGAGTGCAGGGCTCAGTTCTTTCCCAACACACCACTGGACGAGCTGGGGCAGGACGTGATCTGCAGCAGAGAGGAGGGTCTGCTCTGTTTGAACAAGAACCAGCTGCCACCCATTTGCTACAACTATGAGATCCGGATAGAGTGCTGCACGGTAGTCAACAACTGTTCCACGGCTTCTACTACCACGCATCCCCCGTCACATGGAGTTACCCCGAAAACAAAATCCAGCTGGACCACGACCATGTATTCCTCTTCCACCAAGGACACCAGGAGTCACTCACCAGTCACAGACACAAAGACCTTGGTCTCAGGTAGTCCACACACAACCACTCAACCAGTGAGCACCCACTGCCAGCCACAGTGCAACTGGACCCAGTGGTTTGACACGGACTTCCCGGTGCCCGGGCCACATGGAGGGGACCTGGAAACCTACAGCAACATCCTGAGGAGAGGAGAGAGACTCTGTCACCGTCCAGAGGAGATCACAGAGCTGCAATGCAGGGCTGAGAGCTCCCCTGAGATAGATATAAAGGACCTGGGTCAGGTGGTGCAGTGTGACCCCAGTGTGGGCTTGGTGTGTCACAACAGGGACCAGGAGGGCGACTCTGGGATGTGCCTCAACTATGAGGTGCGAGTGCTGTGCTGTCACGTTCCTGAAGGCTGCCCCACCACACACGCCACTCTTCCCAGCACCCCAAGTGAGACTGTCACCAGCTCAACACCTGGCACCACTTCCATGCACACAGCAAGCAGCACCTCCATGCCCCAAACCATGACAAACGTTGTACAGACGAGCAGTACCACCTCTGTCTCCCACAGGAGCTCGCCTGCTACAGGAAAAGGCAGCACCACCCGCCACACCCAAACCAGCTCAACACCTATAGGAGAAGCCAGCACCACCTCTGTTCCTACCAGCACCCCAGGTTCCACGCTTTATTCTGAGGTGACATATTCCCCAGTGAGCACCCACTGCCAGCCACAGTGCAACTGGACCCAGTGGTTTGACACGGACTTCCCGGTGCCCGGGCCACATGGAGGGGACCTGGAAACCTACAGCAACATCCTGAGGAGAGGAGAGAGACTCTGTCACCGGCCAGAGGAGATCACAGAGCTGCAATGCAGGGCTGAGAACTCCCCTGAGATAGATATAAAGGACCTGGGTCAGGTGGTGCAGTGTGACCCCAGTGTGGGCTTGGTGTGTCACAACAGGGACCAGGAGGGTGGCTCTGGGATGTGCCTCAACTATGAGGTGCGAGTGCTGTGCTGTCACGTTCCTGAAGGCTGCCCCACCACACACGCCACTCTTCCCAGCACCCCAAGTGAGACTGTCACCAGCTCAACACCTGGCACCACTTCCATGCACATAGCAAGCAGCACCTCCATGCCCCAAACCATGACAAACGTTGTGCAGACGAGCAGTATCACCTCTGTCTCCCACAGGAGCTCGCCTGCTACAGGAAAAGGCAGCACCACCCGCCAAACCCAAACCAGCTCAACACCTATAGGAGAAGCCAGCACCAGCTCTGTGCACACAGCAAGCACAGTGTCCACCAGAGGCCTGGTCCACAAGAGCACCCGCTCTGTGCAGACAGACAGCACCTTCTCCACACCCCAAACCAGCTCACCCTCCATAGGAAGAGTGAGAACCACCCCCAGACCACAAAGCAGCTCGACACATATTGGAAAAACCAGCACCACCTCTACAACCCAAACCAGTGCAACCTCAGGTCCAACAGCCAGCACGGTGTCCACCAAGGACACCAGCACCACCTCTGGGCACACAGCTAGCCCAACATCCAAACCTAAACCCAGACCAACCTCCAGCACCATTTCCACCAGGGACTCCAGGACCAGTTCTTTGCAGACAGACAGTACCACCTCCACGTCCCAAACAAGTTCACCCAGTACAGGAAAAGGCAGCACTGCCCACAAGACCCAAAGCAGCTCAACCCCTATAGGAGAAACCAGCACCATCTCTACCAGCCCCAGCTCTGGGCAGACGGCCCACACAACATTCGTGGGGAAAACCAGCACTCTCTCTGTTCCTGGAACCAGCACCACCTCTGTTCCTACCAGCACCCTGGGTTCCACACTTTATTCTGAGGTGACATATTCCCCAGTGAGCACCCACTGCCAGCCACAGTGCAACTGGACCCAGTGGTTTGACACGGACTTCCCAGTGCCCGGGCCACATGGAGGGGACCTGGAAACCTACAGCAACATCCTGAGGAGAGGAGAGAGACTCTGTCACCGGCCAGAGGAGATCACAGAGCTGCAATGCAGGGCTGAGAACTCCCCTGAGATTGATATAAAGGACCTGGGTCAGGTGGTGCAGTGCGACCCCAGTGTGGGTTTGGTGTGTCACAACAGGGACCAGGTGGGTGACTCTGGGATGTGCCTCAACTATGAGGTGCGAGTGCTGTGCTGTCACATTCCTGAAGGCTGCCCCACCACACACGCCACTCTTCCCAGCACCCCAAGTGAGACTGTCACCAGCTCAACACCTGGCACCACTTCAGTGCACACAGCAAGCAGCACCTCCATGCCCCAAACCATGACAAACGTTGTGCAGACAAGCAGTATCACCTCTGTCTCCCACACGAGCTCACCTGCTACAGGAAAAGGCAGCACCACCCGCCAAACCCAAACCAGCTCAACACCTATAGGAGAAGCCAGCACCAGCTCTGTGCACACAGCAAGCACAGTGTCCACCAGAGGCCTGGTCCACAAGAGCACCCGCTCTGTGCAGACAGACAGCACCTCCTCCACACCCCAAACCAGCTCAACCCCTATAGGAGAAACCAGCACCATCTCTACCAGCCCCAGCTCTGGGCAGACGGCCCACACAACATTCGTGGGGAAAACCAGCACTCTCTCTGTTCCTGGAACCAGCACCACCTCTGTTCCTACCAGCACCTTGGGTTCCACGCTTTATTCTGAGGTGACATATTCCCCAGTGAGCACCCACTGCCAGCCACAGTGCAACTGGACCCAGTGGTTTGACACGGACTTCCCAGTGCCCGGGCCACATGGAGGGGACCTGGAAACCTACAGCAACATCCTGAGGAGAGGAGAGAGACTCTGTCACCGGCCAGAGGAGATCACAGAGCTGCAATGCAGGGCTGAGAACTCCCCTGAGATAGATATAAAGGACCTGGGTCAGGTGGTGCAGTGCGACCCCAGTGTGGGTTTGGTGTGTCACAACAGGGACCAGGACGGCGGCTCTGGGATGTGCCTCAACTATGAGGTGCGAGTGCTGTGCTGTCACATTCCTGAAGGCTGCCCCACCACCACACATGCCACTCTTCCCAGCACCCCAAGTGAGACTGTCACCAGCTCAACACCTGGCACCACTTCAGTGCACACAGCAAGCAGCACCTCCATGCCCCAAACCATGACAAACGTTGTGCAGACAAGCAGTATCACCTCTGTCTCCCACACCAGTTCACCTGCTACAGGAAAAGGCAGCACCACCCACCAAACCCAAACCAGCTCAACACCTATAGGAGAAGCCAGCACCAGCTCTGTGCACACAGCAAGCACAGTGTCCACCAGAGGCATTGTCCACAAGAGCACCCGCTCTGTGCAGACAGACAGCACCTCCTCCACACCCCAAACCAGCTCACCCTCCAAAGGAAGAGTGAGCACCACCCTCAGACCCCAAACCGGCTCAACACCTGTAGGAGAAACCAGCACCATTTCTACCAGCCCCAGCTCTGGGCAGACGGCCCACACAACATTCGTGGGGAAAACCAGCACTCTCTCTGTTCCTGGAACCAGCACCACCTCTGTTCCTACCAGCACCACGGGTTCCACGCTTTATTCTGAGGTGACATATTCCCCAGTGAGCACCCACTGCCAGCCACAGTGCAACTGGACCCAGTGGTTTGACACGGACTTCCCGGTGCCCGGGCCACATGGAGGGGACCTGGAAACCTACAGCAACATCCTGAGGAGAGGAGAGAGACTCTGTCACCGGCCAGAGGAGATCACAGAGCTGCAATGCAGGGCTGAGAACTCCCCTGAGATAGATATAAAGGACCTGGGTCAGGTGGTGCAGTGTGACCCCAGTGTGGGCTTGGTGTGTCACAACAGGGACCAGGAGGGTGGCTCTGGGATGTGCCTCAACTATGAGGTGCGAGTGCTGTGCTGTCACGTTCCTGAAGGCTGCCCCACCACACACGCCACTCTTCCCAGCACCCCAAGTGAGACTGTCACCAGCTCAACACCTGGCACCACTTCCATGCACATAGCAAGCAGCACCTCCATGCCCCAAACCATGACAAACGTTGTACAGACGAGCAGTACCACCTCTGTCTCCCACAGGAGCTCGCCTGCTACAGGAAAAGGCAGCACCACCCGCCAAACCCAAACCAGCTCAACACCTATAGGAGAAGCCAGCACCAGCTCTGTGCACACAGCAAGCACAGTGTCCACCAGAGGCATTGTCCACAAGAGCACCCGCTCTGTGCAGACAGACAGCACCTCCTCCACACCCCAAACCAGCTCACCCTCCATAGGAAGAGTGAGAACCACCCCCAGACCCCAAAGCAGCTCAACCCCTATAGGAGAAACCAGCACCAGGTCTGTGCACACGGCAAGCACAACAGCCATTCCTAAACTGACCTCCAGGCAGACAGACAGCACTGTGTCCACCAGGGACATCAGCACCAGGTTCGGGCAGACAGCCAGCACCACGTTAACACCCCAAACCAGCTCACCCTCCAAAGGAAGAGTGAGCACCACCCTCAGGCCCCAAACCAGCTCAACACCTATAGGAGAAGCCAGCACCAGCTCTGTGCACACAGCAAGCACAGTGTCCACCAGAGGCATTGTCCACAAGAGCACCTGCTCTGTGCAGACAGACAGCACCTCCTCCACACCCCAAACCAGCTCAACCCCTATAGGAGAAACCAGCACCATCTCTACCAGCCCCAGCTCTGGGCAGACGGCCCACACAACATTCGTGGGGAAAACCAGCACTCTCTCTGTTCCTGGAACCAGCACCACCTCTGTTCCTACCAGCACCCCAGGTTCCACGCTTTATTCTGAGGTGACATATTCCCCAGTGAGCACCCACTGCCAGCCACAGTGCAACTGGACCCAGTGGTTTGACACGGACTTCCCGGTGCCCGGGCCACATGGAGGGGACCTGGAAACCTACAGCAACATCCTGAGGAAAGGAGAGAGACTCTGTCACCGGCCAGAGGAGATCACAGAGTTGCAATGCAGGGCTGAGAACTCCCCTGAGATAGATATAAAGGACCTGGGTCAGGTGGTGCAGTGCGACCCCAGTGTGGGCTTGGTGTGTCACAACAGGGACCAGGAGGGTGGCTCTGGGATGTGCCTCAACTATGAGGTGCGAGTGCTGTGCTGTCACGTTCCTGAAGGCTGCCCTAGGACTGATGGGACTCCTGTGACATTATCTCATAAGCCCTCATTTCCAGTTGTGTCACCAACATCTGTGTCTCCATTCTCGTCGACCAGCCCTAGGGTTCACTCTACTACCCCCTGTTTCTGCAGTGTGTCAGGCCAGTTATTCCCTTTGGGTAAGTGAGATATTTTTGTGTGGAATTCTAAAGTGCTCTATTTCCTCATTTTCTTCTGTGAACATCCTTGGTTTTGGCAGATGGTGTCACAATAGCCTTCAAACATTTCTAGTCTTATCCTTTCATTAAGTGGAAAGTCTTGAGGCTGGTAACCCACCACCCTGGAAGCAGACTTTTCTCCCAGGGCCTTCCCAAACTTCTACATACCTCTTGGTCTTGCAGGATCTATCATCTACAACCAGACAGACCATGATGGCTACTGTTACTATTCCATATGCAGCCAGGATTGTCAGGTGGTCAAAAATGTTAGTCAAACCTGCCCCTCCACCATGCCATCCCCTACACCAACTCTATCTACATCTATGTCTCCACCGGTCACTGAGCTAGATCGATGCAATGTGTTTCCTCCAAGACTGGTAAGTCTATATCCCATCCTTTCTGGAGACTCGTGGCTACTGTGGAGACCTTGGTGTCTTTGCCATTAGACCTCAGCTTCAGTCCTCATGAAGGTCACCATGTTGACACAGAGTTCACTTTGGGCTTCTTCCATGGCTTTGCTGGGATGGCCTATGCTTTGCAGAAATGGATGTTCTTGTCAGGTGGTGGGGTGGTGGGGTTGGAGCTTAAAACAGACCCCAATGAGAGTGAAGGTGACAGAGGGGATAGTTCACTCCATGGAACGTATGACATATAGGAGAGGGACAGTTCTACATCATGAGTCCTTGTAGCCAGTTCCATGTATTAGCAGGGGTGAGTTGAAGCCATGAGCTGGAATGGGGGTTTAGAACCCCAAGAACTGAAGAGCGGCCCCATGGCCCAGGACTCCGACCCACAGCTAGCTTTGTTTCTGCAGAAAGGGGAGACCTGGCCCATGCCGAATTGTTCCCAAGCCACCTGTGAGGGTAACAATGTCGTCTCCCTGAGCCCACGTCAGTGCCCAGAGCTGAAGGAACCATCTTGCGCCAATGGCTACCCACCTCTGAAGGTGGATGACCAGGATGGATGCTGCCAGCACTACCAGTGCCAGTGTGAGTAGAATTAGGGTTTAACAGGGGGAGGCATGACAGAGGAGGAATGTGGTGGACACTAGGAAAGACTTTCCATCGTGAAGGCAGGGATGGGGATGCCAAGTGGAGAGAACGGAGTCCCAGAGCTATAGAGCCCCGTGGGTGAAGAGAAGGGTCCTCTGGGTCTTAGAATCTCAGCATCTTCTAAAGGATCTGCCAGGCCAGAGTCTGAAGGACCATCTATGCGTGTCAGTAGGGTACAACAGTTTCAGGAGTTTCTGATTTGCAGGCAATAGGGGAGGGTTGGATCAGCTGGTTGAGAGCCACTCTATAAGGTGGTGTAAAGGCCATGCTATAAGCTACCCGGCACCCACAGGTGTTTGCAGCGGCTGGGGTGACCCCCACTACATCACATTTGATGGTACCTACTACACTTTCCTGGATAACTGCACATATGTGCTGGTGCAGCAGATCGTGCCCGTGTTTGGATTCTTCCGTGTGCTCATTGACAACTACTTCTGTGACCTGGGAGACAGTGTTTCCTGCCCACAGTCCATCATTGTCGAGTATCACCAGGACCGGGTGGTGCTGACCCGCAGGCCAGTTAGCGGGGTCATGACCAACCAGGTGGACATGTCCTCATGTGTGGAGGGGTTGTGGTAGGCTTGGTCTGGGATAGAGACCCTAATCCTAAACTTCCTCCTGCTGTCTGTACCTAGATCATCTTCAACAACAAGGTGGTCAGTCCTGGCTTCCAGCACAATGGCATTGTCGTCTCCCGCGTGGGTATCAAGATGTATGTCACCATCCAAGAGATTGGTGTCCGGGTCATGTTTTCGGGACTCATCTTCTCAGTCGAGGTGCCTTTCAACTTGTTTGCCAACAACACAGAGGGCCAGTGCGGTAAGCTCCACTCTGGATATTGTTTGGGTGTTTAAGGCAGCCTCCCCATGGGCCTAGAGGGATTTCAGACTGTGCGCACATGCGGTTCACATCTGTTGTTCCCTGGCGGCTTCCCTGCATACTGGGAACCAAACTGACTTCTGGGGAAGCCAGATGCACAGGAAAGGGAGACAAGATGCCAGTTCTGATCCTCAACAGGAGTACACTGGGCTGTTGCCCAGCCGGCTGACCCTTGTCTCATCTGCAGGCACTTGCACCAATGACAAAAAGGATGAGTGCCGCCTGCCTGGAGGTGCCACAGCCTCCTCTTGTTCTGAGATGTCTCTCCACTGGAAGGTGCCCAACCAGCCTTCCTGCCAAGGGCCTCCACCAACTCCAACTTCAGTGGTACCCAAGCCTTCGCCTACTCCGTGCCCACCATCGCCACTCTGTCAGCTCATCATAAGCGAGTAAGACTCCAGGAAGTGGGGTAGCCCTGCTGGTCCCATCTGCCAAAAGCTATCAGGTCCTTAAAAGGCTCCTAAGAAAAATGAGATCCACCTTGTTCCAGGCTCTGGGCACTGTCTCCATGGATCGTGTCAGATGGTGGTGGTTGCTGGAATGCTATTGTAGGGCTGGCTGTGGCTGGCTTGGCTAATCTCTGAAGTCCTCCACCAGCTCCTCTCAGTGGTATGGGCACCAGTCACTGCCTGCACCTGGGCAACACCCAGGGTTTCAGAATGAGGGAGTCTGAGGGGTGAGGCATGTGTTTCACAATGAGGGAGTCTGAGGGAAGAGGCATTGCAGGAGGCAATGCTCTAACTGATACCTTTCTGGCACACATGGAGGTGGGATGCCCTTGGAAGACAGACTCATAGGAGCTGAGTCATTGCCCAGGACCTCACCTCTAAGGGCGTATCCCAGATCTGGAAGCCCCTTCTGGGTGGCAAGTTGGATAGAATGGACGCATACACCACACGGTTGTCTCTGCCCACCCACAGTGTCTTCAAGCTCTGCCATGCCATCATCCCCCCGCGGCAGTTCTTTGAAGGCTGCTTATTTGACTCCTGCCACAAGTTAGACCTGGAGGTGGTCTGCTCAGCCCTGGAGCTCTACGCATCGCTCTGTGCAGCCCAAGGCGTGTGCATCCCCTGGAGAAGCTATACCAACAACACCTGTCGTGAGTGCCCAGCCAGGTCACCTTCCTGTCCTCTGTTGGAAGCATTTAGGGCCCTAGGCAGATAGCCTGGGTAAGGAGAAGGACATCCAGACTCAGCACCAGTCTTCCCTGGAGAGAAAGCTCCAAGCTTTGGGCTTGTGAGGAAGGGGGTTTGTCAAGTTAAGGTGTCTTTGGACTTCGGGCTTGGGGTGCTGGCTGTCTTGGACAAACAATAGAGCTAAGGACCTGGACAAGAAGTTCTCTACCTGTGGGTCAAGGGGTTACATACATATCCTGTATATCAGATATTTATTTTATGATTCAAGAGAGTAGCAAAAGTACAGTTATGAAGTAGCAGTGGAATACTCTTATGGTTGCAGGTCACCACAACATGAGGACCTGTATTAAAGGGCCATGCCATTAATTAGGAAGGTTGAGAACTACTGACCTAGACGAATTCGAGGTTATAGATAGCCACCGAAGGCTTCTGAGTGGGTGTCAGCACCCAGAAATGGCGGGGCTTGGAGGAGCCCATAAGTGGGGCCTTGAGACAGCTTCTCAGGCATGGCTCTCTCTCTCTCCATGCAGCATTCACGTGCTCTGGTAACACCGTTTACCAGCCTTGTGGTCCATCCAACCCTCACTACTGCTACCGGAGTGATGACGTCAGCCCAAGCTTGTAAGTGTCAGCCCTGTGAGCACAGGGCTGACAAACCCTGGGTACCCGGTTCTGCCGTTTGGCTCTCTGAGGCTGGACTCTTTCTAACTTGGGGGTGAAGGACCCACCAAGTCTCTGTTTTTCACAGGCTCCTTCAAGAGTCTGGTCCCAAGACCGAAGGCTGCTTCTGTCCAGACAGCATGACACTTTTCAGTACCAATCACTCAGTCTGCGTGCCTTCCTGCCAGTGTACGTACCTAAGGGCATGGAGTGTGGGCTTGGAGGGGCAGGATGTGGCTTGACCCCAGATCCAACTGTGGTGCCCAATGGGTTTTCTTCCTGCTCCATCTCTGTGGCCACCCAAAATGACAGAACTTCTCTCTACAGGGTGTCTGGGGCCTCATGGGGAACCGGTGGAGGTAGGTATAAATGGTGATAGTCTCTGGGGACCAGAGCCTGAGGGAGGAGGTGCTGCAAACGAAGGCAGTGGAGGGCCAGGGTGGGGCTTTCTTAGTGTGCCAAAGGCCAGATGAAGGCAGGAAGAGTGCTAGTGCCCCCAACAGGATCCAGGAAGGCCTTCTTCCCTGGGGCCTACCCTGCCTGTGTTCTGGAGCGGTTGGGTGTCTCCTGAGGACTGGTCAGCCCTGTTCTTTCCTAGGACTCCTAATTCCCTGAAGAGACATGCGATGGGTTGTAGGGAAGGGCTGTTGACTAAACAAAGCCCCTTTCCCACTCTGCTCCAGGCCGCCATGCTCGGCCGTCAGTGCCTCAGGCCTTGCACTTCTGAGCCGCTCTCCCCAGGCTTGCTGCACAGCTCCTCAGCCCCTGTGGGGGCCTGAACATGAGGCTTGTCTATATAGAGTGGCCCCTGGGCTGAGCAGCTCCTACACAGGTCAGGCTCACGTGTCATTCCCCCATAGCCGGGCCACACCATCAGCGTCGACTGCCAGGACTGCGTCTGTAAGGAAGCCACGCTGACCTGCCGAAGGAAGCTCTGCCCCCAGCCCCCCTGTCCAGAGCCTGGATTTGTGCCGGTGCCTTTTGCTCTGGAGGCTGGCCAGTGCTGTCCCCAGTACAGCTGTGGTGAGCCTTTGCTACTGTCCCCATACCCGTGGGTAGGACTGTCTCTTGAGGTGCACCAAGTCTTGAGGTGCAGCCAGCTCTGTGTACATGGTCTCGGCAGGCAGGGAGGAGAAGCCACGCCCTCCTAGTCTCTGCACATTGCCTGAGGGACCTGTGTCCTGACCTGACAATCTCCTCGCAGGTGTTCTTTAGGTTTGTGTGGTGGAGACTCCTCTGCTCAACCTGAAGAGCCTGCTCCTGGGGTCCTGGGCTGCCATGACATCCTGTGGTGTGGGGGGATGGGCCCTTGGAGCAGAAGAGAGGCTTGTATAGAGGAAGCCCAGCTCCTGACAGCCCTCTCTATCCACAGCCTGCAACTCCAGCCACTGCCCTCCGCCTCTGCACTGCCCGGAGAATTCTAGCCTGATAGTCACATATGAGGAGGGAGCTTGCTGCCCAAGCCAAAACTGCAGTAAGCCCCCCTGACCCTTGCACCAAGCCACACTCGGGTCTGGAATCCCCCAGGGAATGATGAAGCTACGGATGGTTGGAGACGGGTGGTGGTTGCCCTTGGTGGGAAGGAAGTCTGCTGTGGCCCGGTATCTAGCAGCAGAACTTACTGATGAAGGAGCCAGGCTGTGCCCTGCAAGACCCAGGCTACAGCCAGCATATCTTTTGGACAGGTCGGAAGGGCTGTGAAGTCAACGGGACTCTCTACCAGGTAGGAATCACTGGCGTTCAGGCCTTAGAGCCTACAGGAACTGAGTTCCCACCAGCTCCTTGGAGCTCAGGTGGACATCCAAGAAGCCAAGCAGCTCTTGAGTCTCTCTAGAACCTGCCCAGGCCAATGACCCATGCCTCTGTGGACATAGCTCAGAGCAGTGCAGTTAAAGTTGACCCTAGTATCCTTGAAGCTGTCGATACCTGGTGTCTGGGACCATCAGGATTCTAGAAGCTCCCTGAAATCATACTGCGTATGCCAGTACCTCAATTCCCCCAGCTGTACTTTTCCATGCCATTCCCCATGTATGTGGTATTCTGGGTCCCCTGACATAGAGACATAGTTATAGGTTCTGCCCTGTGACAGCATCTGAATCATGGGCTCTTCACAATAAAGTAACACCAAGGGAATGAGTCAGCTTGCTGGGTATTAGGGCAACTGGCCAGTCAGGGTATAGATAGGGAAGGTCTCTTTTGAGCCTGAGCCCACTAATGCCCAGCTGGGATTCTTTCCAGCCTGGTGACGTGGTCTCCTCCAGCCTATGTGAACGATGCCTGTGTGAGGTTTCCAGCAATCCCCTTTCTGGTGTCTTCGTGGTCAACTGTGAGACTGAGCTCTGCAACACCCAATGTCCTAAGGTGAGCGCTGGTCCCATTTCTGCTTTCATCCACCTGTACCAATGGCCTGAGCTCAGGCAGCACGCCATTCTTCCTGCAGGGCTTTGAGTACCAGGCCACGCCAGGGCAGTGCTGTGGCCAGTGTGTACAGAAGACCTGCCCCTTTAAAAACAGCAGCAACTCTACCCACTATTACCAGGTCAGTAGATGGGACTGTGCTAGGTGACTTCGGGAAGGGGAACTGATGCTGGGAACAGCAGACCACAGGCTCCGCAAAGGTCTCACACAGGCTGGGGCAAAGCCACAGCAGTCACCAGTCTACTCGAAGTCGCCAGCCTAGGTATAGCCATGAAATGGACAACACCTGTGAACAGAACAATCAGGGTCCTGGGGGCACTGGACCCCGAGTGGCCTAAATCCTGGAGGCTCAGAGATGCTTAGGCAGGGTCCTGGGGGTTCCAGGCTGAGTAGAAAGTGTCCTAGAACTTAGGGGCTCTTGGGAAGCCATATCTCACAGGCCTATGTCTGCCTATGCCAGCGTTTCCCTGGAAGCTAATAGGCTGTAAGGAGACAGAGGATGGGTACTCACTATTCAACCTGGCCTCTTTGCAGCCTGGTGAGCTCTGGTCAGAACCTGGAAACCCATGTATGACTCATAAGTGTGAGAAAATCCAAGATGTATTCATGGTCGTGACAACAAAGACAGAGTGCCCCAAGATCAACTGTCCACCGGTAAGTCTGGGCTTCCTGGCTCCCAGCCAAGGGGGCAGCTCCTGCGGCGATGATGGTGAGGGCTGGATGGCTAGTAGGCATATCCTCTCCAGTGGAAGGGCCTCCTGCTCTTGTTTGCCTTTGGCCTCATGTCTCATTCCTCCATTTCTCGATGGCTCCTTGCCCCCTGATATTCACAATGGCCCATTGTTGGCACAGGGCCAGGCTCAGCTGAGAGAAGACGGGTGCTGCTATGACTGTCTCGTCCTACCCCAGCAGAGTAAGCGGGGATCTGAGAAGGAAGGGGTCGGTCCCAACCTGGGGCAGCCAGGAAGAGACTGAACAGACACTCACCTTCTGCCTTCTTTCCTGTCCTCCCAGAATGTACGGTGCACCAAAGACAGCAGATCATCCGTCAGCAAAACTGCAGCTCTGAGGGCCCAGTGAGCATCTCCTACTGCCAAGGCAACTGCGGGGACAGCACCTCCATGTACGTACAGGCCCCGTGGAGCCCAGGGAGTGTTCACAATTGGGAGCAGGGGTGGGGTGGGGGTGGGGTGCAGGGCAGACGGACAGAACCAGGAGGGTGAGAAAGAGAGGGTGCAGGGCTTCTAGACCGTTGTAACTCATGAATTCCAAGGTAGCAACAGCAGAGTTCCAAGCTCCTTGGGCTGTAGTGACAACTTTTAAAGCAGTATCTGTTTGTGGAAGTATCAGAGATCCGAGGTACTCAGCAGGGACCTGGTGGCCTTCCAGCTGTAGACTTAGGACACCTGGTGGCCAAGGGCAGCTGTAGCAGAAACATCTGCCCCAGGGCAATTGGCAAGTGAGCCTGTAGGGTCTTGAACACAGGGTGACAAGGACCTCGGGAGCTTGGCACGGTGCCAGCTGGACACAGAGCCTGTGGCAGGCGCAGCAAGGCCAGGTACTGAGCAGATCTACCCACAGGTACTCCCTGGAGGACAACACAGTGGAGCACACCTGTGAGTGTTGCCAGGAGCTTCAAACCTCTCAGAGGAGTGTGACGCTGCACTGCGATGACGGCTCCAGTCGGACCTTCAACTACACCCAGGTTGAGAAGTGTGGCTGCCTGGGCCAGCGGTGCCAGGGTCCAGGGGACACAAGCCACGCTGAGTCCTCAGAACAAGAGTTCAAGTCCAAGGAAAGTGAGGGACATGGCCAGCAGTCAGCAGTCAGGGTCAGCGACAACATGCATGGGCCTTTCCAGTAAACTGAGCCCTACTGCTGTCCCAACCAAGACGTCCTCCTGAGGCCAGCAGGACATGTACTTTAGTCCAAGTGGCTTGAATCCTACCTACCTGCCACTGCCTCTTCAAGAGAGACATCGACCCCAGATGTTCTTGGAGGTGGGAGAGGCCCCTCTCCACTGATTAGGAGGAAGATGGTCACAGGCTCCTTTTGAAAGAACTTCATTATTACCCAAGAGTCCCATGAATGACCGTCACTTGGGTACAGGTATCAGCTGCTTGGCCTCACTCTCACCTCAGCCCTTCACCTGTGTCCCCCCCCACCAGGAAATGGCCAATATGTTTTATAAATATACTCAAGAGCATTTGTGGATTCTCTCTGTGTGTTTTGTTAAAACAAGCAAACATGTCTATAGATACAGGAGCTGAACACGAACAGGCCTGCACTCCAGGAAGCTTATATGTCAGGCTGTTTACTAGGGACCTGGAAACCCAGTGAGGGCCACTATTTCCCAGAGAGGATATGTCCCAAAAGGTGACAGTCACTACACAGAAGCTAACGAGAGCCTGGGTGATGCTCAGAGTCAGAAGCATCCTGGGAGAGGACGATGAGGGGAAAAATGAATTAGTGAATGAGTAAGTGACTGAATGAGTGGGAGAATGAGGGAATGAATGGAGAAGCAAGTGGCTGAGTGGGCGTGTGAGTGAATTAGTGAGTGAATGAATGAGTGGGTGAATTAGTGAATGAATGAACAGGTGAATAAGTTGTGTGAATGAATGAATGAATGAAGTGGATTAATGTGCAAGTAGATGAAGGCACAGATGGCCAAGTGGTTGGTTGAATGAGTGGGCAAATGGCTAAGTTTGCCAATGCATGAATGGCTGAGAGGGACCTGGTGGTGTGACCAGGCCGAGCCACGCGCGTTTGGATATCTCATGGCCCAGAGAGGCCTGAAGTGGAGGCTGAGTAGCCCCTGGGCAGGCCAGGGTCATGGCCATCCCACCCTCCAGTGCTCAGCTGCTCCAGCCCTCATCAACAGCAGACACATGGAGGGCAGCGGGGTGAAGATCCTAGAGCAGACGCTAGGAGCAGAGGGTGAAATGTCGGCCCTTTGCACCTAGACATTTGCTAGGGAGCTGGGGCTGTAATGCGACAGGACAGGAGGTAAACGGCTAGACCTTGTTGGGTCGCTGGGGGCATCCTGGGGCTCAGGGTGGGAACCTCAGACCTGTGGTCTCTGGACGTGTGTGGAGTGGATAGAATAGGGTGTGGTCAGATTCTGTCTGAATGTCTCTGGCGTGGCATCGGGGGGAGGAGCACAGTTCTCTCAGGGCTTCGTCTCACCCAGCAAGGCAGCACACTGGCAGCAAGCATGGTGTACATGGGAACCTGGACTCATGTATCCAAGCCAGCCTCCAGGGAATTCAGTGTCCAATGCTTCTAGTTCATGCTGCCTCAGATGTAAGAACCAGGCTCAGCTGGGTCTCGTCTGGGGCTCCAGGAGCCTGCAACCCTTCATGGCCAACTGGGAAACCAGCTTTCTGGAATTCAGATGTGTCCCTCAAAGCTACCGTAAGGTAGAGCAAGCCCAGTTCTGTACCTTTGTAGCTTTCTGGACCTGGGCTTTTGTCCCTTGAGGACAGCATGAAGAAGAACTGAAGCCTTAGAGGGGACAAGAGTTTCCCAGGGTCTAAGGGAGCATGGAAGAACAGCCCTCCAGTTCTTCCCAGGCATGCTCACTGGGACAGCAAGCTCTGGGCTCAGCTGGACAATTGTGGTCGTTCTACTTGTCTACCGGACCTGCCAGTTAAGGCCTAGTCTGACTGCCAAAACACCCTTAGGTCCATCCTGCCTGAAAGTAATCTTGAAGTTTAGGAAATCAGAGATATATCTAGTCCCTATCAGGCCCCAAGTCATAAAGGGTTCTCAATGGCGGGCCTCACAATACGCCTGGTATTGGGTTTCAGGTAGACAAGTCCCATCAGCCTAATAGTAAGGGTTCCAGACACTCCCCCTAGCCCTACAGCTGCCCTGCTTGCGTGGGTTGTTTATTTCCAATGGTATGGCCTGCTTTGGGGCTTGATTCCTACCCATGGCCAGTGCTGAGTGGGACACTTCCTGGTTGAGACACTGTGACCTTTCATGTGACCCTTGAGGCTGGCTGGCTCTGCAGGTCTACCCTGCTGCCACTTACCCCACTGACCTCTTAGTGGCCGCCAGTCACTAATCAGTGTCATTGCCCCTGGAGAGGATCAGGTATCCCAGAGAGCCACCTCTTCCTCTCAGTGGGGCAGTGCAGTGGTCACTAATCCTCTAGTTCTTGGAGTACTTATAGACCGAGGTCCTCCTTCCTTGTCACTTCTGCCTAGAACCACAGCAGGTGTGCTGGCAGGAAGCAATCGGATCTCATGCCCCAGGTGGGAATGGTTACCTTCCTTACCTGCACACCCTCCCACCACAGCCTCAGCCAGATTGTGCAATGCATTGTTTCTGGAAAGAGCCTAAGAGCTGGACAGGAGCCTACACACGTTTCTGTGGTAGTCTCCACCCTGACCACAGGGGTAGCCCCTTGACCCCACACCTGGACTTTCCTTGGAAAGGGGCAAGAAAACCTTTTACTGCTGATACAACTGAGCAAGGAGCCGTCGACGTGGGCTGGCCCCGGCTGCTCTGGAAGGAAGGAGGTCTTAAGAAGGACGAACTTTAAGAGCTTTGTAGGAAGTACAGGGTGGATTTCCACCTTCCATGTTTTAGGTGCTTCCAAGTTGGAAACAGGAAATAGAGGTCAGGGTAGGCTCCTCCTGGCCCCTCACTTAGCACCCCAGTCCCTTGCTTTTACCCACAGTGGGGCATCTGCTTGGTCTGAGGCCAGAGCCCAGATGCAGTTCCCCATGACTGTCCTGGGAAGGCAAGATGGGGA
Organism: Apodemus agrarius; assembly: GCA_964023405.1. Classification (NCBI taxonomy): domain Eukaryota; kingdom Metazoa; phylum Chordata; class Mammalia; order Rodentia; family Muridae; genus Apodemus; species Apodemus agrarius. The sequence continues at coordinate 136,216,223 of OZ030005.1, forward strand.
ACCCTTGTCTAGGGGTCTATGGACTAGGTGGGGAACCCTTGTCTAGGGGTCTATGGACAAGGTGGGGAACCCTTGTCTAGGGGTCTATGGACAAGGGGGAGCAGCACAAAGCCAGGAGGGGAGTGTGATCCATTGAGGGTCAGGGGTGAGAGGCCTCAAGTCCCATGGTCTAACTCTAGTTGACCTGTGGGCTTCCAAAGATACAGACAGATTGGCACTTGAGGCTGTGTCTATGCCCAGAAGTGAGGAGAGACTCCTTAGAGCTTTTACAGCCAAGCAAAAAGTGCTGCTGTCTACAAATCCCAAGCTAAGACGATCAGGAGTGGACCCTTGAGCAGACACGTGCAGACACGTTCAGCTACAAGCTTCCATAGTTACCTTTCCCCAACCCTGAAGAGGCTGCTCAGATTCCCAAACCCACCTCATAGGCCATGCTTACGTTTACCCTTGAGGTCCCCAATTGCTGAGTGATGGATTTCTGGGACCTGATGGGCATGTCAGAGTCTAGGCGTGCAAACGTCTTCAAGACAGATCACAACTGACACAGCCGAGCGTAAACCATCTTCCTTCAAGGCAACAGCTTGTGGCCCTGTGACACTGCAAGCCAGATGCCACCAAGACCACATCACCATCAATAGGTCCCCAGGCCTGTGCCTAGCTCAGACCCACCTGAAGACACCCTTCTGTAGTGTCTCAGCCCACTTCCCCCTTTAAGAGAGCAAAGGGCTCCAGCCTTAGAGGCACAATCTCCAGCCAGCCTAGCCTAAGCAGGGGACACTGAGGGGGGACAGAAGCATTTAGGGGCACCTGCTAGGACAGCCTCCCAGGACTCACACTCTGGCTCCGTTCTCTGTTTTCCACCCAGAGGAGCCCACGCCTCTGACATTCCCCAGATAAGAGGGACACCTTACCTCATATACTGAAACACAGCCCAGGGTTCCGATGTTTCTGCCATCTCTGGACTTGGATTTTTTCCTGCATCCCAGACCACGATAGGGGGCAGCCTCCTCCCCACACAGCCTGTCTCAACATGAAGCCGGGCCTGGGTTTCCTCTGTGAAATAGAAGATCAGTTTCCTACTGGGCCACTGCCAGGCAAGCTTCCATAGTCTGAGGCTGGCCTCATCTTCAGCAGGCAACCTCTGCGCCTCCAGGATCCCATGGAAGAGCATCCCTGAGACTCTCTTTCCTGCTGTGAACACTGGAGGCACTGGGAAGAGGTCCCCCAGCACGGAAAACATGTGCTTGGAATCTGCTTTGGGCCCTTGTTCTGAGTATGCTGCTAAGGTGGCCGTGTTGGCTTAGGAAGCTGGCGGCTGTCTGAGAACTGGATGTTAACAGCTGTGCCGAGATTGTCTCCACACCTCCCTAACGGTCTCTGCACTGATGATTGGGTTGGTTTGCAAATTCTGCTTTTAGAGAGCTCAGAGCCACTGCTCCCTGTTTGCATGTGAGGGTGTGTCTAGTCCTACTTGCAGGTCCCTGATGTATGGATGTCCATGCTCAGGCTCTTCTGGACGGGCTTTGCCCTGCAGGAAGGAACGCCCTCCACCTCCTCTTAGACAGTAACACAGTTATCCCGATCCTTATGGAGGGATATGGCAGTAGCTCTGAGATAGCCCATCTGTGGGCTTCAGCCAGCCACAGGAGTCTGAGACGAATGGGCAGGAGATCTTGTGACTAAGTCACCCCTCCACATCTAAGGCATGCCTTTTGGGCTTTCTCATGATGATTCTGGCGACAGCTCAGAAGATGACCTCGGGCAGCTCTGACTGTGCCTCCCAGGAGCATGGACTAACAGTTAATGTACCTCCTCCCTGCTCCTTTCCAAATGTTGGCTCTATTCCTGCCATGAGACATGAGAGAGCCCTTGGACAGGAAGCATCTGAACATGGTAGTGGAGGGTTTTTCTGGGCCTCTGTCTCCTATTAGAGACCTGTTCTGCAGGGTAGGCTGTGCGTCCCTTTTCCCAGTGCCCAGACCTGCATGGGTGTGTCCTTTGACTGGGTTGGGGCTCCGTAGGCCGGTCACCACAGGGGCCTTGTGGCTAGGTGGTATGAGCTTACTGGGGAGAGGCCAGTGCGGCCTGGGTGTGGGTATCCAGCTGGCTTTGGTTCCAGGTGCCTTTCTCAGCACAGGGCCATGGAGGAGGGAGGCCATAGGCCTCTCAGCAAACCTCGTGGGTAGCGAGTCAACAACAGGGTTCCTGGAGGAGAGGGAAGGGCCTGTTTGTCCGCTTGGCATCTCTGTTCAGGGACAGGACGTTGAGGCCCCACTTGTGTTTGCTCTCCCTCAATCTGTCTAATCCTGAGCAAACCCGGTGGCAGGGGGCTGCCTCTCACCTTTCTCTCTATACCAGCCCTACACAGGTTCCAGCTTGCCTATCATTGCCAGCGCTGGGCAGCCCAACCACCGATTGCCACCACAAGGCCCCGCATAGGCATGCTGGAAATGGGAAGGGGCACTAGGCCGTGGCTGGGACACCTGGAGCACCTGTCCCATCCGTTGGCTACCTCAGACTCCTGTGCCACGCACTCCTAGAGTTCATCCTCTAGATGAAGAGGTGAGACAATCACCCTCGCCTCTTCCGAGTTTCTGCTTTCTCCCTGGCTCTTGTCTACACGCCACCTGGGCACCTGTGTCCAGGCGGGATTTGTGGCTGCTCCCTTCCTGCCCTCCCATCCACCTCGTCTTCAAGTCACAGATAGCACAAGGCACTCTAAGGGACTTTTTAATCTTGATAGGGTTTGAATTTCCAGGTATGTTGCAAAAATAGAACCAGGAGCTCCTGTGTGCTCCCTCCCTGTATTAACCAATGTGTGCTTTTCTGTCTGCGTCACCTCTTGCTTACGCAGGCCGTATGTACATATTCCTTCTCTCCGAACCACCAGAGTTTCAGAAGCGTGCCCTTCCCCTGGTAGATATGGGTGTGTCCCCCTGGTCACACTAGAGGGGTTCACCTGGCCACAGGGTGTGGAACCTCTACCTGTACTGCGTTTATCATCACAGCTGTTCACTCCGGCCCGGATGGAGCCTCTCATCTTATTCTCTGTATTGAACACCTAGCCCGCTGGGGACAGGCTACCCCACTGCTGAGAGCCACTACAAGGCTTTGACCCCTCAGCCACTGTGGCTGCATGTGTCGTCGACACTGACAAGGGCCAGAGTCACAGAAGAGCGTGTCTGTAGTTCTTCTGAGAGCCGTCCTCAGTACCTCTTGGTCTCCTCTTTTTGTTCAAGGCCAGAGGCACTGGGTCCCCTACAACTGGGTTTGTGGGTGGTTGTGACTGAGTTTGTGAAACTAACTCAGGCTCTCAGAAGGTGCAGTACCTGGTCTCAACCTTGAGACATCTGTCCAGCTCTGCCTCTGTGTTTCTTGACCTTTTTATTTTTTTGAGGGAGTATAGGGTTTTGGCCTAGAACTGCTAATCCGTCTTTCCATGTTAGGTCGGTTGTGCTTCTGAATGAGGATGTGAGTTTGCCTTGTCCTCCCCCCCACTCATGTGCAGGGGTGCCCCTCCCTGCCTCTCCCCTCCCCTCCCACTGTCACTGGGACATTTGCCTTTGTGCTTGGCTCAGGACTTCCCTACTAAGAGTTGAGCTGAGCCTCTGGGATTAGTAAGTGCTGGGGGATATGTGGGGGCCACCGATGTCCTTGCTGGCTCTGCCTGAGCGGCACCCACCAGGATTTACGGATCCCTTCCCCTTTTCTTATTGGCGTTCCTCTGTAGGGAAGATTTTTTTTCCTTTTATCCCATTTTTAAATTTTTTTTTATTTTAAAGAATTTCATACACACAAACAACGAAATGCAGGCACATCTCTTCCCTATTTCCCCTCTAAGTCCCTTATCACACCCTCCTGCAACTTTTTTTCTTTTCTTTTTATGATAACCCACAAAGTCCAGTTAATGTTGTTCACATTTGCATGGGTGCGGGGCATCCACTGCAGGAGGGGACGCTTACCAGTGGCCACATCCTTAAAGAAGAATGATTCTCCCTCCCTCAACTGCCAATAACTTTTCAGTAATGAAGAAGGGAGGCCCCATCTATGCCAAAATGTTGGCTGGCTTGGCCTGCAGAGATCACTGTAGCCACCGTGAGCTCATGAGCGCACCCAGAAGCCAGTTTTCTCAGCACTCCTTCCCCCCCCTTCACTCTAACACTCCCCCCTCCTCTTCCACCATGTTCCATGAGCCTCAGTAGTGGGCGGTGTTATGGATGGCCTGGTCAGGGCTGAGCACTCGGTCTCTGGATCTCAGCACTGCGGCTGGTGATGCATTTCTCCATTGACTGCTGCTGCCTGCTATAAAACGAGGATTCTCACTCACCAAAATGTTTAGGAGCTTGGGTCTGTCAGCATCGGGAGCTGGTGGACACCAGAAGTTTGGGCTCTATATAATTAATTAACTAATTAATTAATTACTGATTTACCTCAGCACAGATTCACACGTTTTTTATTTTCATAATATTTAAAGGAATTAATCAGTCAACAAAACAGCAGACTGGAAAACCTCACACTCCTTACTTGACAGAAATGCCAGGATCTGGGAAAAAGCAAGAAGATGCTGCCTTAACTAGCTTGGCCAGGGCCTTAGGAGATAGTCAGTTTTCTAGAAATGAAGCAAAGAATCAAGAAGAATCCATTTCCAAAACAGTATCAGAGATCCGTGCGTGTGTGCTGGCAGACCAGGCACTGAACACCAGGGTTCTGTCTCCTGTGTCTCCCCACAGCCCGGAAGAGCAAGCAGACAGTACTTGAAGGGTACTGTGCGCAGGTGTTCTCATTTGCCATCACACACTAGGGTGACAAAGTCACCACTATTCCGCTTGACTGGGGCAGGAAGAGTAGCTTGCATGGCTTCTAGAGATCACAGGCCCACAGACTCCTGGGGGAAAGAAGACAGCTGGAAACCATCTAAGGCCTGGGTGACCTAGAGGAGGTCTCTTTGAGAAATGAGGGCATCTACAAGCAGCTATGCGCTGGAAACTACCACAAGGATCCATGCCACCTTGAGCTTGACCACAGTGTAGGAGGCCTGAGCCCAGAGACAAGGTGCAAATCTTGGGGAAGCCCCTGGAATTCAAAGAAATATCTGTCCAAACCCTAGTGGAAAGATGAGTTAAGGAAACAAGAGTTTAATAAAGATTTATTTCAGGATTTGGTTCTTGGTAGGTCAAACACGTTCCAGTGAATGATCCGATAGCCAAGAGTATAAGGAAAGGACAAATCAGACCCCATAGGTTAAAAGGAAAGATAAAAATAATACAAAAAATGAGGACATGACGTTGGGAGTGGGTGGGGTGATGAGGCATGGGTTAAAGGAGTGGGGGTGAATATTGTCAAAATAAATTGTGTCCATGTACAAAAAATATTACATAAGGATCATAAGCTTCTAAAGAAACAAGGAAATATGTCCTGTTAGCAGGAACAACATAAGTTGACCTTGGATAGGTCTCTTGCCACCAGACCTGCCCTGCAAGAAATGCTACAGAGGTTCTCAGGTTGAAATAAAAGGTCATTAGACAGCAGCTCAAAACTGGACCAAGAAATGAATATCTTCTGTTAAACTAAATATGTGGACAAATACAAAAGCCACTATTGTTATAGTTTTGATTTGTAACTCCATAACTCCATTTATATGTTCAGCAGGCTTTAGAAGACAAATACATAAAATAATTATAAACTATTGCATATACAGGGTTATAAAGATAAAACCGTGACACCGGTAACACAGAAGGAAATCATAGAATTTCATGCAATTAAGGTTAAATTGGCATTGATTTGAGATGATTACATCTTTGCAGTGTTGCACATAATTAAGGAAGCAGGCACACATCCACAGAAAACATGCAAAAGGAGACAGAGGGGCCTCACAGTTTTGCTACTTCAAAAGTCCAGCTAAACACAAGACCGTGACGGAGTGAGGAGCAAGAGGTCAGAGGACAGCAGATGTGGCAGAGGCAATCCCAGCATCTTATTCTCTCTCTCTCTCTCTCTCTCTCTCTCTCTCTCTCTCTCTCACTGTGTGTGTGTGTGTGTGTGTGTGTGTGTGTAGACCATGTGAAGGTGCCCACAGAAGCCAGTGGAGGGCATCAGAGCCCTTAGAACTGGGGTCACACACAGTTGTTAAGCCATCATGTGAGTGCTAGAAAAGGGGCCTGGGACCTCTGCAAGAGCAGCAAGTGCTCTTACCTGCTGAGCCCCAGAGAAAAGGTAGCAAAAGAGAAATTCCTAAGGAAATCAGCAAAGGATCATCATCATGCAGCCTTCCCCGAGAATGGTGCCCCCCACAGTACACACACCCCCCCATCAGTTAACAGTCCCTAACAGATAGACTCGCAGGCCAATCTGATTTGGGCACTTCCTCAATTGAGACTTCTTTTCAAATGACAATAAAACTAATTAGGATCAGAAGTTTATATGAGACAAATAAAGACATTATGTGTTGAAAATATCAATGATTCAACAGAAGATACAACAGCTATGAACATATATGTACCAAACAACAGAATCAAAAAATATGTGAAGCAAACTGTCAGAATTTAGGGAGACATGGTGTACTGGCTGGTTTTGTGTGTCAACTTGACACTGGCTGGAGTTATCACAGAGAAAGGAGCTTCAGTTGGAGAAGTGCCTCCATGAGATCCAGCTGTGAGGCATTTTCTCAATTAGTGATCAAGTGAGGTGGGCCCCTTGTGGGTGGTGCCATCCCTGGGCTGGTAGTCTTGGGTTCTATAAGAGAGCAGACTGAGCAAGCCAGGGGAAGCAAGCCAGTAAGTAACATCCCTCCATGGCCTCTGCATCAGCTCCTGCTTCCTGACCTGCTTAAATTCCAGTCCTGACTTCCTTTAGTGATGAACAGCAGCATGGAAGTGTAAGCTCAATAAACCCTTTCCTCCCCAACTTGCTTCTTGGTCATGATGTTTGTGCAGGGATAGAAACTCTGGCTAAGACAGATGGGAATGATGTCGGGCGATGTCAACATCTCACTTTCAAACAGCTGGTAGATCAAGGGCAGAGAAGGTCCAGAAAGCCTGGCCCCAATGTGCACACACAGTCTAAACATTGCAGGAACCGCACTTAACCGTGGAATGTTCTCTATAGACTATGGATGTGTTCATCACCTTTCTCATTGCGGGGGTCAAATGCATGACAAGAAACAGCTTAAGTAAGAGAAGATTAATTTTGGTTTACAGCAGGAGTGTCCTGGCAGCAGGAGGTGGCTGGTCACATGGTGTCCACAGGCAGGAAGTGGAGAGATGCGCGCTGGTGCTCAGCCTGCCCTTTCCTTCTTATTCAGCCCAGGTCCCCAGCTCCCCAGGTGGGTCTTCCCTTCTCAGTTAAATCTCATCTAAAAGCGCTGTTGCACATGTAATTCCATCAAATTGACAAGATTACATATCACACTGGAGATGCCTCTACTTCAATATTATTTTGGATGTAAGATACAAAAAAAGTTAATAAACATTAGAAAATTGAAATGGGGCCTGGGGAGTTTGCTTAGTGACTAAGAGCATGGACACTTCCACATCACAATCTGGTGGAGGGATTTTCTCAATTAGAGATTCTCTTCTCTGAAATGATTCTAGTGTGTGCCAAATTGACATAAGCCATATGTTTAAGGAAAAATTAATAACAACACTCTACAAACTCTTCTAAGATACTGAAAAGGAAGGAACACTTCCTGGATTATTCTATGAAACCAGGACTACCCTGCTTTAAAAATCTTGTATGTCTTAGAGTGTATGTCTGCATGTATATATGTGCACCACACACATGAAGTGCCTGCAGAGGCTGAAGAGGTATCAGATCCTGTAGAACTGAAGTTACAAATGGTGGTGAGCTGTCACGAGGATGCTGAGAACAGAACGCAGGTCCTCCGCAAGAGCACCAAGTACTCTCAGCCCCTGAGCCCCTGGGCCATCTCTCTAGCCTATCCTACTGATGAATTTTTAAAGATGATTCAGTGTGTGTGTGTGTGTGTGTGTGTGTGTGTGTGTGTGTGTGAGAGAGAGAGAGAGAGAGAGAGAGAGAGAGAGGGAGGGAGTGGGAGTAGGGGTGGGGGCGTGTAGGAACCCCAGAGGCCAGATAAGGGTGTCCAATTCCCTGAGTCAGGAGTTCGTGTGAGCTGACCTATATGGCTACTGGGAACTGAACTATGGTTCACCGCAAGAGCCACAATCACTCCTCCTGCTGAAGTCGCATTCATTCTTACTGCTGAGACCCCAAGTATCCCATTATGAATTTTAATGTAAAAAATTACCCCTGCAAAAATACCAGTCAAGTGATTCTGGCAGCCCTTAAAATGACTACACAGTGGGTAGTGATTACTGAGGTCAAATACCTGACAAGAAAAAACTTAAGAAAGAAAGGGTTTATTTTGGCTGATGGTTTGGAGATGGAATCTATTATGATGGGGAATACAGCAGCAAAGAGTGTTAAGGGCGTGTGGTCACACTGGAAGGAGGAGCTGCGGGAGTCCCTCGAGGAGCTCCGGGGAAGGGGGAGGGAGATGTGGGTATGATCAAAGTACACTGTATACATGTCTGAGACTCTCAAAGAATACATTGATTTTAAAACATCTTAAAGGAAAAGGGCTACTTTAACTCTTAACCTCTGATGACCAAACACATGATGATCAAGGGCTTTCTTCTTGGAATGTAAAGATGGTTCTGGATATGCCAATCCATCAGAGAGATATATCACATTCATAGAATGAAGAACTTCAATGGTGGCAATGTTGATTAGGAAAGAAGAAGTGAAATTACTCAGGTGACAGAAGCATCAATTTACAGACAGAGCCCTCGAAATCCCACCCCAGCACTGTTGGAGCTCATTCGAAGAAATTGAATGAAATCAAGGAGCAAGTAAAGAAGGAAATTGAGAAAACTGCTTTGAGGTTGGAGAGATTGCTCAGGTTGAGGGCACAGGTGGGTTTTGCAAAGGACCCAGGTTCTATTTCCAGCACAACCATGATGGCTCACAATTACCTGTAATTCCAGACTTCAGGATTGAATCTGGCAAGCTTCTGGCCTCCATGGGCACTGCATCAATGCAAACATCCATACACATAAAGTAGTTTTTTTAAGTTTAAAAAGAAAAAAGTTGGTAGGCGGATTTCTGAGTTCGAGGCCAGCCTGGTCTACAGAGTGAGTTCCAGGACAGCCAGGGCTACACAGAGAAACCCTGTCTCAAAACAAAACAAAACAAAACAAAAAAAAGAAAGAAAGAAAGAAAAAAGTTTCACTTGCCATCATCAAAAAGAATGATATTTAGGAATAAATGTAATTAAGGAGGCAATACTAAGAACTACGAAACTCATCTAAAGTTACTTTAAAGACCCAAAGTGGAAAACATTCATGCTTAAAGATTTCAAGATAATATTGATTATAATACTCTTCAAAAGGACCTGTAATTCCATATGACCCCTACCAAGGTTCCAACGGTGGGGACTGGAGAAATGGTTCAAGGGTTAAAACATTTGTTCGGTAAGCACAGGGACCAAGTTTGAATCCCCAGAACCCACATAAATGCAGGAATGATTTCTAGAGCAAGCTGTTCTTCTAGACTAGCTGTGGAAAGCTCTGGTTCAGCGAGAGGCCATGGCTCAGGGTGGAGAGCAATCAAGGGAGATAGTTGGCATCCACTGCTGACCTCCACATGCATGTGCACACAGTGTCATACCTGTACACTCACACAGTACACATATGCATGCATGCGCACCACACAGGGGAATTTTTTTTTCGAGACATTGTTTCTCTGTGTAATAGCCCTGGCTGTCCTGGAACTCACTTGTAGATGAGGCTGTCCTTGAACTCATAGAGATCCGTCTGCCTCTGCCTCCCAAGTGCTAAGATAAAAGACACGTGCCACCATGCTCGGTCGATGGTATCTTTTTTTGATAAGTTAAAAAGCCACCCTAAATTCATATGGAATATCAGGAGACCCCAAGATGGTTCTAGATATTTGAAGCAGTATGGATAACATATACATATGTAATATAAAATGATAATATGCACAAGAACAATGCTGTACCATTACGGGGAAAGACACATAGCCAGGGGCTAGAACTGAGCACCCAGAGGTGGGCCGTCACTGCTTATTGACAGTTGTGGCGTGTCAAGAACATTAGGTCCTTTTGACAGATGGTGCTGGAAAAACTGGACAGATAGAAATAGTAACAGAGGAGTGAGCTTGGACTCCAACTGCCCATCAGTGGCACGATGACCTCCAAGTAGATCAAGGGCATAAACAGCAGAGCCAATGAGCCATTATTATGAAGTGCTCAGAGGAAAGCAGAGAAACCTCCAACCCATTGGCAATCATTTATCCCCGCAGATTTTTTTTGTTTGTTTGCTTTTTTTTGAGACAGAGTTTCTCTGTGTGGCTCTGGAGAACCTGGAACTCTCTAGGCAGTCCAGGCTGGCCTCAAACTCACAGAAATTCTCATGTCTCTGCCTCTCTGGTGTGGGATGAAAATAATGTGCTACCATACGCAGCTCGTGAACATATTTATGTAAAGCAATGTTCTAAGCTTTTGCTAATTATAAATTCAAAGCATCAACTGGCTTTAAAAACATCAAAGATGTTCTATGTCTTGCAGTATCAAACTCAGCCAAGATGCAATTCGTTATGCAAAATTAAGCAAGCATACCTGGGGTTAGAGGGACAGCTCAGCAGTCAGGAACACTTGCTGCTCTTCCTGGGGACCAGAGTCCAGTTCCCACCACCTACACCAGGAGGCTCATAACCACTTGTGACTTCAGCTCGAGAGGACTGGACACCCTATTCTGGCCTCTGGGGCTATTTGAACACTACACCGAACCCCCCACACCGACATGCACAATTAAAATAAAGTTAAATATTTAGTCAAAGCTCAAGCAATCCATCTCGTTAGCATGGAAATTTGCTTTTATCTCTAACACATGGCAAAATTAAATTTACACCCCCAAAATTGTTTTAAAATAATTTTCCTTACATTTATCATCGGTAATTATTTGATTTGTATCTATTTTATAAAGCCAGTGTTACATGTCACACATGTGCCAAGATTTCAGGAATGAAGAGTCCCTGGGGCCAAAGCTCAGAGAAGGAAAGAAAACAGAAAAATAAATTTTCATCAAATTAAAACTGTTTACTTTTTAAAGAGATAGTGTCTCATGTAGCCAAGCTGGCTTCTAACTTCTATGTTTCTGAGGATGGCTTTGAACTTCTGATCCTCCTGTATCCAATTCCCAAGTGTTGGGATTACAGGTGTTCATTGCCATATCTATTTTATGGAGTGCTGGGGATGGAACCCAAGTAGTCTACTGACTGAATCAGAGCCCCAGTCCAAAGTCAGTGTTTAAGAATACTGGCTGCAGCCGGGCGGTGGTGGCGCACGCCTGTAATCCCAGCACTCTGGGAGGCAGAGGCAGGCGGATTTCTGAGTTCAAGGCCAGCCTGGTCTACAGAGTGAGTTCCAGGACAGTCAGGACTATACAGAGAAACCCTGTCTCAAAAAACCAAAAAAAAAAAAAACAAAACAAAACAAAAAACAAACAAACAAAAAAAAAAAAAGAATACTGGCTGCTCTTGCGGAGGACCCAGGGTCGGTTACCAGCACACACATGGCAGCTCACAACTATATGTAACTCCAAATGCAGGGGATCTGGTGCCCTTTTCTGCTCTACTTTTCTGTGTATTACATGCTTATGGTACGCAGGCATATATGTAGGTATATTCATACGCATAAAATAAAAATAAATCCTTTTCCCTCGAGTATGAAAAGATAAGCACAGAATAGGTAAATGGCCAATCACATGCTGGATAAATGATTAATGTCTAGAATATGTAAAACGCTGAACAAAAGCAACAACAAGACAGTTGGGAGAACCAAAGCCAAGAAATCCAAGTTGGTGATAGACAAAGGACACAAATAAACATTTCTCTTTTCAAAGATGATGTATGGTTGTCCCATGAGCACATAAAAGGTTCTCACTGTCACTGACAGACAGGGAAATGTAAACCAAGCCATGAGTAAAAACCACCCCACTAACAAGGCGGCTCTTTTGGGGGTGATGACTAGGAGTACAGGTTTGGGAAAGTTACATGTAATGCGGAACCTCACCCATGCCTGCTGCAAATCCAAGACGGTACAGCTGCCGAGAAAAGGTCACGAGGTGTCGTAGTTAGGGTTTCGATGGCTGCAAGGAAGCACCTGACCAAAAGGCACATTAGGGAGGAAAGGCTTTATTCTGTTTATACTTCCTCTACAGCACAGCTCCTCACTGAAGGAAGTCAGGACAGAAACTCAAATGGAAGAATCCTGGAGACAGGAGCTGATGCAGAAGCAATGGGCAGGAGCTGCTTACTAGCTTGCTACCTCTGGCTTGCTCAGACGGCTTTCTTTCTTTTTAAAATTGTTTTAATTACACTCCAAATGTTGTCCCCTTTAGATCTCCCCTCCAAGGGTTCTTCACCCCTCCCCTTTGCCTCTGAGAAGGCGCTCTCCACCCCCACCCATATCCCTCACCCACTCACATCCACCTCAAACACCCACCCGCCCCCACCACATCCCCCCTCCCTGGGGCATCAAGTCTCCACAGGATTTGACCCATCCTCTCCTACAGAGGCCAGACAAGGCAGCCCTCTGCTACATATGTGCCAGGGACTGCAGACCAGGCCAGGAATGCTCTTTGGTTGGTGACTTAGTCTCCAGGAGCTCGCAGGGTCTGAATTAGATGATACCATTGGTCTTCCTATGGGGCTGCCATCTCCTTCGGCACCTTTAATCTTTCCCCTAACTCTACCGTAGGGATCCCTGACCTCAATCCAATGGTCGGCTGTCAGTCTGCTTTGTAATTGAACCCAGGACACGGGTGCCCAGGGATGGCACCTCCCACCATGGGCGAGGCTCTCCCCATCAATCACTCATTACGAAAATGCCTTATAGCTGTATCTTACAGAGGCATCTTCTCCACTGATATCCCTTCTTTTCAGTTAACTCTAGTTTGTGTGTCAGATTGACATAAGATGAGTCAGAACAACGGGGTCCCCAAAAGGTTCAACAGAGAGACCATGCAAAATTCCCACACATCTCAGCAACTTTCCCTCCTAGTCTTTATCCAGAGCACTAGAAAGCACTGATTCAGATGCTTGGACGTCAGCACCCATCATAGCCAAAGGCCAGAGCAAGCCAAGCCTCCACAGATAATGAACAGGCAGGGGTGGACCAAGCACACACTACACTATTACTCCCGCTTAAAGAGGGAATAAATTCTAGCACATGCCACTGCACGGATGAACCTGGAGCACAACGTATTCCAAGAATTGAGCCAGTCCCATGAGGACACACGCTTCAGGATCCTCTTCTTATGAGGCCTCTAGAGACAACAGAAGATGAGAAATGGGCTGCCAAGGCTGAGGGAAGTGAGGTGGAGACTGTGGTCAGTGGGACCATGCTTTAGTTTGGGAAGATGGAGAATTCTGGAGGTAGGTGCTAGGGATGCTGAGATGTGTGCTTAGGTGTGGGGAACATAGGAAATCCTATTTTGTATGTGTTCACCACACTCAAATGTCATGTAGACCTGTTTAAATGTTCCTGTTAATATCCTCAATCCCTCCTAATAGAGAAGAATCCCACATTTCTTTTACCTGACCTGCTCCTTTCTCTTCTTCCCTGCTCTATGCCCCAGTCCTAGGCACATCTTTAAAAACTCCCTGAACCAGCCAATCCCTGCTGACCTGACACTTAGTCTCTGGTGTTACTATTCCCTAATCCTCTGGAGGTGTTCTGTCACCCACCTGCCCCTATAAAACAGGATGACCTTCTCTTGGCTCTGGAAAACCGTGTTGCCTTCCCAAGAGGCCCAGTCCTGTCGCAGGATTTGAAGTGACCTGTGGATCTTGTCATATCTTCCTGCCTGGGGTGACACCTGCTCACAGCTAGGTCCATCAGTTAGGAAAAGGGGATAGAGGGACAGACAAACAGACCAGGAAGCATCTGTGTGAGGTTCATTGTGGAGGCCAGGGAAATCCAGGTCCTTGTGGGAGGGTGGCCTTGTATGGGTAGCCAGGTATATGGTTTTGAAGCCTGGGTCCAGGTTTGGGTGCATACTCAGTCTTTCTCGTGTGATAGCAGCTTAGAGGACCAGGACGTCAGAGCCAGGGTGAACTGTCCAAAACCAATAGATTCTCCAGTGTCACTAAGCAGCACCTGTGGAGACAGGTTGGCGTTTGGAGCCAGGAACAGCCATGTATTCTCTATTTGTTTCCTCTGCAAGACTAGTCTTATTAGAAACCTGTGAATGTGATGGAGGTACAGGCTTAACAATACCCAAACCAAGAAGCAGTGTTCTTGTGATGAGTCGTCATGGTCTCTCTGTGGCCCCAGGGGTCCTTTGTCCATAGGAATCATCTTCATCCCTGAGCTCTGTGTGGCCCAGTGCAGTTCCCTTTGTCCCAGCTGGCCCTGGACTCAGAGGCCAGGATGAAGGACAGGGTCCCGCCCCAGGCTCTGTGGTCAAAAACCACAGGGCTGGTTCCTGGCATAGCTGAGGCGCCCCCACACACACTCTGCTCTCCAGAAGGCGGCTAGCCAGCCACCCACTCCCCCCCACCCCTGCCAAGCAGGAACAACCGTGTCCCTCCTGTCCCTCTCCTCCCTGTCCACGGCTTCCAACTCCTTCAACTGTGAAGAGGTAAACTTGGAAGGCTGAGCAAACAGGCTGGGTGGCCACCACATCCGGGATGTCTTAACAGCTGCGACCCCAGCAGGCCTGTCACCCTTCGTCCACAGCGATGAGCTCAGTGCCAGAATAAAGACAGGGTTTGCGTGGAAGTTGCAGCTCCTCCAGTGTGGTGTGTGGATCTATTGGGTGCCTACTCTGTGCTGCCTGTGGGCACAGATGCTACAGGGTTTTTATTTTCCTGAGTGAGAATGGGCAGGAGTGGGCAGTGTCACCTGAGCTGGGGGTGGATGAGGCTCGCTGGGCCCAGCTCAGTGAACATAGGGTGCCAGATCCTGGGCAGAGGAGAGAAACTGGTAAGGCAGCTAGCTGTCCAAGCACTGGGGCTCTCCAGAGGTGGGAGAGTTCAGGATTCTCCTTTTGAGATGAGCTTATCAGTGAACCGAGTATAATTGAACAACACCAGCTGTGTCCAATTAGGCTCACGGCCCAGTCTGTGAGCATGCTGGAAAGCCGAGAGAGCGGGTTGCAGTAGAGGTCTAGGTAAGCCACAGCTGGTGACACAGACCATCTAGGAAGGGGACAGAGCCCAGTCTCCAGACCATCCCTGGGTGTCCTTCAGCATCACCATCTAGCAGAGGAACTGGGCCTCAAAGAGAACATCTTAGACCTGAAGATCCTGGTGGAAAGCCTACAGAACAAAAGTCTGATGTACTGATACCCTACCCAGCCCAGGATGGCCCCAGGTCCCTAGGGAGGAGCTGTAGGCCCACCCAAAGCATGTTATACCCATGCACTGGGCATTAAAGAAACTGTAGACAGGTGAAAACAGCTTTCAGCCTTAGTACACCCATAAACACCTGGGGGGAGGGGATCTGCCATGCCAGAGAAAATATGAACAGACATCTGACATTATCACTGAGATAAAGTCTGAATGGTGTCTTTTTATCCACCCCCTCTATATCCAGGGCCACAGCTCAGCACCATGCACAGCTGCCCACTTTCGCCTCTAGAACTTTCTATCTTGCCAGCAGACACTCTGTCCCCATTAAAACACACACACACTGCACTCCCTGGCCTCCCATCCTGCTTTCTGTGGATCTGATAAGTGGCGTTCCTGTAGAATTATCTCTTTTGAAACCTGGATCCTCAAGGCCCACTCATGTCCTGGACAGCAGAATTGCCCTCTTTATAAAAGTCTGTGTGCTTATCAGGCTGTGGTGGTACACGCACTTAATCTCAGCACTTGGGAGACAGAGGCAGGTGGATCTCCAAGTTCAAGGCCAGCCTGGTCTACAGAGTGAGTTCTAGAACAGCCGGGGCGACACAGAGAAACCCTTCCTCGGGGAGGGGGAAGGTCTGTGTGCTGTCCGCTGTAGGGACGAGCCATTGCTTGCTCAGACACTGCTTCATGTCGGTTGCCAGGGGCACTCCTGTCTTAGCAACCATGGGTGGAGCCACTAGAGCAGGGGTGACCGTGTTTGTCATTGTTTTCTCCCTTTCTGGCAGATTAGCCTAAGAGTAGGATCGCTAGGCCATATAGAGTTCTAATTTTAACTTAAGGAAGTGCCAGGCTGTTCTCTCGCAGTGGTCTCACTTGGCTGCCCACTGACTGAGCGGGGTTCCCGCCTCCCCATGTCCTCACGGGCACCTCCTGTGCTCTGGGGTTTGACAGTGGCCGAACTCTTGGTTCTGAAACAGTTTAAAGGCTTTACGCATAGACTTTTCCCTTTCTTGTTCTATCTCTCGGAATTTAGTCTCAGAAAGATAAGTACAGGGGCAGACAGGGAGGGGCTCCCATGATACTGAAGTCACCCAGACACTGTGCCACTCCCTGACATGGCCAGCCCCTAGGAACTTTCAGGGGGTGATCAGATCTAGTGTGCATTCCTGGTGGCAGTAACAGAAGGAATTCGAGCGTATTCTGTATGCATCCAACAGGAGAGAGCGGCTTAAATGCGAATAACCTGCTCTTTGTGGCAGCGTAGAAATGGCGTTGGTGGATATGTTCATGGTCCAAGAAATGGCTCCCCACAATCCTCAGGAAACCCAGCCAACACAATTAAGAGAGCCGATCCCCTGGGAGTCCCATTCAGGATGGACAGAAGGGTCAGGAGATGCCCAGTTATTCTCTTTCCTCACTGCTCACCCACCCCGATTTGGGGTTTACAAGTTCCAGAGTTGAGGCCCGAGGCAGGTCCAGGGCCCTTGGGACCCTTGGCCATTTCCTTTGTCAAGGCCCAGGGTTAATAGGCTGACCCTGGAAAGAAGTGGAGTCCAAGCTTGAAGCTTGTGGCCTGTCTTGGCCAAACCCACCAAAACCTTGGGCCTCGTTTTCTCCACGTGCTTGAGTTCTGCAGCAGACAGGAGCCCAAGGACTCGTCTTTTCTCAGATTCTCAGAGGGTTACCCTCTTCCCCAGACCCCCAGAAGCTACACAGAACAGGGACCCTACCAGGTTCATGGCCATCTGGAACATAAATTCCTGAGTCCCTGTCTCCTGAGCGAGGCATGACCCTTGAGGAGTGAGCCCACCCTCACAGCCCAGGGCTTCTTTACAGTCCCTGATTCTTTAGGGACCCAGTGATGAGCACCTGGGGTCAGCTTCCTGGGCAAACACAAGATAAGGTTGTCACCCCTTTGACTCCGATCCTCGTACTGTCTAGTCTCCCAGGGAAGCTGGCACGGGGCTGCCTAGCCAAACACCCACCCCACAGGCCCAGGGCTTCCGGTCTAGAGTGCTCAGCCTCACTCCTAAGTTTCCCTACCCTATGTACTCCCTCCCAGTTCTCAGAAGCCACAAGGGGTGGGAGCACTCTGGTGGCACAGTGATGCAAATCCTTCCTTCTCCACGGCCTCTTCCTGCCATGGCCCCTCCCCAAGAGCAAACACACGTGGCCGTGCAGGGAGTAGACAGTGCCTTACATGGCCAGGGAACTGGGCTCCGGGCCAAAGCCTTTGGCTACATAAGTCCAGGCCCCCAGGGAGCAAGTGCCTTGTCTCGGTCCCTCCTGCCGGCCCTCTGTACTGCCCCCAGGATGGGCAGTAGGAGATGGAGCTGGGCTCTGGTCTCAGCCTCTGTGGCCTTGCTCGTGATGTGGCCAGCAGGTAAGGCCGAAGCCCCTTGCCCTCTCAGAGCCATCTTCCTAGACTTGCACCTGGGTATTTCTCCTGCTGAGATGACAGGCACCTCCCACTGTCCCCAACACTGTGGTCCTAGGTCTTGCAGTTCTCTGGCTTCTGGATCCTATGGTCTACACGGTAGCTATGTATGCCAGCAGCCTAAGGACCTGGCTTTGATGAAGGTACCTGGAAGAGGTTAGATCCTCTAAGTCTTGGGCTATGAACCCCGGTGAAAACCCTAAGACAGTCTTGGCTTTGGAAATGAACAGGAATCAGAGATGAGTGGAAGGAACACAGAGGTATTTCTGAGTCTGAGGGGCCTGTCTCAGAATTAGCAGGGACAGGGACTTTTCTAGTTATGACAGGCCCTTCCCTTCACTGCTGGGGATCACAGGTACCAAGGTGATCTTCAAGAGGCTGGGGCCTCCGTGAAGTGGGTTCTACCTCCAGGTATTAGGGCTGGGGCTAGAACAGCCCGGTAAGATCCCCAGAGCTATAGTCTGAACTAACGGCTGAGTCGGGTGGGCTGTGTGACCTTGCCAGCTGAGCGGTTTTCCTTGCCTGTTTGCTCGTGAGAAAATCAAAGTACTAAGACTGTTGAATGGTGGCTCCCACGGGGCTCAGCAGTCAGCAAGCAGGGCTGGCCGCCATCTTCCCAGGCTCTGCTCCTTAGATGAGGAGTCTGAGCAGGAGGAACCTTAGCTCCAGGCTTCCTGAGTCTGTGAAAGAAGACAGACAGTGGATGTGGGGTGGGGGTGGGGGAGAGTATCCCCAAACCCATTCTTTTAGAGCCAGGGAAGCCGTGGTTGTTCCTCTTGCTTCTAGGGCTGTCTGATGGCTGCTGACTGCTCCCCTGGGCCATATCCCTCCAGAACAGGGCTCTCCCTGGGTCAGGTCCTATCCATCAGAGTGCGGAGCAGCCAGCCCTCCTTCCCCACTAACTTCACTTGTGAAGAGCAAATTAAGCCCTGGGTTGCAGAAATGTCCTTTCGTGACAACTGTTGTGGGGAGGGAGAGGACATCATTTAGGGGGAATTTAGTTCTTGTCTGAATGGGTAATAGACACCAAGATGGTGTGTGTGTGTGTGTGTGTGTGTGTGTGTGTAGGGGTGGCTGGCTGAGAACTCTCTGGCCAGGTGGTGACTGAGGGGTCTTAGCCTGAGGGATCTCAGCCTGAGGGGGACTGGCATAGAGCAGGAGGCTTGGGATGGGGGTATTCTTACCCACAAGGGCAGAATATCCAGAAGATGGCAGAGGATTGGCTGGGCCAAGCACACTTGGGAGTGGCTGTGGATCTGGGGTCAAGGATGGACAGAGGGAGTGTCTGTGCCTCTGAGAAATGCAGTCAAGCGGGGCCCTTGAGGAAGGATTACTGCACAGGACAGTCCCTGCGGTTTCCAAAGGTCAGCTGGACACGCTGGGAAAATCAAACAGGAAGCCGCGCTGCCCATGGCACTGGAGCAGGTAGCCATCTGAGTGTGGGCCTTGTGAGGTCCCTTACAAAGTGCTGGCCTTAAGGAGCCATCAGGCTTCAGAGGCTTGAGCTGTGGAGGTTGAGGCTGTCTCCAGCAGTCTAGTCTCTTACCTCCTGGGCTTCTAGCAGTCAGCCTGTAGAGGTGGCCTTGCCCAGAGGCAGTGGACAATGCAGGCCATTGAGAGTGAACATCCTGCCCCAAGAACTGAACCCCTCATGCTACCTGCCCTAACTCGTAGATCCAGTGTGGAGCTGCCTTTGAATCTTAGGTTTCTTTCTGTTATACCACTTTTGGAAACTGCTAATTGTGTTCTCCCTAACAAAGCCAGCCTTTGTCTTCCAAGGGCCTCAGGTCACCTCCTAAGATATGATCACAGTTCTGATACTAATACTGTTTCCTGATTTGCTTTTTTAAACCACTGGGTCCATCTTCCATATCACTGGAAAGACAAGGTGCCACTGTAATGGGAAGGCCTGGCCTACAGGGGCCTCAACTGCTCAGGAGACCTGGCTTTGGTGATGTTCACTGAAAGGGATTCAGCTGATGGGACTGGGGTCACCAGGCCCAAGTCTGTTCAGGTTTCTGTAGCTTACAGGAGGGTCTCAGCTTGCACTCAGAGCCAGCCCGTGTGCCTGACACTGAGTCACAGAAACTGCCATGGTCTGATGGCTTCTTTTGGACTTGTATTCCCCTTCCCTGCAGAGATCCAGGGACAGGAAGAGCTGAGCTCAGAACATCCAGAACTCACCGGAGACAGTCAGAAAGTGTATAGTGGTACGTGGCTCAGGCTTCGGGTTGGGGATGGGATGGGCAGCAGTGGTTTGGGTGGGGCTCAGGTAGCACAGACCACTGGTCTTCCCACGGCCATTCATCACATCGACACTCTTAACTAGTCCACTCTGCCTGAAGGCCGTGCTGGGCACACAAAGACCAGAGCACCCGGAAATGGAAGAGTTCCTGGGAAGACAGGAGAGGGTTTCAAGTGGGGGCTAAGGAGTGTCCAGGGGTGACCAAGTATAAATCTAGGTGATCCTAGAACCAGCCTGTTGGTCCTGGGCTTCCTGATTTCTTTGGGGTGGGCACTGAAGAGGGTTGGGTGGCCAGGAAATATGTCCTCGGCTACATCCCTGTGTGACCTGGCCTTTCTTCTGCAGCCCCCACGTCCTCATCCACGAGGCATGTCACCTTCGTCCCACCTATCACTGTCTTCCCTAGCATGAGCGGTAAGTGGGCAGTTCCTACTGCAAGCCAGGCTAAGGAGTGGAGGTGTGGGGCGCCAGGAAGAGGGAGGTCGCCAGCATGGTTGAAGGTGGCATAGGATAAGGCTCCCAAGGAGCGCTGAACAGGGTCTGATGCCCCGGGAACCACCCTGGGGCATCTGACCCACTGCAAATGAAAGGGCCCAGGGATGGATCTGGGTCTTTGGGTTTTATTGGAGCAGCCAAGGAGTGGGACAGGGCCGAGAGCTGGCTTCTCTTCTCCAAAGATATTGCCTTGTCCCTAGGAGGTTGTCCCTTGGGCAGCTGGGCGTGGAGTGGTGACATTCAGTGGTTCCATCTGGTTTCCCTGTAGCCTTAAACCTGGCACACAATGGGAGAGTGTGCAGCACGTGGGGTGACTTCCATTATAAGACCTTCGACGGGGACATGTTCCGCTTCCCTGGCCTCTGTAACTATGTCTTCTCTTCACACTGCGGGGCCACCTACGAGGACTTCAACATCCAACTGCGTCGTGGTCTTGAGGGTTCCAGGCCCACGGTCACCTATGTGTTCCTCAGGGCCCAGGGGCTGGTGATTGAGCTGTCCAATGGCTCAGTCCTGGTGAACGGACATCGGTGAGCCGGGCCTTGGGGAGGGGCGTATTCAAGCCTGGCCTTTAGACCTCTGTCTGTCCAAACTTGGTGCTCTGGGGGAGGGAGCAGGATCAGACTGCGTGGGGAGGACAGCCCTACCTATGCCTGTTGAAGACCAGAACTTTCTGCACAGGGAGGAGCTGCCCTACAGCCGTGCAGGTCTTCTGATGGAGAAGAGCAGTAGCTATGTGAAGATCAGCATCCGGCTAGTCCTCACCCTCCTGTGGAATGAAGAAGACAGTGTCCTGGTGAGGACATTCGCCCAGATCCTTGCAACCCCCTATAACCCTACAGAGGTCTTAAACAAACCCTTGCTGCCTCACACAGCTCCTCTCAGTACCCAGAGCCCTCCATGGTCTCCCACAACTCCCCACTCCTCTCTAGAACACCCACAGCCTTCCCAGACCCCCAGAAGTTCCCCACAGATTCCACAAAATCCCAGGCACTCATGGCTTCCCGCAGTCTCCCTCGGCCCACATGGCTGCCACACACCCTCCCCGCTGAGCCCCAGCCCCTTGCAGCTCCCCCACAGCCCTTACAGTTCCTAGACATATTATAGGGAGCCCACAGAGTATTAAGGGATATACTCTCTGGTTCCCTGGGTGAGTGGGGTAGGCAGCTGCCAGGCAGGTCCTGGAGCCAGAGCAGAAGCCCTGAGGCTGAAGCTGCTCTGTCTCACCCTCAGCTGGAGCTGGACTCCAAATACACCAACCAGACGTGTGGGCTGTGTGGTGACTTCAACGGGCTCCCAGCTGTCAACGAGTTCTACACCTACAGTGAGTGTCACTGAGTCTTCAGACTAGGTGATCCTAAGGGCTACAGAATCAAGGAAGTCCAGGAGGAACGTGGGAGGGTGGGATTGCAGACACGGAGGAGGGAAGTGTGTGTGTGTGTGTGTGTGTGTGTGTGTGTGTGTGTGTGTGTTTTCCAGGTAGAAAAGCAGACCTCCTGACTGAGCTTTCTCTCCTGCAGACACCAGGCTGACCCCTGTGCAGTTTGGAAACCTGCAGAAGCTGGATGGGCCCACAGAGCAGTGCCAGGATGTCCTACCCTCAGCTGTCAACAACTGCACAGATAGGGTGAGCACCTTGATCATGCCACAATCGCCAAGGCTTGGCACACTGCAAGGCTGATATAAAGACCAAGCACTGCCTGGCCAAAGGCTGAGGGCCATCCTTGGGTGCCCAGATGGGGAGGGCTTTCCAGCTCCCGAACAATCAGAGAATGGAAAGCTTCCAGGAAGCTGCTGTTTGGGCCTGAGGGAGGCAGGCCAAGTTGGCTCTCCTCAGTGAGTCCAAATGGGTCACAGTTTTGATGGGCAGTCACAGCTCATCCACCAGGGCACACATGATGTCTGTGTGCAGGTGATGGGGGGGGATATGTGTGCCAAAGGCAGACCCTCAAGGACACTTAAGAAGCCCCTCTTGTGAGCAGGGAGAACTCAGCCTTTGGATGAGAGTCCATAATCCCTGAAACTAGTAAATGCCTGAGTCCTCCCTAAATTGTGAAGTGAGGGAAAACGCTGTCCAGGCCTGGGAAGCGTGGCCCCACACTGGCTTATTTGGGGTAGGAAGATGTTCAGTAGCAGCACTGGATCCATGGAGGCCACCTAAGGGTGGGTGTTATCTTTATTCCCTTCTCCTCTGGGCTACCATACAAGGATACACTCTGCATTCTCCTGATGCACAACCCACAAGTCAGCATGTCTTGGAGCCCTGGAGTAGGAGATGGGGGGAACAGAGAGCCCTGAGTCATTCCCTCAGAACTAAGTAGAGCTCTGTACCCAGACATAACAAGTTCACAGTGACTGAGTAGAATAATGAATAAGGATGAGGGGTGGATGGATGGATGGATGGATGGATGGATGGATGGATGAATGATGAATGGATGAGTGATAGATAAATGGCAGATAGATGGTGGCTGGATGATAAATGATGGATAAACAGACAGATGGATTTATGGGTGGAAGGAACCTTCAGGGAGGAGGAGCTTCCTGCCCTGCCCTTGGAGGGGCACGGTCCCCATTACAAGTGTTGTGACAATCCTGCTTGAGGGTCAGAAGGTCAGAGGTGCTTAGCCTCTCTGTGTTCTCCAGGAGGACATCTGCCGTCACATCCTGCTCGGCCCTGCCTTTGCCGAGTGCATCGCCCTGGTAGATGTCAACATGTACTTGGATGCCTGTGTCCAGGACCTGTGCCGCTGCCCCACCTGCCCATGTGCCACTTTCGCTGAGTATTCCCGCCAGTGTGCCCATGCAGGGGGCCAACCACAGAACTGGAGGCGTCCTGATCTCTGCAGTTAGTACCTTCACTAGAGGATAGCCAACGCTCTTACTAAGGGCCAATCTTGAGCCTAGAACATGACTGAGAAGACAAGGCAGAGAGAACCACTTAAGGGCCAGTGTCGGGGTGAGAGGGTGAATGTCGGGGAGAGAGGAGATAGTGGGCAGAGGCTATGCCTGAAGGCTCTGGTGGACCTGTTGGCCTCAGAGGGGGATACCCAGCTATGTCTCTGGGCATAGCAAGAAGATATGGCTCCAGCATCTCAGGGTAGGGTTTCCTGGAGAACATTGGCCTCAGGTGGCCCCGTGTAGAGAAAGCTGTATAAGAAGTGCTGGATCTCTGCTTTCCTGCCTACTGCTTTATCCAGGAGACGGTTTTCTGGGACCTCAGTGGACATGAGAGCAAGCAGTGGGCACGACTCCCACTGGCTGAAGTGGTCAGGTCTCACTTCTCCTGGGTCAAGTGCTATCTCTTACAGACTGGACATGCCCTTTCAACATGGAATACCGAGAGTGCAGCTCACCCTGTGTGGATACCTGCTCCAACCCCCAGCGCTCTCAACTCTGCGAAGACCACTGCATGGATGGCTGCTTCTGTCCTCCAGGTATGCCCTGTGCCCTTTGCCTCCACCTCCATAGCCACCTTTGGGTTATGGTCTCTAGCATTTAAGCCCAGCATCAGCTGACCCTCTCTACTCCTAAGGGTGACGGGCCCTGCTAGGGGTTGCATCCCATAGCTAAGTACAGAATGGAAACTGATCACTAGCAAGACAGAGATCTGCTGGTCTGTTTCCAGAGAATAGGTGCCTTGGGTCCCTGAGATCAGGTGGGGAAACTGAGGCCCAGAAGAGCTTATCCCTATCAGTTCAGGCTAGGGCAGCATTCTAGACTAGGGGTCCTTCCCCTGCCTAGGACTGGGGTTGTCTTGGAGGCAAACTGCCCTATGCTCTCTGTATGGGAGGCGTCTGTGTTCACTGCCTCTTCCATCAGGAACTGTGCTGGATGATGTCAGACATTTGGGCTGCCTGCCCCTGGAGCAGTGCCACTGCACCCACGGTGGCCGCACTTATGCCCCTGGAGAGTCATTCAACACCAGCTGTAGGTCCTGGTAAGCTTAACAGCCTTCGTGGAGATATGTGGGGTGAGGCCTGCCTCTTCTCTGGACCTCTTCTGCTCATGCACTTCCCCACAGCACCTGCTTCGGGGGACTGTGGCAGTGCCAGGACCTACCATGCCCCGGCACCTGCTCTGTACAAGGCGGGTCACACATCTTCACCTTCGATGAGAAACTCTACAATGTGCATGGAGACTGCAGCTACATCCTGACCAAGGTGTGGCCATAATCTGGTCCATAGATATTGGCTAGGGTCCTGTTGATGGTCAAGAGCAGGGGTGAAGGGCATGGTGAATCTCTGTGATGACAAGGACGTCCCAGCCCCCATGACAAAATGCCTATGGAAATCAGGGATACCTGAGGATTCTTCTAGAACCCCTCCATGTATTGAGGGGCTTGTGCATAAGGGAATTCTACACTCAACCACACATTTTGGGTTTCTTGACAGAAATGTGCGGATAGTAGCTTCACTGTGCTGGTCGATCTTCGGAAGTGTGGGATGACGGACACCGAGAACTGCCTCAAAGCGGTGACACTAAGCCTCAATAGTGGGGACACGGTGAGGACTGGGCTCTGACTACCATCACATTCTGGGTTATAAACAACAGAGGTAGGGAAGTTTATGAAGTAGCAACAGATTAAAGAGAGTTCTCTACTCCCCCTCTAAGCCTGCAAGATAGGAGCAGTCACCACCTAGGTAGATTCTAGAACCCCCTGCTAGGGCATGTCTTTCTGGCTCTGTCACTGGATGGAGGAGGGATTCCATCAGGATTCTTTCTGTAAGTGGCCAGATGGGCACTGACTCTTCTACCACATACCAGGTCATCCGGATCCAGCCCAACAGCGCTGTGTTCCTGAACTCCATCTTTACTCAACTGCCCTTGTCAGCAGGTGTGTGGCTCCCCGACCCAGCAAGCCAGGGTTGGCACCTTCAGTGGGCAGTCCGCTTTCAGCACTGGGTAGAGTCTCCTTGTGGCTCTTTGTCAGCTCCAGTGTTTCCCATGGGGTGACAAGTTACTCCCCCTGGTTCTGTGGGAACCCTGTGCCTAGCAACACCACCCATGCCCTATCAGGGACAGTTGGCAGTCATTTACATGCCACGCACATTTGGGCATGGGATTTCCTTAGGTGCTCCGCCTCCTGTCCCAGCCTGCACTGTCCTATGGGCCGGGCCAGCTCCCAGCATGCCTAATGTTTCTTCCCTTACAGGCAACATCACCATCTTCAAGCCATCATCCTTCTTCATCATAGTACAGGCAGGCGTGGGGCTGCAGCTTCAAGTGCAGCTGGTGCCCTTCATGCAGGTGTTTGTCAGGATGGACCGCTCCTACCAAGGCCAGATGTGTGGTGAGGCACCGATGCGCTTGAGTGTAGGGCTATTGGATTGGGGTGGGACTGTTGGGGTCGGGCCTGCCCTAGCTCTAGGCTGTGAAATGAGATCAGGTGTGAAAGATGGTTGGGAAGCACTGGCTCTAGGGCTTGGTGGAAAGCCCAGCAGCACCCAGCACACCTGACATCTAACCAGTAACCTGTGGAGTGGCCTGGGAAGACAGCCAGCTGTGCTGCCCCGTCTGGACTAGCCCTGTTAGGAGCTTATCGTAGAGGAACCGAACACTGGGCAGAGACTTTCTTCTCAGTCTTCTTTTAACAGTGCTTAGAAGGATGACCGCCCAGGGAGAGTGACCAGGTTGAACAAGCCACTGACCTCCTGACCCTGGTTCCTAGGCCTGTGTGGAAACTTCAACCAGAACCAGGCCGATGACTTCACAGCCCTCAGTGGGGTGGTGGAGGGCACAGGAGCAGCCTTTTCCAACACCTGGAAGACTCAAGCCTCCTGCCCCAACTCCAAGAACACCTATGAGGACCCCTGCTCATACAGTGTGGAGAACGGTAACCACCCTCTCTAGCCATCGGCCACTCTGAGCTCTTCCTGACCTCTGGGCCGTAGAAACCCTCAGGACAGGGCTCAGAGAACCCCCATGTAGACAGGAAGTCATCAAGGGTTAAGTCTACAGAGGAAGATGGGCTCTGGGAAGCAGGTGAGGGGCAGCCCACATTTCTCCCTCTCCTAGAGAACTTCGCCAGGAAGTGGTGCTCGATGCTCACTGAGAGCTCAGGAGTCTTCTCGGCCTGCCACGCCACCGTGAGCCCAGTGCCCTTCTACTCGGTGAGACCATGATCTGCTGGCCTTGGGTGGGGGCAGGTATGAGAGCCCTTGGAGGCTGGACTCCCAAGGCTCACCCACCATTACCCACTCCGGTGTGTCCTTCTGAGGCAGTTCAAAAGATTCATCAACCGAGAAGCTGAAAATGAAAGTTCTGGGGGCTCAGACGGGTGTCCTTCATGGTCTTAGTGCGTGTCCAACCTCCCTCTTGCAAAGACAGCTGTGGCTGCATTAGGGTGACCTCATGTCGCCCTTGTCTCCATGGGCTTCCCCTTAAAGGCTCCTTTCTGTGTTGGACCTCATTCACATGGGACAGCACTCCAGAGGAACCTTGGTGGGGGTGGACACACCTCAACCCTAAACAGCACTCCAAAGCCCTAAACTTTCGCACATCACTCCACCCCCAAGGATGGGTCTTCAAGTAACCCACTCCCACGACACCTTGCTGGACACTCCTCCTGAACTTATCTGGCTTCTGCCTCAGTATTTTCTTCCCACCCCATCCAGGCTCCCTATGTGAAATCCAATTAGAATGATGCCTCAGACACAAGTTGACCCTGTCCTTGTCTTGTGGAGACTCTTCCCCAGGGCCCCTGCCTCACGCTGTCCAGCTTCTGTGCCCAGACCTCAGGTCTGGCCTCTATTCTGGCTGCCACTTTGCCCTGTGGCCTCTGACTCTGTCCTTAATGCCAAGCCCAAGCCACCCCTTCAAGACACTTTTGTGTCAAAGTCCCTTATAGGATGGCTCCTTCTGGGAAGCCTTGACCAGGGTTTAGCTGATGCTATTGATGCTGAAAATTTAATGACCAACAAGGGAACCTAGGAGACAGAGGCACCTGACTCCCTGATATCCTGTCTCCCAGAACTGCTTGTTTGACACCTGCAACTGTGAAAACAGCGAGGACTGCATGTGTGCGGCCCTGTCCTCCTATGTATTTGCCTGCGCTGCCAAAGGCGTGCTGCTCAGCGGCTGGAGGGGCGAAATCTGCCGTGAGTATGCTGCTTGGCCACAGGGCTTGGCCACAGCTATACATCGCCACATTAGCCACCGGGGTCCTGCCACTCTGGCATGGGAGGAACTTAGGACAGCAGTAGCTATTAGTCTGCTGTCCCATGCCTACTCTGTGCCAGCCTGTTGTGCCAACAATGGTGTCCCTAGTCTGAGGCAGGGAAGAACAAGGGCTGGGCCAGTCCCCCAGTCATTGTCCTCTCTGTCCCTGTCCTTCCTATAGACCAGTATACAAACAACTGCCCCCAAACCAAGGAGTACTTCTACTCAGTGAGTACTTGTCAGCCTACCTGCCGCTCTCTGAGTGAGGCCGACGTCACCTGCAGCGTCCCCTTTGTGCCTGTGGATGGCTGCACCTGCCCTGAAGGCACCTTCCTGAACGACAAGGACCACTGCGTGCCGGTGGAGGAGTGCCCTTGCTACTTCCATGGGATTGTGGTGGCTCCCGGGGAGGTGGTTATGGACAACGGTGTGGTGTGGTAAGGAAGACCGTCTTCACACCTTCCCCATCCTCACACGTCTCTGTCAGTGGGGTCTCTAGCTGCTGGCCCGTCCATACCTGAAAGTTTGTGTGGCCTCCTCATTGAGGGTTTCAAGACATACATGGGGCATGTTGGGTGTTGGGGGCACCTCTCAGACGCCCCTGAGAAACAGCAGGGAGGTTGTTCTGAGGGTCCTGTGATATGGCAGAAGCACTCACAAGCAGCTCTTGGCTGAAGTCCTACTCCCTCCTTGGCCTCAAAGGCAATCCCTTTACAACTCATGGTGTAAGCCAGATTTCTATGGTTATAACAAAAGCCCATGACAAGATAGGAAGAGAGGTTTTTCTCTCGGCTCACAGTTTTGAATGTTCAGCCCATACTGTGATATGACTGAATAGTCCCATGGCTTTGGGCCTGTGGTAAGGCCTGAAAGCCCCAAAAGGCGCTTCTACATCATGTAGAAGAATGTGTAGAACATAACTCAGCACATAGCAAGGAAGAAAGAATGGGCAGGATAGGGTTAAGGTCCCACAGTCTCCTTTAAAGACCTAACTTCTTCCCACTTGGCCCTACTTCTTAAGGACACTAACATCTCATCTCCTAGTATTAACACAGGATGGTGACTGAACCTTTAGTGTATGGGAATGTGGGGTCCAGGGTCTTCTCAAGGACCCCAACAGCAGGCACCCTCTTGGTCTTGGGAGGAGACAAGGAGTCCTATGAAGGCCCAGACCTTGGTGGGGTATGGGAAGTACTGGGGTTAAGATGTAGTAGATACTGAGTCCACTGGGTACTGTTGTCTTCTCTTGTAGCTCGTGTACAAATGGGAAGTTGACCTGCCTGGGAGCCCTGATGCAGAAGAGCACAGGTAACGTTCCACCCTGACCAGCCTGTATTGGGCCATGACTACTGTGCCAAGATGCTCTAGGGAAGGCAGGCCTGTGCAGTGTGGCCATAGAGCTCATGGGGGTTGTGGGTTATACCATCTGGGGCAGGTCCACACAGTCTGGATGCTCTGGACGGAGCGCGAGGCCATGTAAGACCCTAGCTTGCTACAGGTTGGGAGACTGTAGGGGCCAGGAATGTCCTACCCGAGGCCTCTCTCACATGCTTGTTCTCTTCAGAGTGCCAGGCACCTATGGTATTCCTGGATTGTAACAATGCCTCAGTGGGTGAGCACGGGGTTGAATGCCTCAGAAGCTGCCACACGCTGGATGTGGATTGTGTGAGTCCTCTCGGTTCCAATGCCAACCCTCATCTACCATCTTGATCTGCAGGAAGAGTGGGAGGGGGATATCACTGGGTAGCCAATGGATTTGGGTCTTGCTGGCCCTGAATGGCCTCCTCCTGAATATTCCCAGTTCAGGATCTACTTGCCTGTTGTCCTGGAAACCTGTTAGGGATGAGGGGGACAGGCTGCTGTTTCAGTCCCTGACCAGTCAACTTGTGCCTACAGTTCAGCACACAATGTGTCTCGGGCTGCGTGTGTCCCTCAGGGCTGGTGGCAGATGGGAGTGGGGGCTGTGTTGCTGAGGAGGACTGCCCCTGCGTACACAATGAGGCCACATATAGACCTGGGGAGGTCATCCGGGTAAACTGCAATAACTGGTAAGTCTTGGGACCCTCAGAGGGGGGTCAAGAGGTATCTACAGGGACACTGGTATGAAATAGCTTTGCTATTTTAGGGGCCTCGGCATGTGTCTTGGGACCGAGGTACTCACAGGACCCCATTCTGTGGAGGAAAGGCTTTTGTCTAGCCTGGGGTGATTGGAAACACACCCCCCCCTCACCTGACCAAAGTTTGACAGACACTGAGCTTAATTCCCCAAGTGGAGTGGCTTCCTAGCACAGGACCAGGACAGCCAGCCTCAGAGGACAATTCCCTAGTCAGCAATGACCTTTCCTTTTCTAGCACCTGCAGGAGGCGCCGGTGGGAATGCACCGACCAGCCCTGCATGGGTGCCTGTGTGGCCTACGGGGATGGCCACTTTGTTACCTTTGATGGCGGACGCTACATCTTTGAAGGCAGCTGCGAGTATACCTTGGCTCAGGTGTGTAGTTCCTGGCCCCTCCTAATGGGTCACCCTTCTCTGTCCTTCCCGCCACTTCTATTTGGGCTGTGACCAGAGCTGCATCTCTTCCTTTCTTAGGACTACTGCAGAGGCAACACCAGTACTGATGGGACCTTCCGTATTGTCACTGAGAATGTCCCTTGTGGGACCACGGGAACCACTTGCTCCAAGGCCATCAAGATCTTCGTGGAGGTCAATACATTTGTAGCCACTGGGAACCGCCTCCTTCCCTCCTAGCTCCATCCCTGGCTCTCCAGCCAGAAAGCATTCTCAAGGACAGGATAATAAGGGACCCAAACCTGAGACTTAGAACAGCAGATTCTACCACTTTCCATCCTCAGGCCAGAGTTAGATCAAGGCTAGCAAGATCTTGTTCCTACGGAGAATCCTTCCTGCCTTCCTGAGCTAGGGCCTCCCGGAGTCCTTGTTATGTGGCAGCTTTGCTCCAGTCTGTCTGACTAATCATGACCTTCTGTTCTGTGTCTGTATGTCTCGGGTCATGACAAGACAGACATTAGACTTAGGGAACACACAGGTAATTCCAGACAACCCACCTTGTAAGATCTTCCAATGGCTCTTTTTTTTTTTTTTTTTTTTTTTTCTAGTAATGATGTTTTCAGGTCCTTGGAATTGTTGATATATTCAGTACCCCACTTCTGGCTGAGGAAATTCAGAACTCACAGAGCAGAAAGCAGGGCTGCTGGCTTGGCATGCAGCCCCTCCTCTGTGGGGGAAGGCAGCATCAGGTCACCTGAGGTGGGTGGGGGATGCCGGGAGACAGCACTGCACACGTGAGCCTCTGGGGACCTACGAGTGTGTGGCTTGGCTTTCTCCACTCCTCACCCAGTAAGCCTTCATCTGCTGCGGCGGCCTCCAAGGGGAGCCGGCAAGCTCTTCCTCGCCCAGCTCCCTGAAACCCTGGCCCTGCATCTCTCCACCTACAGAGCTACGAGCTGATCCTTCACGAGGGGAACTTTAAGGTGGTAGAGCGAGGGCCAAGTGGGGACCCTCCATACAAGATCAGATACATGGGCATCTTCCTGGTCATCGAGATCCGCAGTGGGATCGTCGTGTCCTGGGACAGGAAGACCAGTGTGTTTGTCCGGCTGCAGCAGCATTACAAGGCAAGTGTGGCCACCAGGCACCCTGCTCCTAGGCTCTGACAGGTCTAAGGCTGGAAGCTGACAAGGCTACGAAGGGTAGATCCACATTGAAAAGCCCTGGCTACCGAGGCCACATACAACACCAGGTTCCAAGAGGGATGAGCTAAGATTGCAATGAATAATGGGTGTACTGGAGTCATGATTAGTGACCTAGCCCTGCCCACAGGCCTGTGCAGAGACAGTCTTCTTTAGAGAATATGTATGATTCACCCACATGCCCCAGGACCCACTTCCTATTTAACATTCATCTGGAAGTTCACTGGATGCAACTCAGGGGAAATGGGATCTCCTTATGTTCTAGTCCCAAGCCAGGCTCTGTGCCACCTCACTTAACTGTCTAAGGATTCTCTGTCCTCCTCTTTCTGCAGGGCAGGGTCTGCGGCCTGTGTGGGAACTTTGACGACAATGCCATCAATGACTTCACCACACGCAGCCAGTCTGTGGTGGGCGATGTGCTGGAGTTTGGAAACAGCTGGAAGTTCTCCCCATCCTGCCCAGACGCCCCAGTTCCCAAGGACCCCTGCATTGCGAACCCTTACCGCAAGTCCTGGGCCCAGAAAAAATGCAGCATCATCAACAGCGCAACTTTTGCTGCCTGCCACTCTCAGGTAGGGCCTGGCCTTGGTTCGTGGGACTTGAAGTTGCCTATTTCTTCCTGGTAGGACTTGAGTCTTGCTGGACTAGGCACATAGCAAGCCCTTGAGGGCCATCCTGACCCAGTTAGAGCACATGTTCCATGGTCTGGGTTTTCAAGTTCTAGGTCTAAATCTCACACAAGATGCATGGGCATTCATGCTTATACCCCATCATGGAGTCATCTCCACTATTTTGGGACCAGCCCTTGACTACAGCCACCATTCATGACTCTCAGTGAAGTACCATCATTACCTTTCTGGGTGACCCCCAGACCTGTCCAGTGTACATCAGAAACACCAGCAGGATTCCCCCAGAGGAAATGGTAACTGGTTCTCATTAGCCCTCCAAAGGCTACCTTCTGTCACCACATCCAAGACTCAGCAGCTTCACACACAGGCTATCAGGCCATGAGCAGGAAATGCTCATGGATCATGGGCAGCCAGTACTACTCATCTGTGCTGAGCACCTCAGGTCACCACACCACAGGGGTCCCTCTGGTTTCCAAGCTCTCCATACCTCAGTTCACCGTGGCCTGAGAAGGCTGACGTGGAGGTGCCATTGGCGGCAAAAGCAAGAATTTGAGTCCGCTCTGGGGTCTTCCAGTTGGCACAGTGTGAGAGGTAGGCCCTTTCCTCCACAGAGTTAGACAGTTAACCACATGTCCCAGAGCTGTGCCAGTCTGGAAGTTAACAAATGCTGAATAAGTAGTTACCACCCACCACTTCAGAGGTTCCCAAAATGCAGGTTGTGACCCCTTTGGGAGTCGCATAAGAGATATCCTGTATTTCAGACATGTACATTACAATTTATAATGAGTGAACTTACAGTTGTGAAGTAGTGATGAAATAATATGGTTGGGGTCACCACACCATGAGGAACTGTATTAAAAGGTTGAGAACTGCATTAGGAAGGTTGAGAACCAACAAACTACTTCTTTGGAGCATGCTTGCAGGGATCTGGCAGGGGTCAAGGGGTCTCTGGGAACCAACTCATTCAAATGGGTGGGGGATAATCTCAGCAATTCTGATCAGGAAAGAGGCAGGAGGGTGGTCAGGGAGGGGCTCACACCAAAAAACAAACCAGGGAGCCAGCAGAGGTCATGGTCACAGCAATCCAGGGAACGAGTCAGTTATGGGGAGGCAGACATAGGATGGAGGCCAGTGCACTGGAGTGAGAGTACAAGGACAGAATTGAGATCACAGTGCCGTGCCCTGCAGGTGCAAAACCTCGCAGATCACGTGACTAGGCCAAGTAAAAGGACCCGCAGAGCATTAGTGAAGCTGCACAGGTCACAGGTGCTCATGTGTGAAGGAAAGCAGGTGTGAAAGTGGGGCAGAGACAGGCAGGCAGTTGGATGGGTGAGTAGGCAGGGAGGTACAGAGGCAGGCAGATGGGCAGGTGAATATTTGTACAGGTGCAGGTGGGCAGCTACACAGTGATGTCCAGGTGAGTGTCTGTGCGAGCAGACAGATGGACAGGTGCACATATGGGCAGGAGGGAAAGCACAGAGGTCAACAGGCATGCAGAGTGGTTAGAAGGGTGGGTAAACACAGGGGCAGGTGTGCCAGCTCACAGGTGGTCAGGTGCACTGGTGTGCATTCAGGCATGCATATGGGTGGGAAGGTTTCACGGGTGTGCAGCTGCACAAATGAACAGCTCTCCAGGCAGGTGGGCATGCAAGTGTGCAGATATCAGCAGGTACACAAGTGGCCAGATAGGGATGCCTATGGTGAGCCATACGTGCACCTATACAGATAGGTATACCTTTACAGATAGGTATGTGTATTCGGGTATTCGGGCGGGTGTATAAGTGGCCAGATGAGTAGGTGCAGGAGCACAGGCATAGGGGTGCACAAGCAGCAGGTTATGGGTATGCAGGTATGCAAGTATGCAGTTGTACTAGTGAGCCAGAAAGATGCTGCTGGACCATTCCCACTTGGACCACTCTGGTAGCAGCCACAGGACCAGATCAGGATCGCCAGCGGTGTGGGTTTGGACTACGGCTAGCTCCGTACTTTGCCCCACATTCAGCTGCCCCGTGACCTGGGTGGACATTGCTGCCCTCCCTGAGTGGCACATTGGCCTCTCCGTTCCAGGTTGACTCTACAAAATACTATGAAGCCTGTGTGCATGATGTATGTGCCTGTGACTCCGGGGGTGACTGCGAGTGTTTCTGCACCGCTGTGGCCGCCTATGCCCAGGCCTGCCGTGATGTGGGTGTGTGCTTGTCCTGGAGGACGCCAGACATCTGCCGTGAGTGGGGTTCTGTTTATGGTATTGAAGGGTGGGACTGGGGATGAGGTGGGTAGCAGGCTCTATACCTCCCCCATGGCTTAGATTCTGGCCATTCTGACATGTGAGTATATGTATGTGTGTGTGTGTGTGTGTGTGTGTGTGTGTGTGTGCGCGCGCGCCCTCGCGCCCGAGTACTTTGACACCTGACAGTTGGTAGTTGAGGCCGTAGCCTCCAGGATTTGGGGTAGGGAATGAACCCAAGGAAGCTATCTGCCCAGCCCAAGGCTTGTGTATCTGGGTGCAGCCTAGCATGAGTCCTAGCGGGTACTTGCTTAAGTCCGCCCTCCTTGCTCAGCTCTCTTCTGTGACTACTACAACCCTCATGGGGAATGCGAGTGGCATTATCAGCCCTGTGGAGCCCCCTGTCTGAAGACCTGTCGGAACCCAGCTGGACACTGCCTCGTTGACCTGCCAGGACTGGAAGGTGAGGGTGGAACCTTCGGGCCCATACATAACCCATGCATGGTACCCTTAGGGCAGAGCCGGTGTACTAGGGGGTTCTCTGCCACTGCTTGAGGCTGAACAAATGAATGCGTGCTTGAGAGGATGGACCGTCACATGAGAAACTCCTACATGCTCTAGGCTGCTACCCACAGTGCCCACCCAGCCAGCCCTTCTTCAATGAGGACCAGATGAAGTGCGTGGCCCAGTGTGGCTGCTACGACGATGACGGAAACTACCATGACGTTGGCACACAGGTCCCTGCAGCTGAGAATTGCCAGAGTTGGTGAGAAAGGACCCAGCAAAGGAGGAGGGTAGAGACCCAGGGCGGTTGGGAAAGGACAGGGAGGGTAAAAATGTGTTAGGTAGGGGTTGTCCACAGGTCCTCAGAGCCCCTGTCTTCCCTTCAGTCTCTGCACCCCTGGTGGCCTTCAGTGTATTTACAACCTTACAGGTAAGGAAAGGCTGTGGGTTTGGGGTTCAAGAAAGGCTGGGGGAGGGGTGAGTAAGCTAAGCCAGTGCTTATAATTCCCAGCCTGCACATGCACCTATGAGGGCCGTACCTACAACTACAACGATGTTGTCTACAACACCACGGATGGTCTCGGCGCCTGCTTGGTAGCCATCTGCAAAGACAATGGGACTATAACACGCACAACTGAAGTGTGCCAGGAAGTCCCGTCGACCACACCATTTACATTCACCACCACCTTGGCACCCCTTTCTACAAACGGTAAGCCCATACCAGGTTTTCTGGGAGCCCCTGGACTCTACACTATTATGTTAACCCAGCGAGATGTTTGGCCACATCTGGGATAAGGGAAGTTGTCAAGGACTCCAGCTGCAGAAACATGCTGAGTCCTGACCCATTGTCTGGCAGCCCAGGCTCTGCCTGGTATCCATGACCTCATACCTCCCTTTATAGTCCCCAAGACTCTTTAGCACAACTGGTGGGGCTGCCACCAGAGACCACAAAAATCCCCAGGTTCCATTTGTCTTTGGTGTAGCCCACCTCAGTCAGTGAGCTCTCTCCAGATTAGCCGGCAGGTCCTGGATTCAGGTCCTAATTCAGGTCTACACCTTCAGTCAGAGAGACTGAACAGGGCTTTTTATCACTTCTGCACAGGCTCAACTCCCACTGTGTCTACTGTGTGTGTCCGTGAGGTCTGCCACTGGTCCATTTGGTATGATGAGAGCCATCCAGAGGCTGGCATGTCAGGTGGTGACTTTGAAACATTTGAGAACCTGAGGAAGAAAGGGTACCAGGTGTGTCAAACCCCCGTTGGTATCGAATGCCGTGCAGTGAAGTTCCCCAGCATGGACTTAGAGAAGCTGGGTCAGAAGGTCAGCTGTGACCCATCCTCTGGGCTAAAATGCTTCAACAGTGAACAGAGTCCCCCGCTGTGCCACAACTATGAGCTGAGGGTTCTGTGTTGTGATTATGTGCCCTGTGGCTCCTCTCTGACCTTGGGCGTAAGTACCACTCACTCCCAGCCTGACATCAGCAAAAGACCCTCTTTGCCTACACTTACCACTCATACAGCATCCTCAGAATCACAGTCCTGGACCACAGAACAGAAGGAGACATCACTGGATAAATTTCACAGCTCAAGGCAAACGGTGCCATTTACCTCAAATAGCAGACCGACTTCTCCCCCTATGCTGTCTGGAAACTCAGTCAGCAGCCTCCCCCTGTCCAACCCTACCGGGACTACAAGAGTTAAAGAGACCAACGAGAACACAATGCTTAGCTCCCGGACAACAGCAGCATTCACTTCACAAACCAGGTCTACTCCAAGGCCCAGCACTGTCACACAGCCAGTCAGCAGCCCTGAGACCTCCTCCACCACCTGCCAACCCCAATGTGGGTGGACAAAGTGGATTGATGTAGACTACCCCACGTTTTACATCGATGGAGGAGACATAGAGACATATGACAACATCAGGGCCAATGGAGAAGAAATCTGTGAGCAGCCTCAGGCCATCAGGTGTATGGCCCAGAACTACCCTGGAGTGAGTGTGGACAAGTTGGAACAGAAAGTGAAGTGTGACCTCAGCTTCGGTCTGGTGTGCTACAACAAGGACCAGGGGGGCGCTTTCCCAATGTGCTTAAACTACCAGATCAAGGTGCTCTGTTGTAATGTTAGCCACTGCCAGGGACCAACCACCACCGCAGGGTCGACCTCAACGACAGGAATTGCCACCTCCACTACCCAGACCCTGTCCTCCAAGCCTATTCCCAACACTAGTTCAACTGAGACCTGGTCTCTGTCAGGCTTCACCACCATCATAGATGCTTCAGAAATGCCCTCCCTTGGGACCATGACAACAAGTGTGTCATCCCCACCCACCACTCCTCTCACGGTCACCTCAGTGAGTACTCATCATCCCAAGAGTCTAGAATCCTCTGGCATCCCATCAGTGGTGACTACCAGGTCCACCTCTCAAGGACACTCCCTGCCTCCCAGCAGTCCCCATACTACCAATACATTCTCAGCAACAACCTCAAGGACTTCCCTGTCCAGCATGACAACCACCTCTACCCCCATGACCACTCCCGGACCCTCCAATACTCCTCCTGGAAGCACGACCACAGTCCCAGCCACAGCTGCCTCCATGACCAGAGCAGTTACTGAGACCCTGTCCTCAAGGCCACATACAAAGACCACCTCTGAGCTCCCTGGAGTTCCCTTAGCCGGCTCCACAACAGGACCCAGCACACAGTCCACTTCAAAGCCCAGCACTGTCACACAGCCAGTCAGCAGCCCTGAGACCTCCGCCACCACCTGCCAACCCCAATGTGGGTGGACAAAGTGGATTGATGTAGACTACCCCACGTCTTTCATCGATGGAGGGGACAGAGAGACATATGACAACATCAGGGCCAATGGAGAAAAAATCTGTGAGCAGCCTCAGGCCATCAGGTGTATGGCCCAGAACTACCCCGGAGTGAGCGTGGACCAGTTGGAACAGAAAGTGAAGTGTGACCTCAGCTTCGGTCTGGTGTGCCACAACAAGGACCAGGGAGGCACTTTCCCGATATGCTACAACTACCTGATCAAGTTGCTCTGTTGTAGTGTTAGTCACTGCCAGGGAACTACCACTACTGCCACTTCCTGGCCTGTGTCCAGCCTGCCTACCATCACCAGCACCACAGAGTCATTTTCTTCTCCTGGACAAACCATAGCCACAACCAGGGAGACTCAGACCTCTTCCTTGCTAACCGCTGGTCTCTCCTCAGCCCTGACAACCACAGAGACCACTTCCATAGACTGTAAATCTCAATGCACGTGGACGGACTGGCTGGACAGTGACAAACCCCAACCTGGCCAGTTTGGAGGAGACATTGAGACCTACTATCATATTCAAAACAAGACAGGTATCGAGATATGCAAGAGACCCGTGGACATCGAGTGTGAGGCTGTCCTCTTTCCCAGCATGTCCTTCCAGCAGCTGGGCCAGGAGGTGGTTTGTAACGTGGACTTCGGACTCATCTGTAGGAACAGCAAGCAGGACGACGACCAAACCTGTCTCAACTACCATATCCGTGTCCTCTGTTGTGAAGAAGATGCCAGGTGTATCCACACAACTGAACCATTGTCTACCACCTCCACATCAGCACCTGGATCTCCCAGCACAGTCTCCATGTCCACGAGCAAGTGGCCATCAGAGGAGCCAAAACCCTCAACTTCTTTTACAACTCAAAGTAGACCCTCTACCCCTCGGACAGAGAAGATAACCTCCATGACCACAACTAGGACTACTGGGAGTTTCCCTGTCTCAAGTCTCTCTACCCTTCCAGCTTCTCCCACCAGCCTTCCCCAAACCCCAAAAGAGCCACACTCGAGTAAACCAAGCACAAGTTCATGGACAGCCTCCTCCAATGTTCCAAGCACTGCCAGGCCAACCACCTCCACTGGCAAACAGCTCTCTAGAACAAAAACCACGTTGTGGAATAGCCTTCCTTCTAGTATTTCAACCATGGCCACCAGATCCATCCGTCCTATTTCTACCACAATGACAACGCAGAACCCTCAAACACTGATCACCAATGACATTTCCAAAAGCAGCTCTATGTTGCCTAGTAGGCCCCATATCACAACATCTTCAGCCACAGCAAAAAGTGTGGGTGTGGTCAGCAAGTCACACTTCTCAACTTCCCTGACCACTCCTGGACCCTCCAACACTCCTCCTGGAAGCACGACCACAGTCCCAGCCACAGCTGCCTCCATGACCAGAGCAGTTACTGAGACCCTGTCCTCAAGGCCACATACAAAGACCACCTCTGAGCTCCCTGGAGTTCCCTTAACCGGCTCCACAGCAGGACCCAGCACACAGTCCACTTCAAAGCCCAGCACTGTCACACAGCCAGTCAGCAGCCCTGAGACCTCCGCCACCACCTGCCAACCCCGATGTGGGTGGACAAAGTGGATTGATGTAGACTACCCCACGTCTTTCATCGATGGAGGGGACATAGAGACATATGACAACATCAGGGCCAATGGAGAAAAAATCTGTGAGCAGCCTCAGGCCATCAGGTGTATGGCCCAGAACTACCCCGGAGTGAGCGTGGACGAATTGAAGCAGAAAGTGAAGTGTGACCTCAGCTTCGGTCTGGAGTGCCACAACAAGGACCAGGGGGGCGCTTTCCCGATGTGCTTAAACTACCAGATCAAGTTGCTCTGTTGTAATGTTAGCCACTGCCAGGGACCTACCGCCACCACTGGGTCGTCCCCGGTGACAGGAACCACCACCACTGCAGGGTCGTCCCCAGTGATGGGAACTGCCACCACTGCAGGGTTGTCCCCAGTAACAGGAACTGCCACCACTGCAGGGTCGTCCCCAGTAACAGGAACTGTCACCACTGCAGGGTCGTCCCCAGTGACTGGAACTGCCACCACTGCAGGGTCAGCCCCAATGACAGGATCTACTACCCCTGCAGGGTCGGCCCCAGTGACAGAAACTGCCACCACTGCAGGGTCGTCCCCAGTGACGGGAACTACCACCACTGCAGGGTCAGCCCCAATGACGGGATCTACTACCACTGCAGGGTCGGCCCCAGTGACAGAAACTGCCACCACTGCAGGGTCATCCCCAGTGACTGGAACTTCCACCACTGCAGGGTCGGCCCCAGTGACGGGATCTACTACCACTGCAGGGTCGGCCCCAGTGACGGGATCTACTACCACTGCAGGGTCGGCCCCAGTGACAGAAACTGCCACCACTGCAGGGTCATCCCCAGTGACAGGAACTACCACCACTGCAGGGTCGGCCCCAGTGACGGGATCTACTACCACTGCAGGGTCGGCCCCAGTGACAGAAACTGCCACCACTGCAGGGTCGTCCCCAGTGACGGGAACTACCACCACTGCAGGGTCAGCCCCAATGACGGGATCTACTACCACTGCAGGGTCAGCCCCAATGACGGGATCTACTACCACTGCAGGGTCGGCCCCAGTGACAGAAACTGCCACCACTGCAGGGTCATCCCCAGTGACTGGAACTTCCACCACTGCAGGGTCAGCCCCAGTGTTGGGATCTACTACCACTGCAGGGTCGGCCCCAGTGACAGGATCTACTACCACTGCAGGGTCAGCCCCAGTGACGGGATCTACTACCACTGCAGGGTCATCCCCAGTGACGGGAACTACCACCACTGCAGGGTCATCCCCAGTGACGGGATCTACTACCACTGCAGGGTCATCCCCAGTGATGGAAACTGCCACCACTGCAGGGTCGGCCCCAGTGACAGGAACTGCCACCACTGCAGGGTCGGCCCCAATGACAGGATCAGCAACTACTACCATTCAGACCCTGAGTCCCAAGCCTCTTCCCAACACTATGACCAGTCCTCACTCGGCCTCCACCACAGTAGCCACAAGCATCTCAAAGGGTCTAACAGGCTCTAGGCACACAACCGCTCTTGTTACGTCCTATGGCACAAGTCCCCTACATGTTTCAAGTGTCACAGAAACCAGCAGCCCAGGAAGAGTCTCCTCAATCCATACAACACCCAAGATCTTGCCCGAGACCTTACAGTCGACACCTGGCTTGACGCCACAACAAACCTCATCAACTGGGATCTGGACAAGTATACTTACGGACACCTCTGGCACCATCTCCTCAAAATCTCTGTCCACCAGCCTAGAGCTGACCACAGGCATAAAAGATCAGTCCACCAGTATACCAACGACATCCACCTTACCAGTAACTGTGACTAACGCCACCACCCCCCGGGGCACAACACACTGCCAGCCCAAGTGTAAGTGGACTGAATGGTTTGATGTGGACTCACCGACCTCAGGAGTAGTAAGAGGGGACATGGAGACCTATGAAAACATCAGGGCCTCTGGGAAGAAGATGTGCCAGGCACCAGAGAAAATTGAGTGTCGGGCAGAGAACTACCCTGCAGTGAGCATTGATAAGATTGGCCAAGTAGTCAGCTGCAACCTGGAGATGGGGCTGGTCTGCAAAAATGAGGACCAGACGGATGATTTCAAAATGTGCTTCAATTACAATATACGTGTGCTGTGCTGTGATGACTACAGCCACTGTCCTAACACCCCGTACAGCACCACCAAGCTATCCCCGCTCTGGTCTACCCAGACTCCCCTGGTCCCTTTTACAACCTCAGTGTCCTCGAGCACCAAGTCCACCTTCCAGACTAACCACCCCGCTAGCTCTTCAGGGCCAAGCACCCAGGCATCCACATGGACTACATCTCTTGACTCGGGCTGTGCG
Organism: Apodemus agrarius; assembly: GCA_964023405.1. NCBI lineage: Eukaryota > Metazoa > Chordata > Mammalia > Rodentia > Muridae > Apodemus > Apodemus agrarius. The sequence continues at coordinate 136,257,739 of OZ030005.1, forward strand.
CCTCGCTGCAAATGGACAGAGTGGTTTGACGCAGACTTCCCTAACCCTGGCCCCAGAGGCGGGGACTTTGAAGTCTATGCAGTATTCCGTGAGGTTGGCTTTATCTTCTGTGATCAGCCCAAGGACATCCAGTGCCGTTCAGAGAAGGAGCCAGACAAGCCCCTGGAAAGTCTGGAGCAGGTGGTCCAGTGTGATGTGCGATTTGGGCTGATATGCAAAAATATCAACCAATCGGGACCTTTGCAGTACTGTGACAACTACCACGTGCGCCTCCTCTGCTGTGACAACTATAGCCACTGTACCACGCCACCTATGACCACCACGTCCACTGTTCCTTCTTCCCCTCACCTGTCTTCTTCTTCTCACACTGCCCCGGCATTGAATACCACGACTTCTTTCCCCGGGCTCACTAGTCCCAGCATGCCCCACTCCTCTTCCCTGGTATCTACTCACACCTCTGCAATGGTCACCACCCAGACGTCACCTATAACCACTGGTCCCACTGTGGCTCCCTCCACAACCTCAGGGACCCCTCACACCCGAGAAGTTTCCCCCAGCAGCCAGGTGACCTTCAGTGTGTCTACTGCTTCTTCCTCCGTCTTCAGTACCCCGAGGCCTACTGTCTTTTCCAGCCACACATCTTCCCCATCACCCTGTTTCTGTCAGGCGTTTGGACAGCTGTTCCTACCTGGTGAGTAGAAAGCCTGTGTTCTCCCTCCCCTATGTCCCTTGTCAGTTTTTGGAGCTATGAGCCCTTTCGTGTACACAAAGTTCAGCCTGTACCCTCTGAACAAGATTCCCTTTCCCCCAGGCTACCCCTCAGACCCGATGCCTCCCTCCCCCACGGCACTAGCCTGCCTCTTCAGCTGGAAAGTGCTATGTTTTCTTGTGCCCTTTCCCTCACAGGGGATATCATCTACAATAAGACCGATGGAGCTGGCTGCCAATTCTATGCCATCTGCAACCAGTACTGTGATGTAGACCGCTTCCAGGGTACCTGCCCCTCCTCTTCACCTCCGACACCGACACCCTCTACCCCTGCACCTCTGTCTCCCCTGCTTCCTGGCTGTGATAATGCCATCCCTCCCCGGCAGGTGAGTTTCCCTTCCCCCTCCAGCTCCCTCCAATGTGGTGTAGGTTCCAGTTGTCAGGGACAACTGCTTTTGGGTTGAGCCGCAGCAAACGCTCAGCAGCACCCCAGCCCTGTGGCCCTGTCCCAGTGATCTGCCTTCCAGTAGCTCTTTTTGAGAGGGGTGCACAGGCTCTGGGGTCTTGATCAGCAGACACTGGCTGGCTGCCTTCTGGCATTCAGAACTGAGGAACCCAGAGCCACAGACGGGACAGGGCTTGCGTCTCCACACGAGCTCCAGGTGAACACCCTGTGTATCTCCTCCCTCAGGTGAATGAGTCTTGGACCCTGGAGAACTGCACAGTGGCCAGGTGCCAGGGCAACAACCAAATCATTCTCCTAGAGCCGGAGCCTGTGGACAATGTCACCTGTGTCAACAAGCACCTGCCCATCAAAGTGTGGGACCAGGAGCCTTGCCACTTCCACTACGAGTGTGAATGTGAGCAGAGGGCAGGCGGCATGGGACAGCTCAGCAAGATGGGACAGCACCGAGGCATCTGACCTCAGCGGCTGCCAGTCTCAGGCAGCACACGTAACTGCTGTGCTAGCCTGAAGGCCATGTGCACAGGGGGGCTACGAGCATGGGTGTGGTACAGGCAGGGGCTGCAAGCAGAGAAAGAGGCAGGTAGTATAGGTGGTAAAGTCACAGTGAGGCCTTTCCTGAGGTACTGATGACAACTTCCATTACAGAGTGATAAATGACTCAAACATGGAACTTAGGACTGCAAACTCGTAGGATCTCCCATCCCCAAGCCAGAGTCAGATCAAACCAGGCAAGGCCACACTCCCTACGGAGGCCCGGGAGGATCCTTCCTGCCTTCCCATGTTAAGGGCTGCAGGAGTCCTTGGTTTGTGGCTTCATTGCTTCATTCTGCCTCCATCTTCTTCTGGCCTTCTGCTCCAGCTCTCTCTCTCCTGTCATTTATAAGCACGCTGTCATTAGGTCTAAGGGACACCTAGGTAGCTTGGGATGGTCCCATTTTTTGTAAGGTTTATTTATTATATGTATGTATACTGTAGCTGTCTTCAGACACTCCAGAAGAGGGCGTCAGATCTCATTATGGATGTTTGTGAGCTACCATGTGGCTGCTGGGATTTGAACTCAGGACCTTTGGAAGAGCAGTCAGTGCTCTTAACTGCTGAGCCATCTCTCCAGCCCAGAATGGTCCCATTTTAAGACCAACATCATATTCACAATAAACATATTTTGGGAGACACCCATTTTATAGATGTGGCAACTGTTGCCCTGAGGTAATAGCTCCCGAGGTGGCACTGGGTAACAGGGCTGGGGAGTGAGTCTCCAACTGTACTCTCCCACAGGCTTCTGCAGTGGATGGGGATACTCACACTACCTGACGTTCGATGGCACCTCCTATTCTTTCTTGGACAACTGTACCTCGGTGCTCATGAGAGAGATCCACCCTCGCCATGGCAACCTAACCATCCTTGCCCACAGCTACTACTGCGAGGCTACCACAAATGTCACCTCCTGTCCCCGCGCCCTCAGTGTGTACTACAACTCCATGGAGATTATCCTCACCATCACCACCACTAGCAGCGGGAAGGAGGAGAGCCTGGTGAGTCTTGTGATAGGTAGGACCCCACACCACACTGCAAACATGAGGTCTAGATATGGGGTGGCAGAGACAGAGGCGAAAAGCCCCGAGGACCAAGAACATGCTCCTCTCTGCAGAAATGGCCTGTAGGAGCCGGCCTAGGCAAAGAAATAACTCTTAGCTCTAGATTGAGATTGACAATAGGAGCGTCCCCGGGGTTTGGGAGGAAGAACTCCCAAAGTAGCATGCTGCCTAGCAGGCTCTCTGACTCTTGGTTCCCTCTGGACGTCCTTAGATTATATGGGACCAGATGTGGATACAATCAGGCTTCAGTAAGAATGGCGTGACCGTGTCCTTGAGTGGGGCCACCACAATGAGTGTCAACATTTCCACCATTGGCGCCAGCATCACCTTTGATGGGAACATCTTCCAGATATGGCTGCCTTACAGATATTTCAGCAACAATACTGAGGGCCAGTGTGGTGAGTAGGCATGACCTGGCTCGTTCTGCTTCCGTAAGTGGGGGAAGGAACAGGTCTATGGGAAACAGCAGAAGTTGATGTAATCCCTGCCCTCCTCACCAGGTACCTGCACAAACAGCCAGACAGATGACTGTCGCCGGCCTGACGGCACCATAGCTTCTGACTGCCAGGACATGGCCAGAGACTGGCTGGTGCCTGGGAACGGTAGCAGCGGCTGCTTAGTTGAGCCTAGCCCTTCCCCCAGCACCACTCCGCAGACCCCGGGGTCCAGCCCACTGACCTCCACCCCATGCCCCTCTGCACCTCTCTGTGAGCTGATGCTGAGCCAGTGAGTCGGCCTTTGGGGTGGTGGGCCTGGGCAGTGGTTCGCTTGGCCAGCCTCCCTGTGGAGCTCCCAGCCCTGACCACTCACTGTCACAGGGTCTTCGCCGAGTGCCACCAGCTCATCTCTCCAGATGCCTTCTTCAGAACCTGTGTCAGTGACCACTGCAACGCCAATATTACTGACACGCTCTGTCAGAGCCTGGAGGCCTATGCAGCACTGTGCCGGGCCCAGGGTGTATGTACCAACTGGCGCAATGCCACCGGAGGGCTGTGTGGTAAGTTGGAAGCATCCAACATAGGGCTCCAGTCTCCTTGGTTCTTCTGAACCTGTTGGATGACACCCTCTGTGCCCGCAGACCTCTCCTGCCCACCCACTAAGGAGTACAGGCCTTGTGGACCCCTGCATCCAGCATCGTGCAGCCCCAGGTGAGTGAGTGCCATCTGAGTGACAGGGGATGTGGATACCTGTGGGCACCCTCAGCCCAGGACTCCCTGGGATGTTCACCATTGGCTCTGGGAGGCGCTACCTGATTTCTGACCTCACGCCATGCTGCTCTTCCTCACATTAGGACCCAGGACCTTTCACCCGGGGTGCTGGCAGAGGGCTGTTTCTGCCCTGAGAATCAGCTCCTCTTCAACTCCCGCCTGGACATCTGTGTGTCGGAGTGTCGTAAGTGCCATTCACAGACGCTGCCCCTCCCCTGCCCTCCCTAGGGTCCATCCTCACCTGCCAGGCCAGGATCCTGTTCTGCCTGTCTAGTGTGAGAGACGATCCTGGTGAGGCCGTAATTCCTTCAGAAGTCAGAAGCCCCCCTGTGAGCCTGACACCATTCTGTCTAAACTTTGCTGCTTGGGGCAGGTCAGAGAACCCACCTCCCTTCACCACATAAGAGCTAGAATCTCAACATCTAATCTTACGACTGCCCCCAGGGACCTTACACCCTCAGAATTCTCTAGGACCTTCTGCTCCATCCTGGGAAAAGATAGAGGTCTTGGCTTGGGTACAGGTAGCCAGAGTTAAGAGCACAGTACTCTCAGCTGATAACCCCCCCTCTGCCTGGCCTGGACCCCCAGGATCTTCAGTAACAGCTTCACTCGTTTCTTTCCAGCCTGCGTGGGACCAGATGGGCTACCCAAGTCTGTGAGTGGTGCTGCTCGCTGGCCCCTGCTTGAGCTAAAGAAGATCATGAAGGAGGGAGGGAGTTAGGGGGGGAGGGAGGGAAGGAGGGGGGAGGGAGTTAGGGGGGGAGGGAGGGAGGGGGAGGGAGGGAGGGAGGGGGGAGGGAGGGAGGGAGGGGGGAGTGAACCCAAGTCTCCATGGCCCAGGAAGCTGATGCGGGCTCCTGGGCTTCCTTCTCACTGCCACCCTGCTAGCCTGCTTAAGGTAAACTGTGACCTGGAGTTGAGTTCAGGTAGACAGGCCTGGGACTTTTGGACCTCGGAGCCTTCAGAGGTCCTGATTTGGCCTGTTTCAGCCTGGAGAACACTGGATCAGCAACTGTAAGGCCTGTGTGTGTGACCCCGGCTCTGTGTCAGTACAGTGTGAGCCAGTGAAGTGTGAGAGCCAGGATAAACCCCCACAGTGCACAGAAGCTGGCTTTGTGACTGTGACCTGGCCCAGCACTGACAATCCATGCTGCCCTGAGACACTGTGCGGTGAGCACCTACTGGGGACACAGAAGAGTCACACTGGCGCTTGGCTGCACTGGGCCATTTGAGGGGTGGGGGATGGTCTCAAGATGCTTCAGCTTTTTACCTAAAAATAAAGCTGGTGACCTCCGGTCTGAGCTAACAAAGCAGAGAATTGGTGAGGACCAAGAGGGTCAAAGAGTGAGGGGATTTGTTGAAACCCAGAAAAACCATGAAGCACACTAGGTCCCAAGGGAAAAATGACACCAGAGGCCAATATTTCCAGAAAGGAAGAAGATTGGGGTGGGGGTGGGGGCTAAATGGGCGGTGTCCTGACAGAGCTACCTCTCTACAGTTTGCAATTCCACCACCTGCCCCCAGAGTCTGCCCAAGTGTGAGCCAGGGTATGAGCTGGTCCAGACCAATGAGAATGGCAGCTGCTGCCCCAACTCCAGCTGTCGTAAGTAGGAAGGGGCGGAAGCATGGGGGAGGGGACACTGAGACTGGTTGCAATGGGGTCCAGGGACACAGGGGAGCAAGGGTTTGTGCCCCTCTGCCAGGTTGTATACACAATCCCTTCTCCTTTCAGGACCTAAGCTGTGCACATACAATGACACCATTTATGGGGTAAGGGCTCAGTCCAGGTGGGGTGGATGGCAGGGGTGGGTTGAGGTGGGTGGGAAGCCCTTGTCGCCCAGTCCCTGGTCTTGTCTTGACACTCTTGCCATGAATAACAAATCTGAAGAGAAGGTTTGGTCCCTTAAGACATAGGACATGAGGACATTGTGTGTGTGTTTGTGTGTGTGTGTGTGCGTGTGCACGTGTGTGTGTGTGTGTGTGTGTGTGTGTGTGTAAAGAGAGCCGTGGAAAGAGGGGCTATCACATCTGAGTGCTCAGCTTCTGAGTCTCCCATCTTACTGCTGTCTCTGCCCACTGGGTACCTGTGTTCAACTAGAGGAACAATCATCTTAGGGGGACTATCTGGGCCCTGCGGGCTTTACCTGGATGCGGCTACATGTCCTGACTGATGTGCTCAGCCGGGTCCACCCTGCCTTTCGTGTCACTCTTCCCTTCCGCTCTAGGTTGGTACAACCTTCCCAGGGGGTCCCTGCCAGACATGCACCTGCCTCTCTGAGGGCGACCAAGAGCCGAGAGTAGAGTGTAAGGAGACGCACTGCAGCACCTCTTGTCCCCAGGTGAGCCTGTGGCCCAGAACACACCCCGAGAGGCTCCCCATGGCAGCCTATCTCTGAGAGTCCTCCAGTTCACCATCAGTTTGAGGTCTTGTTCTTTTCGGGTGGGAAACATAGGAGGAGGGTAAGGACTAGACGACGGGACCTGCAGGCTGATGACTTGACTAGAAACGGGTCTAGTATGGCTCCAGTAGACAAGTGGTTCTCAATCTGTGGGTCAAAATGCCTCTGAGGGTCAAACGACCTTTTCACAGGGGGGTCACATATCAGATATCCCGTATATCTGATAATATTAAGGTTCATAACAGTAGCAAAGTTACAGTTATGAGGTAATTTAAAGGTGGTGGGTCACTACAACACGGGGAACTGTGTTCAGAGGCTGTAGTGTTAGAAAGTTGAGAAGCACTGCAGCTGACAGAGAAACAGTGAGCTAAGCCACGAGACCCGGGAACACAGCAAAGACATGTCCTTTCTGCAGCTGCTGTTAAGGAAGCCCAGAGCCCCAGGTGTGTGCTCTGGAGGGCGGCTGGGGGGGCATGAGAGACCTGACCCTCTTCTGTCCCCACAGGGCTTCAAGTACACGCTGGTGCCGGGGCAGTGCTGCGGGGAATGCGTGCAGACTGCCTGCCTCACGCCAGAGGGCCATGTGGTACAGGTAAGAGGCGAGGGTGGAGGGAGCCCTTCCTAGGGCAGGTCCCAGCCACAGTGGACCGCTGCCTGGACCTCTCTTGTGTGATCTGCTTTTCAGCCCAACGAGACCTGGGTGAACAGTCCTGTGGACAACTGCACTGCATACCACTGTTCGGCTGAGAACGGAGTCCACGTGCTGACCCCAATCCCCACATCTTGCCCTGATGTATCCAACTGTACGGTATGTGCCTGCGAGGCCCTGCCTTTGGGTGGCCCACCCTTGTCATGTCCCCGAAGGCTCTGCCCCAAGGAGTCTGTGTTTCTACAGCTTGTTCCCCATCCCAACTCTGCCCCAGTCTTGTTCTGTTCTTGGCTCTGTAGGGAACCCTAAGGAAAACGGGCTGCTGTTACTCCTGTGAAAAAGAGGGTAAGTTGAAGACATCTCCTGTCTCCTCCAGCTCTATCCAGTTCCCACCAAAAGCAATACAAGTTTCTCCCACTGGGTGGCAGATCCCCCCCAGAGCCCCAGGATGAGAGAAGGGGTGGGGCCACCCACGAAATGTGTGTCAGTTACTTCTCTCACTGCTGTGACAAAACACGGGACAAAGACATTTACAGGAAGGACGGATTGGTTTGGCTCCTGGTTGGAGCCACCTGCCGGACCACCCTGGTGGGGAGACGTGGCCGCAAGAGTAGAGGCAGATGGCGGTGCTCGCAGCCAGGAAGCAGGGAGGGATGAAGGCTGGTGGGCAGCTTGCTTTCTCCTTTCCACTCGGGCTGAGACCCCAGCCCACGGAGGTCCCGACACAGCCAGCGTGGGTCTTTTCTCATAAATTAACTTAATCTAGAAAATCTGAGCTTTTCTCTTAGGTGACTCCTGATCCTGTCAAATTGACAGTCAATATTGACACGATGGAGGGTCAGCTTTGCCAGGTCCAGGGGTTCTGAGTAAGGGTCTGGGGTCCCTGCACTGGCCTGTCTACTTTACAGACTCCAGTACCTGTCAAGTGCACGTAAACTCAACCATCCTGCGGCATAAGGGCTGTGAGACAGAGGTCAACGTCACCTTCTGCGAGGGCTCCTGCTTTGGAAGGTCCAGGTGAGTGGGTGCCTTACCTCCCCTGCGAGGACAGCAGAACCAGCTGCTACTGGTCACCTTGGGTCTCACAGAGACTGTCCCCTGCTCGGGGTCAGAAGGTCACACACAGCTCTCTGCACAAAGCATACGGCCCATCTCGCATGCAAGCCAGGGGCAAACCTGGGTTGACTGCACAAAACAGAGGCGTGGCTGGGGGTTCAGGGGCAGGAATCTGAATATGTCTAGGGGGGCAGGTAACATCGGGTCCTTCTGTTAGGCCTAGGTGGCCCCGGGCTGTGGTCAGCTGGGAAGAGAGTATCCAGGAAGGTTGAAAGTCTGTAGTTAGAGAGGGCAGGAGAAATGGTCGGAGGCTCTCTCTTCAGGGCTTAGGGTGGCTGGCTGTCCAGAAGAAACATCTGAACAGGATCTGCAGAATGGAAAGGGAACAGGAAGTAGCCATGCCGGACAGTCAGGCAGCTGTCGAGAGCCCACAGAGGACCACGAATCATTCGACTGCTAAGAGGAACACTCTCCCGTGTCCACAGGTACTCCATGGAGGCGCAGGCCATGGAGCACCAGTGCACCTGCTGTCAGGAGAGCAAGGTCCACGATGCGGCTGTAACTATGCAGTGTCCCGACGGTACAGTCATCCAGCACACCTATACCTACATCGATGAGTGCATCTGTGCCCCGGCCTGCAGCTCCCTGCCTGGGACTTCCATGACCGTTTCCTAGAGCCCATTGCTGGAGGGCAATTACGTCCCCAACCCCTTATGTCCCTCCACCTGGGGCAGAACCTGTACAACTGACCACGAAGACCTTAGGCAGGCATGCTCCACGAGGCCCACAAGAACCCTCTGTGGCACTCACCGCCTCTGCTCCACCCTCTGCCTGCCACTGGTGAGACCAGCAGCAAAGAGGGCGGCGGGGCAATTAAGATCCACTTGAGGAGGGTGCCAGGTGAGGACTAGACCCTGACGAGCCTGTTGGCTGTTTTGGCCTCATCCTCTCTAAGAGTGTGTGGCTGCAGGACTCGCCACAGCAAGCCTGGGTGCCCTCTGTCACATAGAGCAAGCCCTGTGTCAGGCACCTCACGCTCACAGAGGTAGATGGGACTGTTCAAGCAAGACCGGCCACCAGGGAGCTGTGTCAGGCAAGGCGGCTGCCTGCCGGAGGGGCTCTGGGACCTGGGGTTGAAGAGGGGTCTGTGCTCACTCATCCCTAAGCTGCAATAAACCCTGGCACCGTGTGTCTCCTCCTGGTGTCGTTTCCTGGGCACTCTGTGTGGCTCCCTGCTTGTGGTTCAAAGTTGCCGGGAAGAGCTAGAGCTATCAACAGAGCACAAGGGGTGAGAGGGTGTCTAAGAGGACTAGGGGAGAGGTACCTAGCCAATTGGCTGGACTCTGAGACCATGGGCAGGGGCGAAGCAAGCCAGGGACCCACATACCAGGCTCGCAGCCACTGAACCCACGGGCAGCATCACGACGTCCTAGGTGGACAGAGGAGCCCGTGTGTGTGTGTGGGGGGGGGGCAGAGGAGACCATCCCAACACCCATCAGTGTGGTGACTGCAATGGGCAGGAGCGTGGAGAAGGGTGCTTTGCACTGCTCGAATGCCAAGAGGCCGCGGCTACAGTGGTGCTAGAGCCCTAAGCTCTGTTCCGCCTCCTCGGGTGTGCTATATTTAAGATATCTGTCAATGACTGGCCTACTATACAAGTGGCTATCGGTTTCTCCTTTCTTTCCCTCCATCTGTTGAGAGTGGAGAACATTCCATACATAAGGGAACCACAGGGTTGGAAATGTGGGGCTCTATGGCTTGGGTTCCAGAGTAGAAGTGGCAAGAAGGAAGCATGGGAGGGGGAACCTATTGTGGTGTGGGGCAGATAATGTCCTGGCTGGACTGTGTAGGAAGGCCAATGGCAGGGCTGTGACCTGGGAAGATAAAGTCACAGTGGTTAGCTATGGCCCCAAAAGCTTCTGGAGAAGAAACCAGAGGGGTCCTGCTATGGGCTGTGGGTACTCCCTGTTCCCCAGAAGTGGATGCAAACAGACTCAGTGTGGCGGAGCTCCTGGGCCTGGGGTGGAACACCCAGGTCCTCCCAGATGTGGCCAGTAAGCCTGCCTTTCCTTGGCACTTGCTGAGGTCTGTCTGGCAGACAGCACACCGGGGACTGACAAACGTGGTCTAGAGGCTGAGGCCTTGGGTGTACTGAGGGACAGCAGGAGGGTACTGAAGCCAGCTTCTCTCAGCTCACCTTTGATCTCAGAGTGTGGCTCGCAGGACAAGAAATTCCACGTCGCTGTTCTCATGAAGCCACAGCAAAATGCTGATTCCTTGACCCCTCCCAAGAGTTGTGGCATGCTCACTGGGAGTCAGGGGCGTCATGTGGCAGGGATGCTGTCAAATGTTAAGATCTTCCATGTCAAGGGGCGCGATGGCCAAATATACAGCACGCGCCATGGCTGCTCCGCCCGCTGGGGAAGCAGGGGCTCTAAGAGACGAGACACTGCTTCAGCAGGAACAAGGCCTGCTTCGGCCAGGGCAGTAGACTCAAGAGTCCATGCTAAAAATGTAAGGCCTGACCAGGGCCCAGGGAAAATCACAGCAAGACACAATGAATAAACGGGCGGTGGTGGCGCACACCTTTAATCCTAGCACTTGGGAGGCAGAGGCAGGCAGATTTCTGAGTTCAAGGCCAGCCTGGTCTACAGAGTGAGTTCCAGGACAGCCAGGACTACACAGAGAAACCCTGTCTCAAAAAACCAAAACCAAACAAACAAAACAAACAAGGAGCTCTAGGTCCACTTTAAATATATTCTAAGAGGGATTCTGCCTTCTAGATGGGAGAGTAGGCATCTCTTCCCCACAGTGACAAAAGGGAACGACAGCCACAAGTTGGATTAAGTGGAAAGCAGACATATACCCTTGTGATAAAAAGATATTAGCAATCCACCAGCTATGACAGAGCCGCCCCAGGGGTCCATGTCAGGAGGCCCAAAGCTCTTACTTATAGGGAGTGTACACTTAGCTCTCAAATCACCAGACCTCTGGGTCCCCAAGGGAGGCAGAGTCGGGAAACAAAATGGGCCCAAGCAGCAGGCACTCAGGTTTTCAGGCAAAATAGGGTAGTTTAAAGAAGTGATTTAAGGTTATTGGTCCCCAAAAATTAAGTTCTCCCAAAATAAAGACCTGAAAAGAGCTGGGCACGTACCTGTAATTCCAGCACTCTAGTGATTACGGCATGCAGGTCACCAGTTGTAGGCCAGCCTGGGCTACACAGTGAGACCCTGAAGAGAGAGGAGGGGTGTGTGTGGGTACCAGAATGTTTTTGCTGGTGTTACAATCATGAGGAGGATGGAAGGATGCCGCTCAACCTGGAGAAAGTTGTATCCTGCACGCTTCCTTCCTGGTTCCACATTTCCACCCTATAGCTTTTAAATAGCTCTTGGATGCAGGGTCGTGTTTCCATAGATAGCACAGAGAGGTCTGCGGCTCAAAAACAAACAAAGAAACAAACAAACAAACAAAAAAACATGCTGGCAGAGTTGGCTTCAAAGTACAAATGAGAGGCTAGAGAAGGCTCCGTGGCTGAGCACCTGATGTTCTCCCCGAGGATCCAGGTTTGATTTCTAGCAACTACATGACAGCTTGCAACCACTTGTAACTCATCCCTGGGGATGTGACAACCTCCTCTGACCCCCATAGGCACTAGGCATGTATGTGGTACATAGACATACATGCAGACAAAACACCTATACACATAAAATAATAAAAACTTAAAAAGACAAATGAGGGGCTGGGGCACGGCTCAACAGGTCAAAGCACTTGTCACTCAAGCCTGGCTACTGAGCACAATCCCAGGAACCTGCATAAGGGTGGGAGGAGAGAAGTGACGCCAGGAGTTGTCCTCTGACCTCCATATGCACAAGAAAGGGCACACACACACACACACACACACACACTGGCATGCATGTGCCCACACATACACCCGACACTCTCATACAATATTAATATATAAAACTTAAAACCACGTGAAGGGAAATGGCCCAGTTGGTAGGATGCTTGCCACATGCGCATGAGGATTTGAGTTGAGTCCCCAGAAGCCACATAAAAGCAGGACTTTGTACTATGTGTTGTAGTATTAGTACTGGGAAGGTGGAGAAGACAGGCAGATTCCTGGAACTCATGCCAGCCAGCCCACTCTAAATGTGAGGTCTAGGCCTGGTCTCTACCCTATCTCAAAAATCAAGGTGGGCAGCGCCTGAGGGACAATACCTAGGGTTGACCACTAACGTCCATTTGCATGTGAATACTCTCTCTCTCTCTCTCTCTCTCTCTCTCTCTCTCTCTCTCTCACACACACACACACACACACACACACACACACACACACACCCCAAAAATAGAAATAAAAGGAGTCATCTTGATCCTTTGCCTGAACTTACAACAAATGTGCTCTCTCCTAAGCACCCAGGGAAGTCTCGAGGGCCCAGCCTGCTAAGCAGGAAGGTAAGCACTCTGGGAAATGGTGCTCAGCAACTCTGCCTTGCGTACCATGGGGACCTACCCAAGGCCCTGTGGTGGAAACACGGTGGACACTGTTCCTCCCAGAAACAGCACGTGGGAAACACGATGACGAGGAGGCTCACACTACTCTTGTGAGCTCACAAGCACAGCTGGGTAACGTCTGCTCCAGCAGGGGCAGGGAGGATGCTTGGGAGGGAATTAATGTTCTACTGCTAGGAAGAGACACTCAGACCTAGGCAACTCTTAATAAGGGAACATTTAATTGGAGGCTTGCTTATAGCTTCAGAGTTGGGTATTATCATCATGGCAGGAAGCAGACAGGCAGACTGCTGTGCTGGAGCAGTAGCTGAGAGCGTTCCATCCTGATCCACGGGCAACAGGCAGAGAAGAAACACAATCACAGGCCTTTGAAACCTCAAAGTTCACCCCGTACGACATATTTCCTTCAAAGGTCACACCTACTCCAACAAGGCCATCCTTCCTAATCCTTCTCAAAGGGCTCCCCGACTGAGGACCAAGCATTCAAACTTATGAGCCTCTACGGGCCATTGTCATTCAAACCATTATGAAGCAAAGCAGAAGGAGAAGCCTGAGAAATGAGGAGCCCAGGGTAGCCCTACAGGGACAAGTGAACAAGCCCAAAGGCCACCAAGAGAGCGTGCCGAGCACCCGCAAGCAGAGGATTGTGCGAGAGCTGGGCACTGCCTTGGAGGGTCTCTGCCAGCTACTGAGACGGAGAGACAAGGAACTTGGGCCGTGAGGGATGCAGGACACATGTGGGCATGGGATAGAGCGTAGCTGTCAGAGAACAGAAACACGGCGCCAGCGCCCAACCCTAACACGGCTCCTTATTCTTCCTGTGCTCACATGCTATTCCCAGGAAGAACTGACCTAGCTCTCTGCTGCTCTCTTTACTCTTCCACCATCCCGCTGATGTCCTAGATCCAGTGATAGCGCCATCTCTGTATCTCCACGCTATCTGGCTGCCTATGCCCTGCCTCCTGGAACCTTCTTCCCAGCCCCTCCACTGTGCACGCTCTGGTGGCTGCTGTCCAGCAGAGTCTGGGCTGCCACCTTGCTGAGCCTGCTCTGTACCTTAGAGGCCAGGAGGGGACTCTCCATTTCTATGGCATTTCAGCTGACCTGGGGCCTGAGGCACACAGTAACATGGGGAGCCATTTAGTCTTCCTGCGAGGCGATCTTTCATGCTTTCTGCTGTCCCTTCGGAGGCGGCTGCTCCTGCCTCACTCTTGCTGTCCACATCTTGTCAGTCCTATGATCCTGTTGTGGTTTGAGTGTGAAATATTTGCTACAGACTCATGTGTGCAAATGCTTGATGCCCAGCTTTTAACGCTGTTTGGAAGGTTGGGGAATCTTTGAGGGATAGTCATCCAAAGTAAGGTACCACGTCTAAAAGTATTACAGTCAGACCAGCTGTCAGCTTGTAAGTACAATTAACACATATAAGTCTTTTCTATTCTCTCCTGGTGATCTCACCCTGCCTTGGTGCTTGGCGTGAACTGGTCACTACATCCCTTATGGAGATCCAAAATGGTGAGCATGCCAGGCCTAATCTCTCTTTTTCTCTGCCTCCTGCTTTCGAGTCAGTATGTAAGCTCTCAGCTACTGCTGTAGCAGCAGGCCTGGCTGCCAGCCTGCCGGCCTGCCTGCTACCACATTCTCCATGACTGTGAACTAACTTCTGAAACCTAAACTTCTAATTTAAATGCTTTCTTTTACAAGCTGCCTTGAACATGGTGTCTCTTCCCAGCAAGAAAACAGTAACTTATTCAGACAGATAAAAGAAGTTAAAAACTATGCATTAGGAGAAAATGTATAACTTGCTTTAAAACCTTAGAAAAAGCTTTACTAATAAAAATAAAATGTGGACTAAAAATGTGAAAACCACACAGGAAAAGATTGGCAATACATAAAAAGGAAAACCTTTTTATAGAATAAAACCAGCAACCATGTAAAAAGACAAGAGATGGGAAAGGCCAAGACCTTGCAGCCCCTGCCAGAGTTAATGCCCGCAACACGAAACTGCGGCTTAGTTTCTGGGGTGCTGAGGACCGAGTCTAGGGCTTTGTGCATGCTAGGCCCAAAGCCTGTAACACAGGAAAGTAGCTGAGAACAAAGAGTCCAACAGTCCCAGAGGAGACGTGGCCCGAGGCTGGAAGGGACCTCACAAAAGAAAGCAAAGGCACAGGACCTGCTCAGGCTTGCTCCGGGCCAAAGACTCAGAAGGCAGCTGAGCCGCTGGAGCCCATCAGGGAGCCATGGGACATCCCAGAGGTTTCCAGGGGACCTGAGGAGGTATGCACATCCCAGAGGTTGGGGGGGGGCACCTGAGGAGGTATGCGCATCCCAGAGGTTTCCTGGGCTTAACATCTTGTCATCCAGAGATCTGTCCCAAAGACGGATATGCCACAGTAGGAACAACTGAAAAGTCCCTAAAAGAGACACTCCAGTGGGGTGAGCGGCACCTGTCTGTGGCAGCTGGGGTCTCCTGGGCACCTAAGTGAGACATTCAGGAGCGGGGAAAGAGGCTGAGATCTGTGTGGCTGTGGCTGTGGCTGTGTCAAGGACGGACAGACAAAACGGCGCTGGTGTGGGCACCTATTGCAGGGTATGCCCTGGGGGAGTACTGAGGAAAATTCAATCTCTCTGAGTCCACTTTGTTTTACACTCTGTCTCTGAATCAAATATCGTTCTCAGGATATAGAACAAAACCAAAACTAAAGCCACGGACTGTCTGATAACCAATCTCAGCAAATATATCTATGTCACCAAATACACAGCATGTAGAAAGAGGAAGTGAGTTCAAATGGTTTACATGCAGTGACTCGACAGACCCTGGTGAAGCCACATGCTCCACGAGAGAGCTAACTGCAAGGCCGCCGCTAAGGACCCTGACAGAGAGCTGTGTTCTGAGTCTCCACACTGTTCATGTTCTACCTGGTCCCTTGTACTTTCTTTCCTGATTCACACCTGGGAGGAACTTCCTTAGGGGACTTTGCCCCCACATGCTGAGCTCGAAGTGTCTAGAACATCTCCCTTAATAGGTTCTCAATCCAAGGGCTGGCTGGGACGGGCTCTTGTCATGATCTGCAAATGGACAAACTGTGTCCCTGCTGACCTGGCTGAGCAGAGCCTTTCTCTGAAGTGGCAGTTACTGGGTAGTCCCCTCCCCATCCCTGTCCCTGTCTCCCACTCACTTCTACTGGGAGAGCATCCTTAATGACGCACCAGCAGAGCCCTTTATCTAGGTGTGTTTCTAGAGAGTTGTCCTAGACAGAGATGGTGGAAGTGGGATTCTGGAAAGAAACTGGCTCACTCCTGGCCAGATGACAAGGGCCTCAGGTGCTCCAACTGCGGGTTCCTGAGATGGTCACCTGTGCTGAGTCCAGACAGGATAGAATATGAGGAGGTGCTGCTGGCATAGTCCCCTGGCCCATGGACATAGGTATTTAACCACAGGCCTCCTCCCTGTGGCCTTAAATATGCCACTATCTATGCAGGGCAAGATGGTTCTGAATGCTGGCCCAGCATCTAGGATCACAAGGCTAGACCCAAGAGTTCAAAAGGGAGCCAGGAGTAAGAAGGACAAAGTACAAATGCCTCAGTTGGCCTCTTTTAAGTGTCTGGTGGGCCTGGCTGGCTGGAGGGGGTATAGCAGGGTAGACCCAGGAGGTCAATGATACAGCAAGTGCACTCAGCACTGACCTGGTGTGCTGCTAGCTCCTGGACGCTGAGATCCCAGTAGAGACCCCAGAACTAACTGCATTATTTATAGTGAGGGGTGAGACCAAAGAACAGGGACAGATCTGTTCTTTGTTAGGTCTTGGAGGATGCTTTACTGAAAACAGTGAAGAACAAGCAGGCGATGAGCTGTCCTTGGTAGGATGGTCTTTGAGGAGGCATTGCAAGATCAAACAGCAGAGGACCACAGGACTCTGATATATCAGAAAAATAACAAACTTCTGCCAAAAATCCCATGATAAACTCTTAGGTCCAAGGGCATCTCAGGGGTTCTGGCCATTAGAATCTGTGGTGACTGATCCTGGATCATAGAATTTTAAGGTCAACTTGACAAGTACATATTCTTAGAACCAAGCATCAAGACAGCATAGGTTGACATCAGCCTTCTTAGTGGGAAACTCTCTCATCTGTCTGTAAGTCTCAGGTTGATACGGACGCACGGCTCAAGGAGAGACATGACTCCCTTGAAATCATCCTCAGAGATATCGCAAGGCACTGGGTCTCCAGCCTCCCCAGGGCTGCGTGGCCTACTGTAAGCATGAAGTGAGAATGGGAGATCAAGCCACTACTGACACTGGGGTCAGGTGACATACCACTGTGCCCATGGACATAGGACTTTGTGGAGTCAGGTGCTAGGTTTCCTTCTGTCCACTCGGTGACAGAACCTTGATCAATCCCCATGACTCTGAATGCTCCGCAGCTGGTGTGCATCCAGGGCCATTTGTCCTGTTTAATAAGAAGTACAACAGCTGACAGGCCATGCAGGACCCAAACAGTTAAATCACGTCCACACTGAATCTGAGGTGAACCATAAGAGCTAAGAGCCCAGAGTCAAGATGCTGGAGCCCGGAGTCTGAAGCCTGGGAGCCTGGAGATCAAAGCAGGCTCACCTCTGGGGTAGAAAGCTCAGAAGCAGGTGGCCCTCGCCTGTCTTACATAATTCATCTTTCAGGCCCCACAAAAGACATGTGACCAGCCAGGCAGTGGTGGTACACACCTTTAGTCCCAGCACTTGGGGAGCAGAGGCAGGTGGATTTCTGAGTTTGAGGCCAGCCTGGTCTACACAGTGAGTTCTAGGACAGCCAGGGCTACACAGAGAAACCCTATCTCAACAAACAAACAAACAAACAAACAGAGAGAGACAGACAGACAGGCAGACACGTGACCAAGACTGACCCTTAATCTTCCATCTATAAGAGGCCTGATGGTGTGGACTAGACTTCAGAACCACTCCAGAGCCCTGAAATGCCAATGTAAGGTGTTGCCCTCTCAGAAGCTGCTCTGAAAACTTAACACAATAGCTCACACTCAGGCCAGTCATCTGTTTTGCCTCTAGTGCCTCTTATTTTCACATTACTGCTGCCAGACACTAAACATTATGGCTTTGTGCTGTTCATACAGGGGTTTTTGACTCTGGGCTTCTCTGACATCCTTCTATCTTGTCAGTGTTCTCCAGCACTGTCCTTTTGACATGCTGCCTGCCTTACACCCCGAGGCTCCATGAAGAGCTTAGCTCCTCTGCTGGTGTTCTAATCTGCCCACACAGTCCATTTTCCAGCTTATTGGGTCTTGACCCATCTATGTAGGTGAACTGATCATTAAGAGGTTCATCTAGCAAAGGGGATTGCCTTATCTAGAGTGGGAGGGGAGGTCCTTGGTCCTTTGGAGGCTTGATGTCCCAGTAAGGGGGATGCTAGAGGGATGAGGTGGGAGTGAATGGGTGGGTGGGGGTGTACCCTCACAGAAGCAAGGGGGAAAAAGATGGGATAGGGTATTTGTAGAGGGGAAACTGGGAAGGGGGACATTTGAAATATAAATAAATCAAATAACCAATTAAAAAGTTCATCTTAAGGTTTAGGTTACTTCTCAGTCTCAATATTCAACTCAGTTCTTGCCACTGTTGTGTGGTTTTAGTAGTCTGTTGATTTTTGCTTGCAATGTTTTTTTTTATCCTGTTTCTAAAACAGGATAAAACTGTACACATGCTTCAGCAGGGATTCTGGGACATTACTGCCTCTGCTGGTCCCGGCTGACAACTTGCTTCTCAGTGTTCGGTGTTCGGTGGCCTCAAACTTTCCACTGCATTTACCTGTGGTTGCCATGGTAGAGCCCTGGCCTATGCTGCCACTGGGGAGCATATCAGGTCCCATAACCCTCAGCAGGAGGAGGAGGGGTCTGTCACTGCTAAGAGCCAGGTGGGATCTCTGGTCTGAGGTGACACCTTGGGACATGCTGATGTCTGAGATTTGTGCAGAACTGGCCCTACCCTTGCCTGGACATCACAGGAGAGCCTGGGGGTGTGAGAGCAGGAGAGCTCATACACTCCCACCCTCAGCTAGCTGCAGTACTTGGAAGAACAGGCCCTGCACATGGCCCAGAAAGCAAAGCAGAGCTGACTCTGGTGGTCGGCGTTTTAGGGAGAGTGCCTCCTGCCATCTGTTTCCCGTGTGGTGGTGCGGATCAGGGAAAGATGGCTTCCTCTTCACACCTCTCGATACCTGCAGCAGGCTGGAGACCTGGCCTGGGGTCATGAGAGCAGGAGAGCAGGCCCTGCACCTCCCCTGGCAGCACACTTGGCCCTGAAGGTGCAGGCATGGATGAGCCAGCCAAGAGCATGAGCGCTGAAGAGCTGGCTCTGCCCCCAGTTCAGACGCCTGCTCAGGCCCAGATCCAGGGCTTTGCGCTGGCCCACCCCAACCTCTACCCCACCGATTAACTGCTGGAGTGCATGAAGGGGCCGATAGATCCTACAGATCCAAAGCTGCAGGACCTCCATGACACAGGGCACCAACGGGACATCCAAGAGGAGTCCCAGTGAGG
Organism: Apodemus agrarius; assembly: GCA_964023405.1. NCBI lineage: Eukaryota > Metazoa > Chordata > Mammalia > Rodentia > Muridae > Apodemus > Apodemus agrarius. The sequence continues at coordinate 136,276,872 of OZ030005.1, forward strand.
ACCCAGTACAGATAGTGTAGCAGAAGCCAGGGGCCTCATACCAGACCAATGACTCACTGCAATGAACATTTACAAGTGTAGACAAAGGATATACTGTGTGACACAGTATGTCACACTACAGCTTCCATAACGAGATAGCTTCCCCCTCTGTTGGGGGAGGAGGTTGCAAGGGTGGAAGGAGGTACTAGTGGAGGAGGAGATGAGTGGGATTGGGGTGCACAATGTGAAATTCACAAAAAAAAAAAACCTAATAAAAAGTTTAAAAAATAGTCAAGAACAAAAATGGTAAACATTTCCTCAGAGGACTTTATTTTTCTATTATATATAGACCACTTATTAAATTAGAAGGCTGAAAAGTAAAAATATATCATATAATCAAAGAAAACTATGGACACGGACCCCCATCCCCAAGAAAACCACAGACAGTTCTGAGAACCATTGCCACCAAGCTCCAGACAGTCACCAGACGACACCGGTCTGTGGAGAGGGCTGGGAGGCGAGGGCAGAACCCAGGGGCACAGCACTTATCATCAGGCCGACATCACTCACACGGTGAGATGAAAGCCCTGGGCCACTTCAGACCACAAGCGTGCAGCAGGTTACGTCAGCCAACCAACATGCCCAGAGAAGAAACCAGCTTAGGCCATCCCTAGACCCATGTCTACCCTAGAGCTGGCTGAGGGGAGGGGCTCTAGTGAACACCTTGTGAAATTTTCCACCAACATCAATCTTCAAACTTGTTAAGAGCAGCAATGACACCCAGCGAGAGCCTGGTCCTCATGCAGAAGCTTGTCTGCCTCTGCTGTGGCCTCTGGCTTTGTCTGCCTTCCAGGGATGACTCTTCATCTCAAGAAGATGCAGGATGGGATGGAAGGCCAAGCGAGCCATGCTCTGATGTCTTGGTACCTACACAGGTGCTGACAAGCACTGCCTCTTTCTTTGCACTAGATGGGTGCTGACATGAAATTCCAAGACAAATAGCAAAACCTAGGAGAGTGGAGTTTCACTCAGGCTTTATAAAATGTGATCTTTCTTCAATCTATTAAAAAAATAAAATGTTCATGACAAAGGGAAGAGTCTGTGTTCAGCTCAAGTCTTAAATCTGTCTTAAAACCACCACGCTTCCTCATTTGAGCAAGCTCAAGTTCGTGAACGCTGCCTCTGAGTGCTGTGGGGCTGCTCAGGGGCTGGCAGCAAATCCTGATGCTCCCTACAGAACCTCACATGGACCAAGTGGCCCTGTGCTCAGCCGGGACCTCTTTAAGGCAGAAGCTGATGCACACAGCCACACCTGAGACCTAGAGACGGCTGAGGTTGCTGCTCCGCAGCATCAGCGTCTACTGGTAACACTAAGCGGACCACTTAAGGAGGTCCTGCCTGCTTGACTCACCCGCCCATAAGAGGGCGATGCTTACCACGCACAGGGCCGCACAGCAGTCTAGGACGCAGACTTCCAGTGCCTGGTGTGTTAAAGTGAGTGGTTGAATCTATTTAACAAACATTGGTCTTTCGTCTCCATTTTGCAGTTAAGAGGGTTAAAGACCTACAACTAAAGAAAAGTGCTTACCCCACCATCCCATGCTCACCACCCACATACTGCCTTTAGGCTTACAAAAATAAATACTTATGAGCAATACATTTGACAAAAAGCACCCCCGTGGATAACAGAAAGTAGGCTATTTCACTGCATTTTTAGGAGGCAAAGACCAAAACTGAAGCACTAATTTTCTTATTTGAAGTCCTTCACGATAGTCCAAATTGCTAGGAGTCACCTTTATGCCCATATTGATGGATGACATATTCAAACTGGGTATGCAAATTCTCAGAAAAACAAAAAGCAACTGCAATGTAAGGCAAAACTGTTACCATAAACATGTGACGATGCTCGACAGCTTCTTAACAGTACCTATACAGTGTACTGATTCTGAGAAAACTTCCAAGGTCTCAATCTTAGGACAAGGTGCCACACATTTTCTCCCTAAATAGATCTATAGCCAGGTCATGGGCTCAAAGGTTTGCAACTCAAAATATAATACACAATTTCCACTGGTCAGGTACAGGCACCTATACCTTCATGAAGGTTTAATTTAAACATGGATTTTTATCACTCAAGCCAAGCTATAGTACGGGTCCACAGAACACACTGCAGGTCAATAGTGTCACGATGCTTGAGTTTTAGTAGTAAGCACGTAGTGCCACACTCACCCATCTCCTTCACTTGACTCTGGGCTCTGTGATTAAGGTCTACCAAACAAGTACAGCCCCTAGAGTAGGACCCACAATGCTGGAACTAAACAGAAGGAGGTGGAAAGCAGCTTCCAGCAGTGAGGACCAAGGTGGGGCCTTGCCAACCAAGCACCAGGTCTGGACACCTTCTGTTTCAAGTTGGATTTCTGTGGCTAAAGCCTAGCCAGACAGTGGCAGATAAGCTAGACAGGAGGTTAGAGACCTGCTGGATATGGCTGAGAAGCATATCTCACTGGCCCAGGACTAGCTGAGGGGCCCAGGTTCACATATAACATCAGAGGAGGGAAGGGCTTTTAGCTTGAAAGTTCTAAAAATAACCTGCAAGTAAGTGCACATGAACTTAGTGCACCCACCCTCAACAGCCACCCCAGCTGGGCTGAGCAACTAACTCAAAAGGATGTGTACAATTTCTAGTATACTGGCAGAGGCAGTTGCTTTCTGTAAGAATGCTTTCCAGAATAGGGTGAGGACAGGAGATGCAGGTCCCCAAAAGAACCACTGGTCTGTGCAAGAAGGGCCATGCCACCATCACCCAGCTAGAGACTAGGAGAGAACTGCCCCCTAACTCTGTGCCCCAGCAACGATGAAGAGGACTGCCTGCCTAGAATCAAAAACCCACATGCATCCCCAAAATATGTGGGAAGGGGCGGCGCAGATGTCCAAGGAAAGGGTATGTGGATGGTCTTTCATTGGAATCTTGTGGGGATGGTGACCCTGGGGAGCCCTGGGTGGACAAGTCCATGGGTCAGTGCTGCGAAGCCAAGGGCCACAGGTGGGCCTAGGACTCTTCACCCATTTGCAGCAAGGAATTGATGGCAGCATCTTTGTTCCCTCTCTGGGCTTCAAGCACAGAACGGATAACTTCCCTGTCCATGTTGGGAAACATGTCCTGGATAGCCTTGAGGTCCTCTTCATTACAGCGGGGCTGAGGAGCCACAGCTGGTGGGGGCATGGCCATAGGCACCATGCCAGGGCTGCAGACAGCAGGCATCCCTGAAAACAAAAGTTGAAGTTTGGTTAAAAAAAAAGTGGGGTCAGCCAAGCATGGTGTTGCATGACTTTAATCCCAGTATTTGGAAGGCAACAGAAGAATCTCTAAGTTCAAGGCCAGCCTAGTCTACAGAGTGAGTTCCAGGACAAAAACAGTGGGGTCACAAAGCTGCAGTGCTGAAGGAAGAAATGATACATCTCATTGGCCTCAAGAGGAAAGGCTACTGTAAGTCTGACTTGAAAACAGATCCCACAGGGATGCCCAGGGCAGATGGGATGGGCCATCCTCCTCACTACTGAGGCCCCCTCTCCTGAAGTATTTTCTTTCTGAACAGAAATTCAAGTTAAATTTATCTAATCAGAAGTTACAGGGAGCAAGATGAAAATATGGTAACCATATGTGCTACTTCAAGAACTTAGGAGACTCATCACAGATGTGAGTCTTTACTGAGACTCGGAACAAAAAAGTAGTATGTTTGTTTCACCCAATACTCCTAAGTCTGTTTGTGTCAACATTCTAGAATTCACTTTCACAGCCTATCAAAGACATTACAGTAGCCATGCATACGGTAAGGTAAAGCTACATAAAGCACTCCCTGAAAACTTCAAGAGAAGCTCATACTAGCCTTTCACAATGAAGATAATATGCATCAGAAAGTGCACCACTTTTCAGCAGCCTGAGGAACCAGGGCCCTCAGTGGGGCATGGGAGCCAATCCTTTGCCATGAGAGCAACAAAAGGCTGCTGGCAAAGGGCTCGGCACTGCTACATGGCTCCCTGTACCCTGTGCTAGATGAAGGGGTACAACCTGAGAAACAGAGGCAGGTTTCCTAAGTACCCTCTGGGCCAGGCCTTCACCTTCTTGCCTCTGTCCTGACTGACCTGGACAGGTTGTCATCAGACACCTTACAAGTTGTTGCCACATAGTGGCATTTGCTACTTTGTGGGTTCTTCTTTCTTCTACACCCTTTCAAACTACTGATACTAGATAGGAGAGAAAAACAGGATAGGAAGGAGGGAAGGCTTATCATTTGACTACTTCCTGCTGATTAGGGGTATCGAGATCCTAGGGGCAAGTTTGATCTTTGCCATCAGCATATCTAACTACTTCTTGTTTCTTCTTTGCACATGACTACTTAATAAACCACCAACAACAACAAACAACAACAATCAAGCAACAACCCACTCTGCCTTTTGGGGCTCTAGCATTTATATACCCTTTGAAATGTCTCCAGAGTTCTAAACACTACACAATCTAAGAAACTATCTATTGCTGGCAAAATCATGCCTCTGTTAGAGCATGAGGTGAATCATAGTCAGCTGCTGTGGACAATCTAAAGCAGTCTTATGTCCCATACCTGGTATCAAATGAAAACATATTCTCATAATATTTCTGTATTTTTTTTTAAAGGAAACAAAATGCCAAAATTGTTTCCTGGCCCAGGTGTAAGACAGCAGCCTGTTTTTTTTTTTTTGTTTGTTTGTTTGTTTGTTTGTTTTTTAATTGAATATCGTCTTCATTTACATTGCCAATGGTAAAACCTTTCCCGATATCCCCCCTCCCCTAAGACTCCCAACTCCTCTCCCTTCCCTCCCTCCCGCCTCCACGTATATGCCTCTCCACCCAATGTACTCCCTCCTCCCACTCCTCTGCTTCCCTTTGTTGCAGCCTCTGTTGAGCCTTTACCTGACCAAGGACCATTCCTCCCACTGATGCCCAACAAGGCCTTGTTCTGCCACATTTTTGGCTGGAACCATGTGTGCCCCTTGGTTAATGGTTTAGTCCCTGAGAGTCTTGGGGTGTCTGGTGGCCGAAATCATTATTCTTCCCATGGGGCTGTAAACCCCTTCAAGCTCCTCCAGACCACCCTCCAGCTCCTCCATTGGGAACCCCATGCCCAGTCCAATAGTTGGTTGTTAGCATCTGTCTCTGTATTTGTAAGGATCTGGCAGGGCCCCTCCAGAGACAACCAGGGCATGCTCCTTTTGGTATACACTTCTTGTCGTCCATAGTAGTGTCAGGGTTTGATGACTGTTTATAGGATGAATCCCCAGGTAGGGCAGTCTCTGGGTGGCCTTTACGTCAGTCTCTGCTCCACACATTGTCTCCCTTATTGCTCCTGTGAGTATTTTGTTCCCTTTCTCAGAGGAACCAAAGCACCCTCACTTAAGTCCTCCTTCTTCTTGAGCTTCCTGTGCTGGGTGAATTGTAATTTATTTATTTTGAGCTTTTGGGCTAACATCCACTTATTAGTGAGTGCATGGCATGTGTGTTCTTTTTGTGGTTGGGTTGCCTCGCTCAGGATGACACTTTCTAGTTCTATCCATTTGCCTAAGAATTTCATGACTTCATTGTATTTAATAGCTGAATAGCACTCCATTGTGTATATATACCATAGTTTCTGTATCCATTCCTCCAGCATCCTGTTTCTAAAGGGACTCAAACACAGCCGCTGAGGCAACTCAAGGAAAGGTGCATAACTACATCCAGGCCAGGCAGCTTCCTCTGAGTCCTGCTCAGACTACTCCAACACTTTTCAGCCTAGCTGGGTGCAGGGAAGAGAGGTCTGGGCACTGCTGCAAAACCTGCAGACCAACTGCAGGGGGTCAGTGTAGGAAAGCTTTCTGTAGTCATCTGCTCTCACCAGCCACCTTGGGAGCAGGCCACTACATACAAGGAAGACTGGCCCATCCTCCAGAGTGGATACCATATTCCCAATCCAAGTCTGACCTGTCACCATGACTAAGTATGAACCAGTTTATCAAAGCTTCCTTGAATTTGTGAGAGCAGATGTGGGGTGACCAGCCAACTTTTTGGGTGAAGGACAGATAGGACCCTGCAGCCTTGGGATGCAAACAATGTGTCCGTTCTCTTAGGCTCAAGTGGGTATTGTGAGGAGTCATGCAGATGGAAGTGAACCTGTAGCTCACACTAAAGCATCATGTTTAATAAGGGCAGCTCAATGGCATAACCCTATGTCCCCTGTCATAAATTGACACAAACTGATGGAGTAGGGCCAATTCTTTCCAATAGCTGGACACTTAGCTACAACGCACACATTATAGATAGACACAAATCAGTGAAACAAGTCACCAATAAAATGTCACTTAGAAAACTAAAGCAAAGGAGCTTTCCAATCAAGAAAAACTGGTGATTAGCATGGCAGCACAGACAGCCTGGGACCTAAATGGCCTTGCTGCAATAGCCCAGAACTGACACCATCAGCTAAAGGCCTCTGAGGCTACCCCTGCTGGCTAGGGAGCTCAGGAGCAGGCTGCATATCACAAACTAATAGATTCATAAATACAGAGGTAACCCTTGATCCTCAACCTTCAGCTCTGCAAAGCAGCAGCCTCCTGATATGCAGAAGCAGCAGCCACCTACTGGCAATGCATTGCCCCCTGGGCATATGAGAAGGGTAGACCAATGGGCTGTGAGAATAGGCTAACATGTGAGTCTCCTCATTCCTGTCTAACTGTGCTTTTGTTCAGTCCTCTTTCATGCATGGTCTGTATACACATACTTCACACCCTGAATAGTCAAGGGTATGAGTCTTCCCAAGAGAGCAAACTCTGCAGCATGACGCTGATATGAAGCAAAAAACACCACGTGACTTGACCTCACTTCTGAGAAGCCAGAGAGTTAACAGGAATAAAAAAGCCCTGGATGAACTGCTGCTCCTGCTTCTGGGGCTGAGATAACCTGATACATCGACCAGATGGCAACCCCTAATCGTCTCTGCACAGGATACCCCAAGTACTCTGCAAAGACAGCTCTGCCACTGTAAACATACAGGAATTATAAGAACCAAGGCTGGGCATCTACAGCTTTGTTTCAACAAAGCAACATGCTTATTAATGCCCCCAATGATTAAGATAAATAAAAAACAAAAAACAATTTGAGAAGTTTTTAGAACTGATTCTCTATTAGTGGAAGCCTGGGTTTAGAGAGACGTGGCTAATTCTTGGATGGAAGAAGGAAATGTACAAGATAGCCAGAGGCTTCCTGTGCCAGTCAGGAAGCTCACAAAGCATGTGAGACATCAAAAGGCACACAATTCAGCCTAAAGGCCTGGCCAATCTGGGATCACTGAGTGACAAAACAAAACAGTAACAAATTAATAGCTCAGAAAATAAAACAGTCCTTAAGTCCACACTGCTACAACTATCAGTGGACAGCTCAGTCTGACAAAAAACAGGCAGCAACTGTGACCTTGAATACAATCCTAGAGGAGATACGAAGGGATTCTCAAGAGAATGAAAAGGCAAACTGTGTCACTTTACCAAATACTAAGATGTGAGCAGCAGAAAGGAAAGAGATGCCTTTCTAAGCAGCATCCGGGCTCACCTGGCCAGATAGTGAACAGGGCAGCACAGATAACTGCAGAGCCTGCCTGTCACAAGCTCTGGGAAGACCCAGACCACTAGCCCTGTGGTCTGCAGCACGTCCCCTTGGGACGTGTCCTCACTTCCAGGAAGCATGCTTACATAGGGACAGAAGCTGGTTTCCAAAAGAAAAATATTCTTTTATTTCTGTGGCAGCCTCCCTATCAGTAGGAAACTATTTCTAACTTTCAAAATGTACATCAAAAGTGAGGATCAAAGTCTATTTATAACGGAGCCTTCCCTAAAATACACGCTCTAGAGCAGTCTAGAGGCATTACTGAGAATGAAGGGCAGGAGCCAAGAAAGAGGGAACTGGTCACCGACTTTTATCTTTTGTTTAGAAGTGGCTCTCCAGTTTGTAGCTGGACAGAAGTTTGTCTTTGCTGCTTCCCCAGCCCCTCAGCCGCCACCTAAGATGTGCTCAAATCCAACCCCCCAACCCTGTGCCTCTAGATGGGCTTTATGTGGAAAGAGGGCACCCTTGTTCACATGAGACCATGAAAGAGCACAAGAGCCCCTGTCCAGTGACCTTGCAGGACAGAAACACACTAAGAGGACGGCGACCACAAGAATATGAAGACAGACCAGTGAGATATGGCCAGAAACCAAGAGCTGGAAAAGGTAGAAGTTTCCTCTCTGAAGCTTCAGAAAGGACTGCAGGCCTTGTTTTGACTTCTGGCCTGAGAAGCCGAGAGAGCAGACTTCTGATGCTTTGTCCCATCTGTGACCCCGTTGCCTCTGCCACAGTGGGACCCTTTGTGCTCACTGCACTCCACTTGCTTCTCCCTCTGCAGACCTCCAATTAGGGACAGCTCAACGACAAATTCCATACATAGCTGGATGGGACTGTAGTTCAAAAAGGAGCCTGGAAGCCATTCTGAGAACACAACCCTCATATCTCAGGATCCAGTCACTGATCTGGACAGGTCAGGATCTTGTATTGGGGACTCCAGAGAGCACACACCCTAAAACCCCACTCTCCAGATTTTCAAGGCTCTCAGTGAACAACCACACTGCTTTAAGGTTTCTCTAAGGCCCTGGGGTCACTCCCTGCTTGACTAGTTTGCCCTCTAAGGCAGGCTGTACATTCTGGTTTCTGCTGATCTCCATTCCAAATACTACAGGGGCCTGGAAGCCTGTGAACTTACCCTCCCTTTCCTTTGCAAAGTGCTGCCCTTTGTTCCTGCAGGAAGATTTGTCATAGGCAAAAGGCCCAAGTTCTGTCTGTCAGGCCTGTTTTCAGGATATGTGTGGGTGGATTTCATTCCCAAGTCCTGCACTATCTTTCCTAGCTCAGTTGGCATAAGGGCTGAGTCTAATAAAGGCTAATGAGTCACTCCACAAGGCAACACTCACCCTGAGCTCCAGCAAGCAGGGACCACGTAGGCTGAGTCCCACCCAGGACCTCATACTCCCTCTTGCCCTATAGACTGGCCACCCCCACTACCCCAGCCTTTCAGTTCCTTGGGATAGCAGGACTACCACGGTCTGCTTAGACTCCAGTTCCCTGGACCCTAGCAGAGAACAGGGAGCCTGCAGGCCTGTCCTGGTGTCTACTCTCAGAGCCACAGTCTTTCCTGTTGCCTGAAGCCAAGAAAGCAGCTGTGTGATCTATCTGGCTTGCTCTATTCTGGTAGGAGGGCCAGTCGGACACCAGGCACCGTGAAAGCCACAGGAAGATTAGAAAATTAAAAAAATACATAAAAGCCATATTTTGACTTGATGACCCAAGCAGTTACTAATTTACACGGGTAAATACTTTCAATGAAAGTCATGATTTTTTTTTAAGATATAGTTATGCCTTGTCTAGCAGGAACCAGGTTGTCTTATTCTAGTAACTCACACATGAAAATATTCCTAGACAACGTTTCTACGCCTCCAAAAATTTCAACTCACCTTACTTGTGGCAATAATTAGGGCAAACACTCTTTCCTATGTATGCATAAATAATTCAAATATGACACTGCAATAAGTTTTATTAGGATCTTCATTTAAAGTAGCCGTGCTTACACAATTCTACACTACTCAAGCTTCACAGGAATGCTGGGCCCTTCCCTCCTCCTGTCCTAGATTGTCCCAGGATTGCCTACTAAAGAAGTAGTACATACCTGCAATGGGCACATAGCCAACGCCCTGCTGGTACACAGTTGGCATCAGGACCACAGGCTGTGGAGGCATCATCATGGCAGCTGGGAGGGACTGAAACACAAAGAAAAACATGGGTGTCAAGGAAGACCATACCATATGTCAATCTTGTTACTTCTGCTATCACAGGAATAGTCCTAGCCACAGCCCAGACATTAACACCCAAGACATGGAGTCCTCAGGAAGAATGTGGTGTTCCTGGCCACTGGTTTCCTCTGCACCAGCACTCCCGCAGATCACCTCCCTTCAGCTGGAAGACCTGGCTGCAGATAGAAGTGCAGCTCAGTTGGGAAAGTGCGCGGTGCACAGGCGTGAGGACCCGAGTTCACTCCCCAGCACCCACACATAAAGCCATATTTGATAGCTCTTATCTATAACCCTAGGGCTAGGGAGGCAGAGACAAGACGATCCCTCAAGTTCATTGCAGCCAATCTAGAGAAATAAATGAGTTTCCATTTCAGTAAGAACAAAAGTCAGGGTGAAGATTAAAGAAAACAAATGATGTCAACCACTGGCCTCACATGAGCTACAACCACCACCGCTTCTCACACAGAAAGCTCCCTTCAGGAGATGGCATAAGTATCAGTAGCTTCTCTCAGAAATACTGAACTGTTTTATTTATTTATTTGTTTGTTTGTAATTTAACGTGTCTTAGTTAAATTACATTTTAATTTTGTTAAAATTAGTTAACTTAAATTTTGTGTGCATGTATGTATGTGCCTGATGCCAGTAAAGGTACTGAATCCCCTGCGACTGGAGTTACAGTGGTTGTGAGCCACCATGTAGGTGTTGGGAATCAAACCTGGGAAGTTCCACAAGAGCAGCAGTGCTCTAACCTGTTAAGCCACCTCTCCCGCCCCAACTCAAATAATCTTGAACTGTAGATGAGCTAGTCCACAATGGACCTATGCTATACAAAGCACATGTTAAAGACAGGTAAGACCCAACACCAGAAGGAGAGGCATGCAGGATAGTCATGCTGAGGAGGCCCGCACACGGGGTGTTTTATACTCCCGTGTTCTCAAAGGCTCAAGAACAACTAATACAAAAGGCCTAGATAATACAAAGGAGGCGGTGGGAGCTCAGATCCCCAGCCCTGCCTCCTATGACTTCCCAAGGTTCTGGGAGCCATAACCTATTAGAGGATGGCCTCTCCGGACAGTGACTTACCGTGTAGGACATCACCAGGTTAATCATGCCCTCCTTGTCATCACCCTGCCTCCCACTCAGACTATACCACTCGTCCACCACTTGGCCCTGCTTCAGGGACTCGGGGATGGTGATGTGGGTCCAAGCTATGCGGTCGTCCATGGAGAAGGCTCGCTGAGGAAGACAAGAGTAAAATGACCTCATGGCACATAACAACCCACGTTAGAGATGAGCTTTTCCTATGGCTGTGACTCTACCTAGACTGCCGCCTACATCTATATTCTAGGCAGGGCAGGGTTCCTCCTCACTTCTCCAAGCTTCCTTCAAGGAGCTTTCCATTAAACCACAATCCCAGACCTTCACAGCTCACCTGTACCTGGCCACCACCACTTCTGCATCTTCTGAGGAACCACCATAAGGCCAGGCCAAAGGATAATAAAGAATCTCTGGGCTGTCATCCATCTTAGGGATGGATGCTGTCCTCCCCAGTCCTTGGGTCCCTACTCCTAATCCACTAGATATAAGCTGCAAGTCTCAAGCCCAGTAGGTACCGATGAGGACAAGAGCTCCCAGCCACCATCCAAGCCCCAGACCTCCTTCTCATATCCTTACTATTCTCAGACACAGAAGGAGGAGAAAGGGACAAAACCAAGCAACTAAACAAACAAACAAGAAGAAAGCAGAGCAAGAGACAGAGGGTCAAGACAGAGGAGAAGCCGGGTCCGGTCGCTGGGCTGCCCGTGCCCACTTCCTTCTTGGCTCTCACTGCCCCGTTCTCTTCCCACTGCCCTTTGCTCTGTTTCAAGGAGGCAAGCACAGGGTCTCCAGAACTAAGCTACAAGGAGACATCTTGCACCTGAGTTTCCTAACTGGCCTAAAAAGTTGCATGCCTAACTGCTGGTGTGGTGGTGGGACACTACTGGCAGAGCCTGGAACTCAGGCCTGCAAGAACAGTGTTCCCCTCACTAGTGGAGCCTGACCTTGAAATCTGACCTCCCCATCCACATCTATTTCCACACTCTACTCGGGCTTCTATCACTGGTGATGGTTTCCAATGGTCACTGTCAAAGGAGCTGAGAGAGAAAAAAGCTGTACCTTGTCATTCAGCTACTAAATGCCAGATGTCCAGGCAGATCACACCCTGTTACCAGGCACTAAATGCTAGGTACACAGGGCCCGAGCACCAGGAGAGCAGCCTCGTGACTATAATCACAAGGCATACTGCAGCACACCCATGTCTGTCAGTTCCCACACTAGGCGGACCTGTAACACTGGGGCATCTCTCACCTCATCGAAGATCTCAAGGTAGAACGAATCCACGCCTGGGGGCACTGTGCACTGAATGACCTTGTTCCAGCGAGGGTTCTTGGCGCCATTGTGGGCTGTGGGAGTTTCATAAACTGCATAGCCCAGACGCAGACGGCAGTAAGGGTCCATACGAGTCATGCCATAATTCTTTGCCAATTTTGCCTGAAATAATACCAAATACCACTTTAGAAAAATGAGGCATCCACCAGCAGAGACAAAGGTCAGTGCTTCTATAAACTACTTTTCTTACAGGTATTCCCAGGGTGTGAAAAACCAGCCTTCAAGTTCACCTAACCGTGTCAGTAACCTGCTCTTGAACATGCTGCCAGTCACTCCTTGACTCATGACTCTGGGAACCTGGCCAGACCTGGCATTAAGCAACTACCTGTAAGCAGCAGGGAAAGACTTCTCACCTGACACTGCGCACTGACTGTGCACATCCTAGGCCTCGGCATGGAGCTCAGACTGAATGGGAACCATGGTTTGCAGGGCAGCTGTGCAGGACTGGGTAGCTAACACCTCAGCTGCTTCAAAGGGGTCAGGGAAAGCATCCTCATGGAGGATAATGCTCGACATGGACCAAGAGTATCTTAGGCAGATCCCTGGGAATCAACAGGTATTACCAGATATTTTCAAGACTAACTAGAATCAAAACAATTCTACTGTCCACATGGGAAATGGGGTGCAAAGTCCCAAGCCCAGAGCCTCCTTGTCTGCTCAACCCCATCAGTCTTCAACAGGAAACTGAGACCCACCTGTACTACAGTGATACTGAGGCGACCCACGGTGCCAACTGCTCCTCCATACTGCAGCTGCTGGGCTGCCTGGGCATCCAGCTGAATCTGCTGCTGCTGCTGTGTGGGTGTTATACGGAGGAAGTCCTGGGGGAGTTCACCAATGTACACCTTCCAGTGAGGAGAGAGAAAGAATGGAGTCAAAGCAGGTAGCCAAGCAATCTCACAGTACCATCTGGCTTACCTTGGAGCAGTGTCGCTCAGGCCCAGTCCAGCTCCCCTCACCTTACCAAGGCCTGGAGAGTGCTTTGCTTTTTTAAAAAAACCTACAGGAGATTCCAGCCTGGCCTCATCTGAGCTCCCTTCCCCTGAAGATACACACCTTATTCAGGAGGTACTCAAGACAGACCAGAGCCCTTGGAAGGTTAAGAATATATCTCAGGGGAGCAAAATCCTCACAGGAGAAAATAGGAAGACAAAGTGTAGAGCAGAGACTGAAGGAAGGGCCACCCAGAGACTGTCCTACCTGGGAAACCATCCCATATACAGTTACCAAACCTGGACCCTATTGTGGATGCCAGGAAGTGTTTGCTGACAGGAGCCTGATATGGCTGTCTCCCTGAGAGGCTCTGCCAGAGCCTGACAAATACAGAGGCAGATGCTCGCAGCCAACCATTGAACTGAGCCCGGGGTCCTGGTGGAGGAGTTGGAGAAAGGACTGAAGGAGCTGAGAGGGTTTGCAGCCCCATGTGGGGAGCAACAGTGTCAGCAGGCCAGACCCCTCCCCCCTCAACGACTGGACCACCAACTGAAGAGTACACATGGAGGAACCCAGCCGCATAAGTGGTAGAGGATGGCTTCGTTGCATATCAGTGGGAGGAGTGGCCCTTGGGCCTGAGGGTATTCAATGCCCCAGCATAGGAGAACGCCAGGGTAGGAAGACAAGAGTGGGAGGGTGGGTGGGTGAGCACCCTCATAGAGACAGGGAGGGGAGATGGGATAGGGGGTTTCTGAAGGGGAGATACTGGAAAGGGGAAAACATCTGAAATGTAAATAAAGAAAATATCCAATTCTTGAGGGAGAAGACTTGAAGTGCTCTAAGAAAGCAGAGTTTTTCAAGAAAAAGAGGAGAGCAAAGGAAAGGGGAAAGGTTAACCAAGACTCCTAATGGTGGCCCTGGCTACGATTCATTCTCAGTTAACCACAGGACCCTACACAGAGGAAGACCACAGGAATCCATGCTGGACCAGGGCTTCCTGGGAAGAAAACACCAGTTGGAAATGGCATACCTGCCTGGGGTCCAAGAAAGGAAGGCCAAGAATCAAAGCCAATCTGAGCTACACAGTGAGTTCCAGGCCAGCTTGAGTTATACAGCAAGACCCTGTCTCAGAAAATAAATCAAATAAATTAGCAGAGGAAAGAAGCATGCAAAAGCCACTGGATCCCCGAGTCTAGCCCCTTACCTTCTCCCCATTTCTGTGTTTACAGAACATACAGACTAGTCAGATGTTTAGAACCAACCATGGATACAACCCAGAGTTCTCTGTGGGCCACCCTTGAGCAGTTAACCTGATGATGTCCCCATTACTCTCTTTAATTTGAGAAAAGCATGTCATACTTGTCTGCGAGTGGTGACTACTCAGCAGCATGCCCCTCTGCACCTCTGAGGTCACTCAGTCCAGAATCAGGAGGGAGGTCAGCCCTCACAGGCAGAAGCTTTCTGCAAAGTGGCTGTGGCCAGTGAGACCCATTCAGGCAGTTTCCAATGCCTGAAGCCTCTCTTGGACAGACAGCCTTTCCCAAGGCACAGCACAAATGCTTCTGGGGAGTCCAGAAGAGATGAGAAAGGGATGTGGTTCGAGAAGACAGGAGCCAGTATCTAGGTATAGAGGAACCCCTGAGTCCCTCCCAGAGGGGCTCCTAGCCTATACCTGTGCTAGTCTATAGTGAATTTACAGGGTGTACCCCCAAGATGTCTACCCAGTTTTATCTATGCATCATAAATGGATTATTAGGCAAAAACAGATTTTCTTCAGCCAGGTTTTTGGGGTTAACTTATACAGGCCAAGTTCTCACTTGTCATAGGAACAACTATCAGTTGTATGCCACATATTACAGCTTTAGGACTGCAGCAGGACACACACACTTGTGTCTCCGAAGGATACACACAGGAAGGCAAGCAGGCCAGTAGATATCACAGTGATAGGTCAGGAGATAGGCAGTCATGGGGCTGCTTCAGGCATGGAGGTCAGGAAAGGCCCTGTGGGACAAGGCAGGGCTGTTTTTTACTTTGTTTCTTATCATCGTCTTCTTGGGACTAGGAACTTCAGGCTTTCAGTAAAGAGAAAGAGACTGTTGGCGTGGGTAGGACTAAGATAGAATGTGGATGGAGGTGGAGCTCTGCGGAGACCATTTGCCCAGCATGCACAGGGCACTAGGTTCAATCCCTAGCACTTTTGCTCCTCAAAGATCAAATTCAAATGTGCTATTTTTCAATAAGGATTTAACCATAAAATTATAAATAGGAAAGGAAAGTTTTAACAATGTGAATTTAACAGTGTTACTGAAGACTGGAAAAGCAACATTCTGGTAGAGAAAGCTAACCCAGTCTGCCTTAGCTAGGTGACCCTTCACTCAAGCCAGGGATGTGCTACAACACCCTCAACAATGTACTTTCTCAAAAAAAAACAAAAAACAAAAACAAGGAAGCCTGAGATATGGTCAAAGGTAAGGCAAGGTACTGGGAGAGCCCCCAGCAGTGAAGGAACACGCTGAATCCAAGCTGAATCGAGAGCATGGAATGAAGCCAGGTTCATGGCAGTGACAATGGTATGTGAAAATGACATCAGGGAAAATGATACAGGGAGAACTTTTTCTATAGCTTTTCTCAAATCACAATTTTACTAGAAAAATTTCACCTTAACCTAAAGAGGGAGCAGGGAGGATAGGAAGGCTTCAGCCTGAACCAGATAAACAAGGCGGTTATACAAGCAATACTCTGTCCTGGGAGGGGAAAGACAAGCCTCCTGGTGCTGCAGGTCCCTGATGACTTGTCTAAATGAGGACACCTCTTGCTATACCTAAAGGAGTCATCGCTGTTAGCATAGTGAGGAATACTTCAAAGCAAGAGATGAATTCAGGCATTGGTGCACATTCCATAAAGTCACTGATGGCACTAGAAAATACCGTCAACAAACAGCTATTTTTAGTAAAGTTTTAAAATACAGGGCTAACCCTAAAAGGTATCTCTGCCATATCCTGGTGGAAGAAAATGTTGCCATATATTGGCCACATGAAATATAAACTTTTATCACAGCTTAAAGACTCAGAAAAATTAAATGATTCTATTAACAGACTCACAATAGATTTTTTTTTTTTTTTTAGTTTATCAGAGTACAAGATAAATACATAGTTTAATACTAACAAATGACTTCAAACACGTGGGTTAAGACCCAACAATTTCAATTCCAATCCCATGGAAAAGCTGCAAGGATCTAAGCATAAGTATGCTCATTCCTTATGGCCCGGGACAGAGGATGAGCCATCAAGCAATGTTTGACTTCCTCCAGAAGCATCTATGTGGCCCAGACTCACAACTGTCAAAAAAGAATGGGATATTTCTGTGTCCCTAAAAGAATGAAAGGAATCCCCAGGACTCTGACCAAAAAAAGGGGGACAAGTAGGCAGGGCACAGTAGGCTTCAGCCTTGGCTCTGTGTAGCTCTTGAGGGCAACTCAAAGTAGGAACAGGAAGATAAATCTAGTAAATAAGGGCACACATAATACCCAATTTTTACAATCTGTGGCACAGCCCATGGGATTTGGACAACCCTAGGAGAGACAGCTAGCTTCTCTGTTGATGGGGCCTGCCCAGCATGGACAACCTGTCTACTAGCATGTCTGGGACACTGTAGAAAAGTCAAGAAGGTGCTAGACTAGAGTTCAGCAAAAAAAGATGAACAGAGGCACAGTTACTTCTGCAGGTGAGTGTGCATATGAGTATGTGAGTTGCATGCATGCATCCGTGTGTGAGGCTGTGGCACTAGCAAGTCTAAAGGGAGCAAGGAAGCATCCTAAAGCAGCAGCAGCCCAGAAGAAGCACAGATAGTTTAGAGTATCTGTGGCAGCTGGGCAGAGATGGATCTATTGCCTAATGCCAACCAAGGCCAGGACAGCCTTCCAGAGCCAGTGATCACAGGGATTCCTATACACAAAACTAGCTGCTGCTATGTCTCCCCACAGTCACCACAGCCAGTCCCATCTGCCTTCAATAGGTACCTGGCAACTACACCTGTACCCAGTTCTACTGTCTTTCTGGTGTCAAAGCAGAATAGTATCTGAAAAGGATTCAATCACAGTAATATGTTTTCTGAGAAATGAAAGGTAATTCTTAAGGACCTAGCATCTTACTAGTTCCTGGTATTTCCATGAGCTGGGCCTGCTGCACTCTCCATGCATAAGTCTGGCTCATCCTCATGAGCCACGACAACGGTTCTATATAGTTCTATATATGGCGATTGGCCCTCAGTCAGGACAGAAACTGCACTTAAAGGCTTTCAGTGGCTTACAGCGAAACTCCAAAAAATGGAAGACTAGTAAAGGAGTGACGGGAGGACAGCAGGGCAGACGTACAGTGGACTGAGCGCCACTGCCCACTGCCACTCTACAGTGAACTACAGTGAAGAGTTCTAAAAGAAGAACTTGAAAGCACAGCAAAAGGATCTGGATAGACACAAAGAGGATGAGGAAGAAGAGAATACATCTCAGATCTGAACAAGCACTGAGAAAATGCTGCTGCTCGAAGGAAAGGAGAACCATCAAATATGGCCCAACCACACCAGCTGGGACGGAGCCACCCAGTCACCACCAACTATGGTCTTTGCACAGACTGGGGAAGACAGAGATGCACTCAACTTTAAATCTGCAAGACTGTGTGTTAAAATTCCTAGCGTAACTCCCAAGAGGAAAGAAACAAACCATACATTTACCAAACTGGTAAAGAATTTACTACTGACTACATACATACATTTAAAAAATGTTATTACTACTAATTTCATACATTAAAAACTGTTTAATGAATCAAAGCAAGAATAGAAACAGATGGAAGCCTTAGAGTGTTAAATGTGTATATATTTATGCCATATAAAAGTTTTGTTGTTCCAACAAAAACTTTCACTTCTTAGATCTGACTTTTAAGGACACAGCTACAGGTTGCTGTGGGTAGATCCCTCCTAAACATAAATGCTGACTAAGATATAATGTCAATACACAAACAAAAGAAAGAAAAACCCTGTAAATACTTTCTAAAAGAATAAGCAGAGTAGTCCCAAAATCACATAAAGTAAAAAGGCAAGAAGCCAGTAGAGGTCACTATCTGGTCACCACAGCCTGAAGTTAGACCTTTACTCAGGTATAGATAACCTCACCTCAGAATCCAGAGCAGACATCGCAAGGACCCAGAGACATAGGCCTAGAGGCCAGCTGGGAAGCACAACCTCTTGCTCAGGTTCTGCCCTGTGAAGATGCATAGACAAGAGGATGCTAACTCACACAGGTGGTTTGAAAACTACAGGTATATAGTAACACTAATAAATAAGTCTGACATTTATCCTAAAGAACACAACTCCCTTCTCCATTACTAGAAAATTAGAAGCCTACATTTTACCCTACTTTAGAAACTGTACTTTAGGACAACCGAGGCACCTCTGGCTGATAGAAAAGCTTATCTTTAACAACAGATTCAGTTACCAAGTAGAGAACATATGAACAAATTAAAAAATGACTCTTTTGAGGCTGGACAGATAGATGTTTCAGTGGTTAAGTGCAGTGGCTGCTCTTCCAGAGGACCTGAGCACCTACATGGTTCACAACCATGTAGATGGGTAGATGGGTATCTCCAGTTCTGGGGAATTTGACCCCCTCTTCTGATCTTCATGGGCCCCAGGAATGCACATGGTATACATATATGTACACAGGCAAAATATTCATACACATAAAGTAATCTAAAAATTAAAAAAAAATCACTTTGCTATCACTAATCAAGTCATTGGCTCAGCTAGGGATGGGCACTAAGGACCACCCACAGAATGAGGAGGGGCAAAGCCAGGGGCAGAGGCCTCAGGCAAAGCTCACTGGTTAACCAGCATCTCAAGCAGGACAAGTCAGCACCTGTGGGGCTCTACAAAACACATCTATAAAGGAGGACCTTCAAAATGCCACCCCTACATCTGGCACAACCTCCAGGCAGCAAGACCTCCTGCATGTATCCCCCCAAGAAGTAGAATCCTACAAGTCACTCACTGTAGGAAAGGAGTGGGTTTGTGAACTGGGTAGCAGAAAGGGTAGGTAATTTCAAAATACCAGCATTTTCAAAAATGATATAGATATAGCACAGGGTGCCCTGTGGTTGCTATTAAAAAACAACCCCCCCCCAAAAAAAACCCCTAAAATCTAAAAACGTAAAAGACCACATATCCTGGGGAAGAACTTACTCCTTCACAACCATGTAGGTGTGGGCTATCTGTCCTCATTCATACCTGCCCACCTAAACCCTTAACCAAGGACAGAGAGGCCTCCTCACCCACATGAGATTGTCCTCTGCCTTTTATAGCCTGCCAAGGCACTCTTGTCAGTCCTTTCCCACTCGTCAGAGGTAAAGGTCAGCTACAGAGTCAACTGCCCAAGCCTAAGTCCAGGCTCCTGGATGGAGACACTGGCCCATGGTCTAACCCCTGCTGGACTACACAAAGAAGGCTGCTTGCGGGGCCCAGCTCTAACCACATGCATGCATTTCATGCTTGGAAGCAGCACTCTGTTCACTCTGGGTTCGGACAACCCTGAGTGTGACATGAGTAGCAGAGAAGCATCCCACACTCTGGCAGTTCTACCAGACCCTGACAACTGGCCAAATGCCTTTGCAAATATTAGTGAATCCAGAGGAAGAGGGGTATATCATTCCCAGCGAAGCAGTCAGTGAAAAGTTGAAAACTGAAAAAGGTCTGCACTCTGAAAAACAGCACTTCCCAGAGGAAATTCAAGGCCTTCTATTCTGCAGAGACCCCGACCATCACACATGCAGTACTCTCACATCAAGTCCATACCTTTCCGTTATCACTGGAAAGAGCACAGATCTGATCGTGACTGTCATTCTCTGACTTACGTAAGTTACCATACATAGCTGTGTCCCTGTGCTCCACACCTGTGGCTCAGTGTCCAGCTGCTCTAAATATTGTGGCCACTAATACTATGATGAAGGCATGCATATCCCAAGTAAAGGTTGAAATACAGGTCACTTATAACAAGTTGTTACAGCCCAAAGTTACAAGCACAAGAGTGCTCCCAAAACCACTCAGCTGTCTGTTGTATTTCTACCTTATCCCTGGAACACTGGGCAAGTAGAGAGATCAAACGTCAGGATTTGACTCCACAGATTCTGCTACTATGATCATCTGACACTCCCAATTACTCATCACTGTGTAGGGTACTCCAACTCTGTACAGCACCAGAGTTTCTCTAAGCAAAAGGGAAAGATAGCTTCTGGCTCATGACAGACACGGAACTCGACATCAGATGAATTCAAACTCAGCCCATACCACGGGCGTTAAGAACACGCTCAGACCACACAGTAAGAAAGGGTCCACTCTCCTTGGCCATGTGTCCACTTGGCGGGGGATATGGAAAGGGCAAAGCTCTGGCTCCCTTTCTCCTCTGGCAGCCACCATTAATTTTCTATGGTTTGCTGAGACACAGTGAGGATGAAGAAGGGTTGCTGAACATAAAAGTAACTCCAACTCTGGAAAGCTCCATCCAAGTATGACCAGGGTCAGGAGATCTGGCTTCAAAGCCCTCCTAAAATGCATCCAATCAAGCCTGGGGCTTTCTTCAAAGTCAGGAAATCAGTAATCTACCCCAAGGAGTTATCTGTATCTGTTATACACACACACACACACACACACACACACACACGTCAACACCAGGCTGTCAGGGTGAGGAAACCCTGGGAAACCACAGGCTTTGCAGGCACATTCAATATTAACTTCAGGGGAAAGGACACTGTGGTGCTCACTGGAACTGTTCTACTACACACAGCCACTGCTGGCTAACAACATCCCACCCACACCAGTCTCAGGGAGCTACTGGGAGGACATCCATACTGGAGGAGGTGAGACAGGTAGTATAATAGAACCCAAAGCAATCCTGAAGAGACAACCCTGGTGGATCTTCCAAGTTCTCTGCTCCCCTCTCATTTATAAATGAAGAAATTGAGGCTTGAAAAGGTAGCCACTAACTGAGTTCAAGAGGTAGTACCCTATTTCCTACAGATGTCAGGGAGAGGAGGAAACTGTCACAACTAAGGACTGACTACAAAGTGGGATCTTTCACCATCTCTGAAACCAGAGACCAGAATATCTCTCCTTTTGGGGGACCAACGGTGTCCGTCTCCACTCCTCTGAGAGACCACGGGAGCCAAGGCCCCACTCAGTTTGGGAAATTAATAAGTTCAGGACCACTCTCCATCTGGGAGACCAAAGTCAGGGCTCGTGTCCATCTGGGAGACCAAGCAGGTGCCAGATCTGAGAAAGTACGGGGTTCGGGGCCCTTTCTATCTGAGGAACTAAGCGAAGTCGGGGTCCCGCTCCATTTGGGGAAATGAGGTAAGATTTCTTCTGTGTAGAGGAAACCTATTCAGGGCCTCCACCCAGGAGGACCTCGGGAGTCAGGACCCCTCTCCATAAAGGGGGCCAGGAGCTTCAGGGCCCGTGGGCATCTGGGGAACCATCAAGTTCTGCCTTCCTCCACCCGAGAGGCCCGAAGGACGAGAGTAGCTACTCCGTATGGGTACTCGAAGGTAGAACCCACGAAGCCCCGGGACGACAGAGCAGCCCGCGAGGGGCCCCCGCAAAAGATTGCAAAGAGAAGTCCGACCCCAGGCTCCACCGCCCCGGCCAGGCTCTGGCGCAGAGGACTCACCGGCCCGCGCTGCGTGCTGACGGTGGTCGCCATGGTGCTGCGGCGGCCCTCCGCCTCGCCGACTGCACAGAGACCCGCCGGGAGAGCTCTTCCGCTCTTACCACAACCTGCGTCGCCGACCGTTGTCCCGCGAGGCAATCGGCTCTTCAGTCAGCTGACAGTCGCCCCGCCCCGCCCCACCCCGGCGTTCCCAAAGCACAGCGCTTCGCAATAGCTGACCCCGCCCCTTCCGGCTAATCCACGCAGGCGTGCTCCAGGCTCCGGGGAAGCGAGTAGTCTCCCGTATACGCCTGCGCAGTGTCTCCTTTCTGGAGCTCAGTAGCCCCTTAAAATGGCTGTCAGACTGTTTGCGCATGCCTAAACCTGACCACTCCCTTGTGGGCCGGAGACTGCTCACCCAGCCTCACTCACCTAGAACGGGGACGCTCATCGCAACTCGGTCGAGTTGCCACAGCGTCTAGTCACCTAGCTGGAGCTAGCTGTGATACCACGGCCTGCAGGTGCGTGATCTGCTTGGAGAAAACTGATGTTTGGCTACTTGAGTTAAAAACAGATGGCAGTAGAACCAGCTACCCTCAAGCTCTTGAATTACCTCAAAATTCTGTGGGAGGGAGAACATTTATATTTAAATTTTAAAAAAAGAAACCATGCTGAAGGAGAGACAGGAGTGGGACGGAAAACTTCCACAAGCCTTGGATTTGCTAAGTGAATGGAAGAGATGAAGATATGTCCCTAGGAAACCCAGGCCACCCACTCTTGCCTTTTCAGAGCACTCTTCAGAAGAATCTTTGGCCAGATAGAATCAGGGTAGTTCCTATAAGGAGTTCACCCTATGGTGGTCACCAATCTGTAGGTTCCCTTTTACTTGTGCTGCAATAGACTTGGTACTGTCATTATTCCTAGAACATTTCCTCAACACCCCATGTTCTCTTGGGTTCCTTTCATCTTTAAGATCACATCTTCCAACTCCAGTGATGGTCTCTTGACATAACATGGGGCTGCATCTGGGCTCTGTTCCTGGACACTGAACTATCCAGTTCTCACTGGTCTCTAGCTCTTGTTGCCCAAACTGTCATCTCTATGCTGATAAAGTTAAGACACAGAAGACTATTGTGGCAGACGGAGTTTTAGAGATCTTTGATCTCTCCTGGTATCCACATAGCCGTAAAACCCTTTCCTCTTGGTTATAGACAAAACGTGTGACTTGTGTCTAAACAGAAAACCTGTTATAAAATTATATCTGGATAGCAGATAGGAACCCCTTGTGAGTAAGACGAGGTAAAATTGATTGGGCTTGAGATGTCCACACTCTGATAGATCCTAAATCCTTCAATATTAAGCAGGTTTAAACACACACACGCACACCACCACCACCACCACCAATAACAACAACAACCACAACAGCAACAACAAGGAGGAATTGTTCCCGAGGAAAAACTTTATTTCATAAATGCTTCAGTAAGTCCCTGATGTCAGTTCAAGCTCCGACACAGTGTGTCAGAGCAGAATCACAGCATTTGTTCTTTCTTGACTTAAAGCTCTCTAATGGTGGGGATCTCATGACTGGACATAATCTTACTTGTTTCTACTAGATTTACTGCAGATAGAAACTCTAGTATAGGTGGGCCATGGTAAAATTTGTGTAGGTTACTTTGCAGAAACATGAAAACTAGCTCTGCTGTTCATACTGACTTCATTCAGCAGAGAGATGTTATGGGTAACAGACAATGGATGAAAGGCTTAACAACTCTGTGTTCATCGTCTTGTATTTGCCCCTCTGTTGCCTTCACTGTTGACTTTGATTTGTAGTGCTTTTCTATTGATGTGATAAGACCAAGGTAACTTACAGAAGAGTTTAATTTAGACATGGTTTTTTTTGGTTTGGTTTGGTTTGGTTTTGGTTTTGGTTTTCTTTTGTTTGTTTGTTTTTTTGAGACAAGGTTTCTCTATGTAGCCCTGGCTGTCTTGGAACTCACTCTGTAGACCAGGCTGGCCTCGAACTCAGAAATCCACCTGCCTCTGCCTCCCAAGTGCTGGGATTACAGGCATGCGTCACCACCGCCCGGCAGACTTATGGTTTTAGAAGGTTAGAGTCCATGATGGTGGATCAGGAATAGCAGATGGCTGGAGCCACCACTGGGAGGCAAACAGGAGACAGAGAGCATATTAGGAATGGTATCAATCAGTCTTTTGAAACCTCTAAGTCTTTCCCCAGTGATATACTTCCTCCAACAAGGCCATACCTCCTAACCCTTCTCAGATACACCAGAGAGGATCACCTATCCAATATGAGCCTATGGACTCAACTGCCACAAGAGCCTACTCAACTCTGCATGGAGACAAACAGAAACTGAGAAATGTGTTGCTGCTGGGTACAGTGGCACAGATCTATAATCCTGACAATCAGGAGGCTGAGGTGGGAGCTGGACTGGGAAATCGAGGCCAGTCTGGGCTACAAAGCAAAGGGCAAAAAGCAGTTATGTCCAAGACCACAGGGCTAACATGGACATTGGAGCTGGTATATGCTTCTTCTTGCCAAGTATAGTGACTTGATTATCCGAAGTTATCCTTTTAAGCCTCAGACCAAATCACAAGGCCAGGATGTTTAAGCAAGGCACTGATACAAGTTCTATACATAACTTAAAACTTCCTAGATTAAGTCAACTAAGTAAACTCGAAGGCCAGAATACTTTTCACAAGGAGGAAAACATGCCCATGGACAATGAAAAATTACCAAACTTTCTCAGGAAAAACAAAAAACAAAAAAAACAATAAAAGCCTGCTGCTACCTTAGTTGAGCAAGCAGCCTAGTTACCTCTTCAACTGGCATTAAGTCCCAAAGCTTTGCCCATGTTGTCCACCATACAGGATTTGGTCCCATTTCTTTTGTTTCCATACTATAAAATCCAATCATCTGATAACTGGTAGTAGTTACATAAATGTATAAGATTGTCAAAACTTGGGCTGGAGAGATGGTTCAGCAGTAAAGAGCACTGACCGCTCTTCCAGAGGTCCTGAGTTCAATTTCCAGCAACCACATGGTGGCTCTCAACCATCTGTAATAAGATCAGAGGCTCTCTTCTGGTGTGTCTGAAGACAGCGACAGTGTACTCACATGCATCAAATAAATAAATCTTAAAAAAAAAAAAAGGTTGTCAAAACCCATTCACTTGTATACTTGTGATCTGTGCGTTGTCATGTATACAGCTTTTACCTCAATAATTTTAAAAGTGACAAACACCCCCTATGTATCTGACAGGGTTGCTAATCTCAATTTATCAAAAAGATTGCCAAATTTATAAGAAAAAAGAGTAAACACTAAAAGAAGAAAGGAAGAAGTTGGAAGTCGTGTGATTTTCCACATACCCATTGTTGTGGGATACTACCATGGGCTCATGTGCTTAGACATTTGGTCTCCAGTTGGTGGTCCTATTTTGGAAGATTTCTAAATCTTTAGGAAGTATAGTAAGTGGGCTATTTGACCCAGGCTTTGATGTTCCAAATAACTGCTATATTTTTCACATCTTGAGTTTGTATTATCTTATTTCCAACAGTGGGTTGAGGGGTGCATCCTTTGTTAGTCTAGTATGTTCAGTAAGTCTACAGGTTCTGTTTTTTTTTAAGTGTGTATGTGTGTGTGTGTGTGTGTGTGTGTGTGTGTGCCTAAATGTATAGTCTGTGCACCACATGTATGCCTGGTGCCTGAGAAAGCCAGAAAAAAAAAGGCATTGGGTCTTCTGGAATTAGAGTTACAGTTGTGAGCCATAGTGTCAGTGCTGGGAATAGAACCTAGGTCCCCCAAAAGAGCAGCCAGTGCTCCTTTACCACTGATCCTTCTCTCCAGGGCTCGCTCTCTCTCTCTCTCTCTCTCTCTCTCTCTCTCTCTCTCTCTCTCTCTCTTTTCCGAGACAGGGTTTCTCTGTGTAGCTCTGGCTGTCCTGGAACTCACTTTGTAGACTAGGCTGACCTCGAACTCAGAAATCCGCCTGCCTCTGCCTCTCAAGTGCTGGGATTAAAGGCGTGTGCCACCACCGCCCGGCTCCAGGTCTCTCTAATGCTATTTTAATACACCCATGTTCCACAATCTACTTTGATAAATTCATAGGTGGTATTCTTTTACTTGCACAAACAAGTGATTTTTCAGTCTGTATTATGGGTGGTGCTGGACAGGTAGTGTTGTCTGTGTGCTCAACAAGTGAAGAGCATTTGCACTCCTGTCCATTTGCACTCCTGTCCATTTGCACTCCTGTCCATTTGCACTCCTGTCCATTTGCACTCCTGTCCATTTGCACTCCTGTCCATTTGCACTCAAAATGAGGCCAAGTGCTGATTGTAAGTGGAGTTATCTAGGGCACAGCCCAAAAAGCCAGGATTCAACACAGTATTTGGTCGCTTTGGGCACATAGTCTACTGTCCTCACTCTGGTACTTTGGCATGCCATGAGCAGGTTAGCTGAGTGAACATTAGGCAATGACATGAGAACAATCAGTCTGAATACTTTTGTACTGCTTGTTTTTGTGGTTGTGATTGTTGTTGTTGGCGGTGGTGGTAGTCAGCTCAACAGAAGCTAAAATCATCTGGCAAGAGGGATCCTCAACTGAAAAAAAATACTTCCATCAGATTGGCCTATATGCAAATCTGTGGGGCATTTTCTTGATTAATTGTTGAGAGTGTGGGGGAAAGGGCAGCCTACTATGTGTAAGCGCTGGGTCGGATAAGAAAGCAAACTTAGCAAGCCCTGGAAAGCAAGCGAGTAAGCAGTGGTTTTCCATGACTTCTGGTTCAGTTTCTGCCTCGTAGATCCCTGTTCTGCTTAAGTCGCTGACTTGGAGTCCCTCAGTGTTAGAATATGATTGGCACATATAAGCCAAATAAACTCTTTCCTTCTCGGGTTGCTTTTAGTCATAGTGTTTATCATAGCAATAGAAAGCAACTACCACACCATCCAAGCCAAATAAGTAGAACTCCAATCCTATCCAGTATGACAGTCATGGGGCCAAACTCTCCTCAGCTTCATATTGTTCTGTCTACACAAGAATTTCTAAAAATCTAGTAATAGACTTGCCTCTTCTTCCTAGCATCATTCAATCCAGACAAAATCCCACTTCCCAAACCCTCTCCCATATGTTCCTGTGCTGTCTTTTTTATTGGGAAAAGAACAATCTTGGTGATACACAAAGGAACACATGAACAGAGTGAAAGAATTTGGCAAGGTGATTTCTTTTTGCAAAAAGAGTATACCAGAACCCAAACAGGGATACTGAATGCACTTACCAAAATGGTCTCTGTCCTTTATTCTTGACATAAGGATTATTCCATTGGTGGGAGCTCAACCTCACATTCTGATACAGTTAGCTAATAGATTAAAAAAAGGAAAAGGGAATTCCAGGAAACAGCAAAGTTTTATTGAGATGACTACTTTTGAGAGAAAAAAAAGTTTCTCATATCTTTGTTATTTTATTTATTTTGTGTGTGTACTTGCATGCTTGTATGGTGAATGACAGTTTTATGAATTAAAACATTCTCTCATGAGCCTTAGGAGGTCCTATATCTAGGTCCTATATCTGGGAAAATAGAAACTGTATTCTTACAGTTCATCACCAGCAGTATAAAAAGGACTAAGTAACTTCTGGGAGAGGAGACTCTTATTAGCTGAGCTGCATTGGAGAGAGAAGATGATTCTCGGACTGTCGAGCCACCTGTAAGTTGTGCAGAGAGCTCCAAGATTGCATCCTTTGTGTTGCGGTGGGATTTTTAGTGATGCAATTGCTTTTGAGTCGTCTTTGATCCTTGTAACTAATCCATCATCCATATTGCTGTAAGCAACCTCAATAAAAACTCATCAGTTCATTAAATTGGACTTCAGTTCAATTTGTAACTGTGGTCTCTATTGGGTTCTTTTTCTGGTGCAAGCAGAGGTGTGTGTGTGTGTGTGTGTGTGTGTGTGTGTGTATGAGATCTCCCAAGGGAAAATTTGTCCCACGGTAGTGCTTGTTTGTGGATGTAGGCTTGTCATACTGCATATGTACATGTGTCAGAGGACAACTTATGGGAGTTGGTTCTCTTCTTCCACCACTCTGGTCCCAGGGATCAAACTCAGGTTATGCTTGGAAGCAGGCACCTTTACCAGCTGAGACATCTTGTCAGCTCACTGTACTGCCCTCTTAAAGCCACTCTGCAGTTTCCATCATCTGGGTTCTCCTGCAAAGAAGAGAGCTATGACCCTGCTTTGTTTGGCTGGAGGTATGCTTTTGGAAGTCTTTGGCCAGAGGGCATTGGCATACCCAGGCTGGAAATGCTAAGTCCTGTGTGTACAGCTCACAGAAATGACACAAGTGGCCACCCCATTCTGTTCCAGAAATCTCATAACAACTACGTGCCTTAGCCCTTATCTCCTCCATTGATTATCCCTCGGCTTATGGTGGATCCCCCATCATCACTGAAGGGAGTGTGTCGCCATGTGATACCAACTCCCAATGTTTCACTCGCCCCAGCAAGGAGTACATCCATGTGCTCATCACTCTGTACTAGAATCCCACTCCAAAAGTCTGTTTCCTGGGACCACTTCTGCTACCAATTACTGTGATAGTCGGAATCCCAGTAGGGAACAGATGGCATGCTCAAAAAGATAATTAATGGGGACACTCCGTCCTAGCAACCACAGTAATGTGCTGATAAAACACCTAGAAAAATCAGCAGATCTAAGGATCTGTCGGAGAATCGAGGTCACCTGGCAAATGCCCCTTCCAGATAAACTAGAGAGACAGACAGAGGAAAACAAAGAATCGTTAATTCAGCAGAGCAGCAGCCACAGCAGAACAACCTGGCACCTAGTGGGTGAAGGGCAAGGGGCTGAGCATGCCAAGAGGACCCAGTGTGAAACTGTATGCTCCGTGAGACTCGGCTCCAAGGGCTCTACGGAACCCTCTCAGAGAAGATCTAAGAAACACCTCCCAGGAATACATAGTAGGCAGAGAAGGAGGCTGCTGTGGCCTGTCCCACGTGCTCTGCTTTTCTTTTCTTTTATTTTATTTGGGGGGGGTGTTGAGACAGGGTTTCTCTGTGTAGTCCTGGCTGTCCTGGAACTCACTCTGTAGACCAGGCTGGCCTCAAACCCAGAAATCCGCCTGCCTCTGCCTCCCAAGTGCTGGGATTACAGGCGTGTGCCACCATGCCCGGCTTCTGCTTTTCTTAAGAAGGCCTGCCCCCCACCCCAAAAAAGGCATAGCAGAGAGGCCTGACTAGAACAGAGGAGATGAACAGAGAGCCAAGTAGGCATGACTATTTCTGACAGGAATACCAAGAGAACAGTAAATAAAGAGAGGAATAGAAGCAACATCTGAAGCATGCGGCTCAGAATTCCCCCCAAATTATTGTTAGATGTCAAACAAAAAGTAGAGGAAACTCAGGAAACACTAGGGCAGGATAAACGCAAGACAAAACCAAAGAGACATTTTCTAAAATTCTTGAAACAGGAAAATATCTCACACAGAAAGCAAAGAGGATAATTATTTACAGCTTTGTTTCAGAAATTGTACAAATAAGACAGTGATAAGGTGTGAAATGTCGAGAGACATAGCAACCTCCATGCTGGAGTTGACTGTGTCCTTAAAAAATCCTCACAAAGCAATAGGAACACACACAGTGGACCCACCCTGCCAGGAACACTTAGAGAAGTTCTTCATTCTCCTTTTAGCTTTGTTTAGTTGAGTTTTGAAGTGCTGGAATCTAAACCTGGTTTGCGTGCATGGGAGACAAGCACTGTACCAACTTCCCAGCCCTGAGATAAAGAGTTCTTCTGATGGGGTTAGTGATAAAGTCAGTAACTCAGAACCATATAAAGGAAGAACACCAGAGAAGAAACTGGTGAAGGCAAAATAAAAATGTCAATTTTCCTCATTTTTTGTTGACATTTGATTTAGGTAGAAGGAGGAGAGGTTGCTCAGCAATTAAGAGCACTGGCTGCTCTTCCAGAGATCCTAAGTTCAATTCCCAGCAACCACATGGTGGCTCACAGCCATCTAAAATGTGATCTGACACCCTCTTGTCTCATGCAGGTGTACGTGGAGATAGATCACTCAAATACATAAAATAAGCTGGGCGGTGGTGGCACGCCTTTAATCCCAGCACTTGGGAGGCAGGGGCAGGCGGATTTCTGAGTTCAAAGCCAGCCTGGTCTACAAAGTGAGTTTCGGGACAGTCAGGGCTATACAGAGAAACCCTGTCTCGAAACAAACAAACAAACAAAAATACATAAAATAGTAAATAAAGAAATCTTTAATTTAGGTAAGAGTTGCCAGACCTGGTGATACACACTGGTAATTCTAGTTCTTACAACAAAACCTTGAGAAGGATTGTGAGTTTGAGGTCAGCCTGGTCAGGAAGGAAGGAAGAAAAGGGGGAGGCAGGAGGGGAAAGAAAAAAAAATGACAAAACCAAACATGATAGGTAAATTTATTCAAATATACTCATGACAACATCTTTGAGGATCCCAGCCTATGTGTGCTTTTGATAAATGGCAGAATGTGCAGAATGAGTCTGTCCAGGGTCAGGGAGAGGCATTAGAATTATTTCTCTGATTGCGTTCATACCACCTGTGAAGCTGTGTTTTGTTAGCTGTATTTATCTAACATGAAATATAGAGCAACCACTATGAGTTTTTTCAAAGTATAATTAATATGCATTTTTCTCATTGTTTTTTTTTAATTGAAGATTATCATGAAAAATTTTATTTTATTTTATTTTTTGGTGTTTTTTCTTTTTTGTTTGATTTTTTTTAAATCAAGGCTTTTTTATTGGATATATTCTTTTTTTTAATTTAATTTTTATTTTCTATATTCTATGTTTACATTCCAAAGGCTTTCCCCTTTCCCAGTCCCCCCCCACCATATGTCCCATAATTCCTCTCCCCCCCCAACTATTCCCCAATCATTCCCCCCCACACACACGATTTCTCTGTTCTGGGTCTACAAAACTGGATCCAATCTTTACAGGCCCAGGGTCTTCTCCTTTCTTCTTCTTGGGAGTCATTTGACTTGCTAATTGTGCCTTGAGCATTTAGGGCTTCTGGGCTCATTAATATCCACTTATCAGTGATTGCATTTCATGTGTATTCTTTTGTGATTGGGTTAGCTCACTTAGGATGATATTTTCCAGATCTAACCATTTACCTACAAATTGCATGAGTTCATTATTTTTAACTGCTGAGTAGTATTCCATTGTATAAATATACCACATTTTCTGTATCCATTCCTCCTTTGAGGGATATTTGGGCTCCTTCTAATTTCTGGCTATTATAAACAAGGCTGCTATAAACATAGTGGAGCATGTGTCTTTATTGTATGCAGGGGAATCCTCTAGGTATATGCCCAGGAGTGGTATGCCAGGGTCCTCTGGAAGTGACATGCCCAATTTTCTGAGGAAACGCCACACTGATTTCCAGAGCGGTTTTACCATTTTGCAATCCCACCAACAGTGGAGGAGTGTTCCTCTTTCTCCACATCCTCGCCAGCACCTGTTGTCTCTTGAGTTTTTAATCTTAGCCATTCTGACTGGTGTGAGGTAGAATCTCAGGGTTGTTTTGATTTGCATTTCCCTGATGACTAATGATGTTGAACATCTCTTAAGGTGTTTCTCGGCCATCCAAATTTCTTCTGGTGAAAATTCTTTGTTTAGCTCTATACCCCATTTTTTGATAGGGTTATTTGGTTCTTTGGGGTATAACTTCTTGAGTTCTTTGTATATATTGGATATTAGCCCTCTGTCGGATGTGGGGTTGGTGAAGATCATTTCCCACTTTGTTGGTTGCCGTTTTGCATTTTTCTCATTGTTGTGACAAATACATAACAAAAACAATTTAATGGAAGAAAGAAACTATTTTGGCTTAAAGTTTAAGTTGAGAAAGGCATTGTGGAGACTCATATTTGAAATTGTGGAATTTCTCCACAAACTGCTGTATAAAATTCAATTTCTCAGCTTATATTTATTGGAAATAGAGTATATATATATATATATATATATATATATATATATATGTATATATAGGCACATATATATACATATACATATATATGTATATATATATATAACCTTAAAAGTTTAATTATATATAACAAAAGGTTATACACACACACACACACACATACACACACAAAAATAACTTTTAATTAAAAAACAGATCAGCAGTTTCTAGTACAGCTGGTCCAATAAGTACTGTTGAATTCAGTATCTGTATTATGCTTGCCAAATGATGATCAGGAAGTCACCTGTGCGGTGACTCATCTGGGAAAGCTTGAGCAGGCACTTAAGTATTGGGAAACAATGGGGATGTTGAAAGTGGAGCCACTTAGTAAGCCAAGCAGAGAGGTGCCCAGCAGACTGAGACAACCTGACCGAGCACAGAATAGCCTGCTGTGCATGAAAAGGCGGGGCTCATGGAGAGGAAAAACAAGTCAGGTGGGCCAGAAAGGCAGTTTCCCACCTAGGGAAGGACATTAGGAGCTGTCATAGGCACAGTGGTATGTCACCACAGATTGTCACGAGTGGAGAGATGTAAGCAAAAATGTAGCCCTAAGTGATCAGGGACCTGTCTTCCCATCTAAGTGAGTGGATAAGACGTTCTTTAGACGAACCACTAAAATCTTACCCCATCCAATGAGTAGGGAAGGTATTGCCCTTTACCGGTGGTTGGAAAAGGATTATTCTTGGAGTCTTACAAAGTCACAGATGAACAAAGTGAAAGCACATTTGGCAAGGCAATTTTTACTTCTGCAAAAGCGTGAGCCAAGACCCAAATCAGAAGAGCAAGCACACTTCGGGCAGGAAGCTCACCTTGTTTTCATCCTAACCCAAGTGGTGACTGTGTCTCACCCCATTGGTGGATTGCTCAACCTCACAGCCTGGCATAATTAGCTCAATCACTATTAGCCTAAAGGGTGTGAGAGTCGAGTTTCAGGAATGTCAGGTATCCTGGATGAACAGGGACGTGCCCAAGAGTTTCACAAGATGGGGACGTTTCTAGAATATAGACCCTTGTGGGCATAGACCCATTGTTGATTTGGGGGGAAAAAGACATTCTCATAAGGTGAATAGTGAAGAGGCCATCACATCATTCAGTTGAGTAAGGAGAATGTCTCCTTATCCTCATGACCAAGGATGATATTCTCCCATCATGGTGAGCAGAAATGGTGTCTTTGGCAGAAAGACTATAAAAGGGGTATGACCAGGAATCCAGCCAAATGCATCTTTGTCCTTAGTGTAGACTCTGTAAGGACTTTCAACTTGAACTTCGGTAGCTCCTGATAATTGCCTTAGGTTTCTGATGTCAGTGCTCAGAGCCTCATATTCAAGATGATCTCTACATTGCTTGCAGAAGCCTACTGTCTCATTTTTTTGTTTCTAGCCTAGGCTCACAATGGCACAGGTGCCTTCATGTTCATGTGATATTGCAAGGATTCAGAGAGCCCAGATGTGTTTCCTGCATATCTTTAGGTTGCATTATGTTTGTTGTTGCTGGTGCTGTTTTTAAAGACATGCTCTCACTGTGTAGCCCAGACTGATCCTTGTGCCCAAGATCCTCAGCCTTGTGACCCCTTGCCTAGATCTTCTTGAACCCTGAAAATGTTACGTGGCATGTTTGAATACTTAATGTGTTTGCTCTCAGTCATGCATATCATCTTAGTGAGTGGGCAACACAGCCCTGAGGAGTGAGGTTTGGGGTCATTTGCATCAAGCTAAGGGTAACAGATGGAAGATGAAATGTTTACAATGTCCAAATCCAATGAATGATTCATATTCACACAACATATAAATAACTACTAAATATCAAAAGGAATAAAGAAGCTATAGTTAGATGAATCTCTCCTGTAAATTGAAAGCATAAAGGTAAATCCCAAATGCTTCCCTGATACATCAACGGGCTCTCAAACTCACCAATAAGAGGAGAAATTAAACCACATTGAGATTCCACTTGTGTTTATCAGAATAACAATTAGAAAGGGGGGATATCAAGTGCAGATGATTGCTGCAGAGAGGGAAAACACTGAATGGGAGACAGACGGTATAGGGTCTCTGAGACATGGCATAGGCTTGCTTAAGGAAGTCAAAAGACACCCCTAACGAGTTCCCTTGGAGTCTGTTCGGTAAACACTCTCACTGGGGCTCACGGGGGAGCACACTTCAGACTGTCTGTTTCACAGTTGTTTGTGTAGCAGGAGTTGGTAGCTTAATTATTCCTCTTTAGAGAAATGAATAAGCAAACGGTGATGGATATTCACTACGGGACGCTGTGCAGCAGGGAGAAGCAACAAAGCAGATGTTTACAGAACAACTTGCATACTTTTATTTTTTTAATCCAGAAAAATAGGTTAGGCAGCAATTTTCAGGGCATCGGGTATCAGGGAGAAGAAAGCCTGCTCACCCTGCGAGACAAGCAGCAGGAGATGAGAACCCTGTAACTGTTTCTGTTTACTGTCAGGAGAGTTTCTGGGCTGCAGCACAAAGAAGGGGGACTGAGGCAAAGACCAGGACTCCCTAAGCTGAGGAGAGCAAAAAACCTTGAATTTTCAGCGAACAGGACCAGGGAGGAGAGATCTAAACAGAGAACAAGCAACAGAGAGCTGCAGAGACTCTGAGACTCAGGACAGTTCAATAAAGATGTCTCAGGCGGCTGCTTCCAGAAAGAAATGGACTTAACACCCTGAGCTCAACAGGAGCAGAAAAAGCTTCTCCACTGCCAGTCAGAACAAGAGACCACACAGCTGTCAGGATATTGTAGAAGGGTCTCAGAAGCGGAAACAGGGACCTTCCCAGGGGCGTGTGGATTGTTTCATAAAAGAAGATTAAAAACCCTGGAAGTTTACATATTAGTTTCAGAGCTAAAATATACTTGAAGCCAAAATGGAACCATAAGAAATAAAACAAATAACAAATTATACCTGGAGATCTTTACATTCCTTTCTTAGTATTCAATAGAAAAACAAAAATGTAGTGAAGGTGTGAAAGACTCTGTCACCCAATTATGTTTATTTAAAAAAAGTCACTTCATACATTAGACAACAGAATATGTAAGTAAGTTGCATATCAAACATTTACAAAAACAGGCTATATTTTAGACCAGAAAACAAGTCTGAATTTATTTAAAAAATAAAAAAAAGTATGATTTCTGGTAAAACTGGAGTTAAACTTGAAACCAGAGGACAAGAGAGGAGAAGTCTGGGGGTGCAAGAGATAGCTCAGAGGTTGAGAATATTTGCTGCTCTTGCAAAGAACCCAGTTCTATTCACAGCACCCATTACAGGTAGCTCATTCTGTGTGTCAACTTGACACAGGCTGGAGTTATCACAGAGAAAGGAACTTTAGTTGGGGAAGTGCCTCCATGAGATCCAGCTGTGGGGCATTTTCTCAATTAGTGATCAAGCAGGGAGGGCCTCTTGTGGGTGGTGCCATCCCTGGGCTGGTATTCTTGGGTTCCAAAAGAGAGCAGGCTGAGCAAACCAGGGGAAGCAAGCCAGCAAGAAACATCCCTCCATGGCCTCTGCATCAGCTCCTGCCTCCTGACCTGCTTGAGTTCCAGTCCTGACTTCCTTTGGTGATGAACAGCAATGTGGAAGTGTAAGCTGAGTAAACCCTTTCCTTCCCAACTCATTTCTTGGTCATAATGTTTGTGCACTAAGACATTCACAATTGTTTGTAACACTTTTTTGGCCTCCTTGGACACTATACTCACATACATACTCACACACAGACATGCTCATATACACACAACTAAAAATAAAACAAAATCTTTGAAATGCCCTTGAATCAATAGCAGACAAAATAATGTCCAAAATGAAAGAACAAGATTCAATGAGGCCAAGCTTTGCAGGGACCCAGTAGGCGAGCCCTTCATAATTAATGTTTCACAAAAATGTCTGTTGTATTCTGGGACAGATATAAGGCTGAGGATGATGCTCCTGTGACTCAGAGACACTTGTGGGGACTGTCCAGGAAGCTACCTTTTTCTGTCATTTTAACAGTTTTGGGAGCTGCTTGCTCCATACTTCTTGCACAGTGTGGTAATAGTTATTACATCTCAGGTCTCTGATAGGGTTTGAAGACTAGATAGTCTCACAGTCAAGCTTAAATTTTTAGGATTCAGAAAAATGTTATGTTATGATAGAAGAATGTTACAAGTTATGGTAGAAAATGATTTAAATACAGAAATCTAACTCATCAAGATAGATAATAGAGTACCTTCTCCAAAGTTGCCAAATACAAATTGATTACACATTGTAAATGTCATTCTTACCTGATGGATTTCATAATTGTTAATATTGTATATAATTTATTGATGCAAGAGAAAAAGACTTTTATTGGTCTAAAAGGAGGAAATGTAGAGAGAATCTCTTATAAACATTACCTATCAATAAAAAAGCTGATGGCCAATGAGTTGAGGCAGGAAATAGGAGGTGGGACACTGGCAGGGAGAGAGAGGATTCTGGGAAATAGTAAGAGATAAAAGAGAGACTCAGGGAGGGCAGTGAGAGACAAGAGGGGAGACAGACATAAAAGATGAGGAGATGGACTGAGGAGAAAGACAGATGTAAATGAGCAGGTAGATGAACTGGGAAGATGCTGAGGAAGATGCTAAGAGGTGGGCCAGGACTGAAGAGAGGTAACTAACCAATTGGTAGACTAGTTTAAATGGTTAAGTAAGTTAAGAGCTAGTCAGGGAATGAGCCAGAGCTTATGGCCTTAGCATTCATTTATTAAAATAAAATAAAATCTTTGGAAATCTTTTTTTAAAAACTAGATATTGAAACGTTTATGTTTGTAGACTAAATACAACCAATAACCCATGCTTCAGAGATGAAACAAAAGAGGAAATTACGAAGTCCTTTGTAGTAAATAAGACAAAGCACACAGTGCTTTATAGGATGAAGCTGAAGCAGTGTTAGGGGAAGCCACTGCACTAAGTTTCTACATTAGAAGAGAAAGAAAGCAGCATTTCCTTTAGATGTCGGTAGAAAATTAATTTTAAGTAAGCAAGGTAGGGAGAGGAAATATATCGGTGATAGACGAAATCAACCAAGCCACACATCTTGAGAAGACAAGAGAAGTTGCTCTACATCTGGCACACTGGGAACAAAAAAGCCAGAAGACAAAAGTGATGAGTGCCAAGCATG
Source organism: Apodemus agrarius (assembly GCA_964023405.1). NCBI lineage: Eukaryota > Metazoa > Chordata > Mammalia > Rodentia > Muridae > Apodemus > Apodemus agrarius. The sequence continues at coordinate 136,313,964 of OZ030005.1, forward strand.
GACAAGGAGCCATCACTACAGCTCTACAGAGTTCTAACTTGTAAGTGATGTCAGTGACAACGTTCATTGAGTTAAATGTAGGAAAATGAAGCTAATCTTTTGTTGTCATTGCTTCATTTTAGACTAGGGTCTCATGAAGACCAGGCTGTCTCCTCAAAATCCCTAATATAGCTGAGAATGGTCTGGAACTCATGAACCTCCTGTCTGTACCTTCTGAGTGCTGTGATTACAGGTTTGTGTCACCAGGCCTGGCTCAGACAAATTCTGTGAAAGAAGTAAATGACTAAAGTTTTCCTAAAGGGGAAATTGGCAGCCTGAACAAAAGAAGTCTAAAATGTTTCCACTGAGAAACCTCAGGCTCAAATGGTTCTCTTGGTAAGTTCTAGAAATAGTTTAGAAAGAACATCAGTTCTGCAGAATACAGTAGAGAGAACACTTTTTAATCCATACTATGAAGTCAGCAAACTAATTTTGCTTGTAAACCTAGACACAAAGCTATTTTTTTTAGATAGGGTCTTGTTATGCAAATATTCTTGTGGTATATTTCAGGCTGGCCTCAGATTTCCAAATGCTGTATCACAGGTGTGTGCTACTACAACTGGCTAGACAAAAGGGTTTTGTTTTTGTTTGTTTGTTTGTTTGTTTTTTATGACAGGGTTTCTCTATGTAGCCCTGGCTGTCCTGGAATTCACTCTGTAGACCAGGCTGGCCTTGAACTCAGAAATCCACCTGCCTCTTCCTCCCAAGTGCTGGGATTACAAGCATGCGCTACCACACCCGGTTTAGACAAAAGTTTTTAACTAAAATTGTCTGGATGTGGTATCACACACCTTTAATCCCAGCCTGTAGGAGGCAGAGGCAGATGGATCTTAGAGACAACCTCGTCTACCTAGTGAATTCCAGGCCAGCCAGAGCTACATAGTGAGACCCTCTCTCAAACAAAACAAAACAACAAAGCATGTGGCACTGGAGAGATGACCCAGCAGTTACAAACACCAAAGACCTGGATCTGCCTCCGAGTAGCCACTCACAATTACTTTTCATTTCAGTTTCAGGGTGTCCTCTCTTCTGGCCTCTAAAAGCACCAGGTATGCACAGAGTATTCATATATTCATGCAGGCAAGCCACTCATACAAATAAAAATAAATCTTTAAAAACCAAAATCGCTCTTAAAAATGCAAGTATCCATATATACGAAGACAGAGCATGAGCCCAGAGCAGCATCTACCTCAGGGATGCCGGGTGATTTTCATCTAAAATCATCTCTCAGTGGTGTCTCTCGCATAACACACTGAAATGGAAAAAAGGAGGAGCCCCAGCTGAAGGGATGCAGAAAGAACCTTGGAGAACAGAACGAAAAGCACCCCAATCTGTTTGGCAGTTAGCTTTTTGCAGTGTAGGAATAGAAAGAACACCCACGGAGCAACAAACAAAGCAGGTGCCAGAGGATAAAGGATAGTGCTCCCAGGTCGAGGAGCACCCTGCCAGTGCTCCCAGGCCCTGGAGCATCCTGCGAATGCACCTTTACTTAGGATACACCGAAAAGTAAGCAGAAGAAACAACAGGCACCCCAACTGAAAAATGACAGGTGCAATTTCACAGACAAGAACATACAGGGAAAAACATACCAAAGTTATTAGAAATAATTAGTGAATCTTACCAATTACCAGACTTTAAGAAAAGTAAAAATGCTGTTGTGTTTGTATAGCAGTAATATTCAGAAGTTAAACTTATAGGTACAATTTATAATAATATCAAGGTTGACCAGATGGCTCAGCAGGTAAAGGTAAAGGCGCTTGCTGCTAAACCTGATGACCTGAGTTCAATCCCCAAGACCCACATGGTAGAAAAAAATTGACTAACAAAAGTTGTCATTTGACCTCCACACACATGCCGTGGGATACAGTTACAACACACACACACACACACACACACACACACACACACACATAAATATAAATATTCAAAAATTAAAGAGAACAAAAAGACATCCAGAGACAAGAAAATATTTGCAAATTATCAATCAAATAAAGGATTTTTATGCACAACGTACCAAGAATTCTTTATACCCAATAATGAGAAAATCAACAGCTCAGCCAAGTGGGCAAAAGATGTGGACAGAAAGAGCTGTGCATAGGGGCACACACTTATAATCCCAGCACTAGGGCAGTAGCGGCAGGAGGACCATGAGTTCAATGTCATTCTCTGCTGGCTGTCCCTCGAGCCGTGGATAAATATTCCATTTAGCTGCCTGGTCTAGCTTCACCCATCAAAGCCCACATTTGAATGATAGCACTATCATACTTGGCCACTTGTGACACAAAACTGTCCCTGTTTCCTCTTGTGTCTTGGGGAAGCCTCAGAAGTCCCGCCCTCCCCACTGCAGAATTGCTCCTCTGTTTTGGCACTTAGGTTTCTGAGGCTGGTAGTCTCAACAAAGCCATGTCACAGGATGAAACCCTGTGAAACCCTGACTCCCTAGCGCCTCAGAATGTACCAGTATTTTTAGGCAAGTTGAGGTGGTTTGAGCAAGTGTTGGGTTCTCCATAGACTCTGGAATTGGCACACCTGGTCCCTAGTCGGCAGTGCTGTCTGGGGACGTTCAGGGGGTAATAGCCTCGCTGTAGGAAGTAGCCACTAGTGGTTGAGGCTTTGAGGTTTCAAAATATAGTACCACCCCCAATTCTCTCGCTCGTTGCAATCATGGACATTTACCCCTCTGGAACCAGAAGCCAAAATAAACTCTCTCTTCATTAAATTTCCCTGGTTACAGCGTGTTATCACAGCAACAGAAAAGTAACCAATACACATGTGTTTTTTTTTTCTTTTTTTCCCCTATGCCTCTTTGTGAGCTCCTTCGGTGGAGGGGTGTTACAGAAATTCTTTCCCTGGAGAGATATAACCAACTGTCTACCCTGTCCTTATAGAATACAAATGACCAGAGTCCAGCCTGGTGAACCTTTGAGTTCACTGGGCTTACATGTAGAGCACTGGTGAAAAGTTCCAGGAGTGTGGGAGACCCCAAAAGCAGCCACACTACTAAAACATCTCACCCTGGTGCAGATGATGATGCCCCCACAAAAAGGGGTTCTTGTGTCAGTTAATCTTGTTACAGTATGTTCTAGTACCTTCAGAGATCACAAGACCGAGAACGGGGCTGTGTACAGCTGTCTGGGAGGTGCAGGAGAAAACGACTGGGATTCGGTAAGGGTCCAGTGACTGTCCCCACCAGCCCTCTTATATTGGGAATGTCAACAGTCACCTGCAAGCACTCACAGATGCTCTGATGAGGATACCGTCTGCTGTGTTTACAGAACAAGTGTCCAACTAGGGGCCAGCACCAGGCAGGAATCCTACAATCAGCATAACCTGAAGGAACATAAGCAGGTGAGCAGGTAGGTGTCAGGGCACCAGCCAAGCGCAGCAGGAACCACAGGGACAACATCCGTTCGACTTTCCTCCTTGCCAGCCATGGAAAGAGAGGCTACAGGGGAATTTTTGCCTCTAGGAGTTGGTCCCAAGAGAATAGAGTCATTCTGCCTTTGAAATAAGAAACAGGAGACAGCAAGGTGGAAATTTACAACTGCACTTTTTGAAAGGGCTCAGTGCTCATCTGGGCTGCTGTCTGAGGATGAGCCCAGGGAATGCAGCTTTCTCTCTCTCTTCTTTCTCTGAGACAGGGCCTCAGTCTGTAGCCCAAACATCTCTCAAACTCATAGAAATCCTCCTGCCTCAGCCTGAGTTCTGAGATTACAAGTGTGAACCACCACAGTCATCGATCTTGAATTTCACCCTTCCGGGTTTTTTGTTTGTTTGTTTTAGTTTTAGTTTTGAAACCTGGTATGTAAGCAAAGCTAAGCTTGATCTTTCAGCAACCTCGCTGAGTTCCTTTAGTGCTGGAACCACAAGTATGTATGGATAAGCCTGGTTGTGTGTGCTTCTCTCCAGCATGGGTTTGTCTACAGATAGAAACTGCTGTGAGGCGCTGTGCGGCTCAGGCTCTCCCGATGTGTAGAGAAGGATCTACAGGGTACAGGGAGAAGCGGGGGGGGGGGGGGAGCTGCTTTGCTCCTTCTTGGCTTCTTTACCCACTTTGGTGTATAGGGTCCAGGTCCTGCGCTTGGCCCCACAGCAAGATGCCCCAGGAGCTTCAGCTCAAACAAGGTAAGGTCTTCTCTCAAGGACAAGGCTGGGTATTTTTCCTAGGTCTCCAGATCCCTTTTCCCCATGGCTGTCCCCTACCCCATAGAAGAAGAGAGGAGCCAAGAACTCATTCTTAGGCCCAGACTCTGCTATCCTTGACTTGGGGTTTAGTCTAATGGCCTGACGGGATGGGCTGTGTATTTCTGGCCACTTACAGGAGGCACTTTGTAACTAAGAGGAAGAGAAGGAACAAAGATTCAGCTAGCTTTCTGAGGTTTCCCTGGCCGGCCTCTCTAGAGAGGTTGGGCCTGTAGAGGAGGGAACCTGGAGCTGGTCACTAGGGAAGCAGAAAGCTTGAGATAGACCTGGAATGTGGCTATAGGCCTTGCTAGTGACCGTCAACTTGACGGTCTGGAATCACCTAGGAAACAAAGTGCTGGGTACGTCTGTGTGTCAGGGAGTTTCCAGATCAGGTTAACTGAAGTGGGGAGACCACCCTAAGTGTGGGCTGTACCATTCCATGGGTTGGGGTCCTAGGCTGAATAACAATGAGAAAGTTTGTCAGGTACTTGTCATAGCAACAGGACAAGTGACCAACAGAATGCTCAAGCTCATTCAAGGATTCCACGGGCTCCCCGAACACAGCACCAGCAGGGGGGCCAAAAGTTCCAAGAGTCTCCAGGGCCGGTTCACATTCAAACCATTGCATTTCCCTTTGTCCTTAAGGGGCTTTTCTGGATCTTTTCTAACCTTAGAAAAGTGATGGTGGCAGGTGACTTTGTAATTCAAATGATATGGAAATGGCATGGTAATCAGACAAATGACAGTATGTGGTCATCTCACGAGTGCCCTGATCCTGGCTCGGTGGCTCAGCTGCGGCACAGCTTTGCAGGTATATCAGCTTCCAGCCACCGGGCAACCAAAACTGTTTTCCCATTGCCTGTCTACCTTGCCTTGTTTTTGTATTGATATTTGCCCGTGGCCTGAGGTAGCCTGTTCCTTTCTAGTGACCATTAAACTCTTCGCGTTCCTTTATTTCTCTGCTTTTAAGTCTTTCTCCATCACCTTCTGCCTGGAAATCTCTTGCTCATTCAGCAAGATTCAGCCTTGGGGGTTGTCAGGACATCTTAGGGGGTATGATAAAAGCACTTGTTGCCAAGACTCAGGGCTTTGAGTTTCATCTCTGAAACCCACAGGATGGAGAAAATTGGTTCCCGCAAGAACTGATTGTCTCTGAACTCCACACTCATGCCCTGGCACCCATGCACCCACATATATACACATAAACACACTCAAATAAATAGGTGGATGGACGACAAATAAAGCCAGTCCTGGGTAAAGGCAGTCTCCACAGTCCTAGGCGCCAGCATTAATGTTAGTCATCTTGGAATTTGGCAGGAACATCCCTTCTCACAGATAAGCAGACTCTCACATACAGGGCTGAGGGACTGCTGAGCAGACAGCTAACATCCATGGAAAGGTTTGGGTAAGCTTAGGTGTTTCTCACTCCTCACAAGAACGTCACACCCCACATAGCAAAACAATAACAAAAACAAAAACCTTGTGTTTCTTCTCCCTTCGTGTGTGTGTGTGTGTGTGTGTGTGTGTGTGTGTGTATTTGTATAGTCTGGGTGTGATCACACACATGCCATAACAGGAATGCAGAAATGACGCGACAACCTCAGATATCTGTCCTTGCCTTCTGCCTTGAGACACTGTCTGTCGTTTCTCTGCTGCACACTTCCAGCTAGCTCTGTGAGCTTCTGACTCTCCTGTTTCTGCCGCCCGTCACGTGTTAGGAGTGCCTGGATCTAGGAGTATGTTTTTGTGCCCAACTTTGCCTGGGTTCTGGGGATTTGAACGCAGGTCCTTACGCTTGTGTGCAAGGGCTTTATCCACAAGACACCTCCACAGCCTTTTCAGACAAAGTCTCTCACTGGTCTGGAACTTGCCAAATAGATTAGACTGGCCAGTCAGCAAGCTTGGGGATCCTCCTGTGTCTGCCTCCCCAGCTCTGAGATTACAAATTCACACCGTCATGTTTAGTTTTTCTATTTTTAAATGTGTATGAGTATCTACAGTATCCACAGAAGTCAGAAAAGAGAGTCGAATCCCCTGGGACTGCAATTGCGGACAGTTAAGAGCTGCCATGTGGGTCTGGGAACTGAAGCCAAGCCATCTGGAAGAGCAGCCAGTGCTCTTAACCACTGAGCCACCTCTCCAGCCCCAGTGCTCAGTGTTTTCCATAGATCCTGGGGATTGAACTCAATCTTTGAGTTTACATGGGAAACACTATTTACTGAACAGCACAGACAAAGGACTCAGAATCCAACTACCTCGGAAACTGACCAGGCACATACACCATGAAAACTAGACCATTTTATCCTGGAAAGAGGTGGGAGACTCCTAAGACTCAGGAAGTTCAGGACACTGGCCACCCAGATAAAACTCTGCAATTCACAGGGCTCACAACTCTCCCAAGATTATATAAGATCGCAGTAAGTGTTGGAGAGAAGAGATGCCTTTGTGAAGCTACCTGCAACCTGTGCTCTAGGAAGGAAGCTTTAAGTCATTGGTTCATCTGTCCTTGATACCTTACCTAGAGTGAACAAAAATGTTTTGTTCACGTCTCCCCAGTAAAAGTCACAACAGAGGCAGGAGGACAACCCCACAGAAGTGGATGCACTTGGCTGTGATTCATGGTTAGAGTGGACTTCAGAACCCCTTGAAAAGATTACTGAGAAGATGTCCAGGTGGGAATACTGGGTAACTGTGACACCGGCTCTGTGGGAGAGGCTGTTAAGGACAGAATGGGGGCGTGGGGCTCCCAGTTCTCAAGTTCTTCCAGCCAGCTCCTAGGACTGTTTGCATTTGATGTTGAGCACCCCAGAGAATGTTTGCTTCCGCAGGATCCCACAGTGTTGAGCCTGCCTCTTGAAAGGCTCCTTCCTCCCTTCCTACACCCACAATTGTCCCCTAGCCTCCTCTGGACAATGTTTCTAAATAAGAGGGAAGAAGGGCCACTGATGAGAAATCAGAAGTCATCACCCTGCCTGCAGAAACCAAGTCGGGGACCTCTAGCGCCACCTGGCGGTGGAGATGAGCGAGTCTCGATCCCCCACCCCACTCCCAGAGCCGTGAAGGAGGGAGGGATTCCAAGACCAGGCTAGGGTAGCCGGGATGGCCATGAGGTTTCCCAGCTCTTGAGGTTCCCAGTCAGCCTACCCTCACCTTTTCTGTCTCTGTTTCTGCCTTCATCACCAGGTCTCTCAGTTTCACCTCCTGCCTCCTTTTAAAATGCCTTCTACTGATCTTCTGTTTCTCTTTCCCCTGCCCTGGCCTCACTTCCACAGCAAGAAGGGGCACTGCTCTTCACTGGCGCCCTGACCTCTTCTTTTTCAGGATCTGCTACAGTGGACAGTCTTCAAAATGGTGGCTGCTTGCAGCTGCTCGAGCAGTAAGGGTCCCTTTTCTGAGTCTCTGGGCATTAGTGGAAAGAGCCATCGCTGTCCCTGAGAGGACAAAGCTGGCCACCTGAGCCCTAAGCCCCGTTTCCACCAGCCACTGTCCCTCTTCCCTCAACTCTCCATTTCCAGTGCACTCTCAAGTGTATCCACAAGGACCTGGCACCTCAGGAGACACGCCAGAGAAACATGGAGGACAAAGCCAGAGCAGAGAGTCAGCTCACGTGGGTGTGCACATATGTGTGGCTGAGGTAGGTGAGGGGTCTCCCACATGCCTGTGTAGCTGTGGTACATGATTTGTCCTCATATACTGTGTGAGTACTATACACAAGGGGGCCATGTATGCATGTGTGCAGTTCATGTGCATGTATGAGCATAGATATACACACAAAAGCATATGAAGTGGATATAGAAAAATGTAGTGGAGTGTGGGTGTGTAGTTGTGCATATGAAAGTGTGGTGTGTATGTGGTACATATCTGTTTTGTGTGCACATACGTGAATGTGTAGTACATAATGGGCATATGTGGGCATATAGGCACGCAGTTCTCAAAGTGTAGTTGTATGTATGGCATGTGTGTATTGTGTGTGTAGGTGTAAGTGCACACATATGTATGTGGGGCCTTTCTGATCCAGTGTATGGTAACCTTGGCTAATGACACCTACCTACCAACAGAGTGGTAGGCACTGCACCCAGGTGCTGAGAGGACTCACAAAACAATAACACACCAATTGTGTATGTGTGTTTGTGTGTGTGTGTGTGTGTGTGTGTGTGTGTTGGCATCAGACCATGACTGTCCCAAATGCTGTTAAGTAATCATCCCTCAGGGGAATGGTTGCCCCAACTGGGTGGACCCCAGGGGGTCACTTCTGATGACAGTGCATGGGAAGCTAGGAAGGGCAGTTACCGGAGAGCAGATACAGGCTGTAAAGCTGAGCTGAGCTGAGAAGTGGAACGAAGAGAGTGCAGTCGATGTGCTGATGACCAGTGTCTCAGTGATCCTTTTCTTCTTGATAAAACACCATGACCAAGGCAACTCATAAAAGGAAGCATTTAATTCGGCTTACTGTTTCATAGGGTCAGAGTCCATGATGGTGGCGCAAAGGAACAGCTAAGAGTTCACACCTTGCTCCATAACCACGAGGCAGGGAGAAAGGACTGAGTCTTTTTGAAAATTCAAAGCCTGCCCCCAGTGACTGTCTCCTCCTATACACCCACACTTCCCAACCCTTCCCAAACTGTTCTAGCAACTGAAGACCAAGTATCTAAACTCTATTTAAACCACCACAGCTGGAGAAGGAAGCAAGGCCTCTTCAGCAGTGGCAGGAGTAGATGGGAGTGCTGTCAATCACAGAAGCGCCCAGGCCTCACTCTCTACTGAGACTCTTCCAGATCTGGGAGTGTTGAGAAAGGGCAAGAGCTAGCATGCCATTTACAGTAGACACGATAGAAAATGAACAACGAAACAGGAAGGAGAAAACAGAGGTTAGGCATCCAGCCAAGAAGACAAACAGAAAGCAACAGTGCTTATAAATACATATAGTAGATGCTCATTTCAATGATTAGGTGTGGAACTAGCAAGAAAAGGTTTAGTGGTTAAGAGCACTGTTTGCTCTTCTACAGGACCTGGGTTCAGTTTCCAGCACCTATACCAATTGTAATTCCAGTTCCAGGGGATCTGATGCCCTCTCATAACCTCTGTGGTCAACAGACATGCTTATATACATTCAGTCAAAACATCCAAACATATTAAATAAAATACATACATATTAAATGTCAGGTGTGGGCTGGCTCACAGCCACAGATGGCTCGTCGGGTAAAGAAGCCTGCTGGCAAACCTGACAACCTGAGTTTGACTAGAACCCATGTAATGGGAGGAGAAATTGACCCGTGCAGATCATTGTCTGACCTCAGCAGATGAGCCATGACATGAGCATGTGTGTGTATGTACACACACACAGACACACACAGAGAGACACACACAGAGACACACAGAAACACAGGCACAGAGACACACACAGAGAAACACACACAGAGACACATAGGCACAGACACACAGAAACACAGGCACAGAGACACACACAGAGAGACACCCAGGCACAGACACACATAGAGAGACACACAGGCACAGAGACACACACACAGACACACAGGCACAAAGACATACATAGAAACACACAGAGACACAGGCACAGAGACACGGAGAGATACACACAGACACACACACAGAGACACACAGAGAGACACACAGAGACATATAGGCACAAACACATATACAGAAACACAGGCACAGAAACACACAGAGACATGCAGAGATACACACAGAGACACATAGGCACAGAGACACACAGAGAGACATACACAGAGACACATACAGAGACACACAGGCACAGAGACACACAGACACAGAGACACACAGGCACAGCCACACACAGAGAGACATCCAGGCACAGAGACACACACATAGACATATAGGCACAGAGACACAGGCACAGAGACACACACAGAGACACCCACACAGAGAGACACACAGGCACACACAAAATGTAATAACATTTTTTTTCTAAAATATTAAGCCAGACTTGATAGTCCCTGTCTCAACTAAACAAAATAAATGTGGACACTGTCCCCACACAAACCATAAATAAATCAAAAACTGAAAACTCAGCACGTGCAGAGAAAGGAAAGGAAAGGAGAGGAGAGGAGAGGAGAGGAGAGGAGAGGAGAGAAAAGGAAAGGAAAGGAAAAGAAAGGAAAGGAAAGGAAAGGAAAGGAAAGGACAGCATTACAGACATTTTACTATTTATGCTGATAAATTTGCAACTATTGAAATGGATAGTTTGTAGGTCAGGACATTTGGGGTCAGAACGACTCATTCTCTAAGCTCATTCCCAGGTGTTCTGTGTGAGCCTCCTAGCACCCAGGCCGGCTAGAGTAGGGACAGGAAGTAGATGAACATGGACCCCTGCCCCTGAGCCTCCAACTTTGTAACAGGACCCAGAGAGGCAGGCAGCCAGGCTAAAGGTGACCAGGAGAGAGGAGGGTAGTGACTTTTGCCTGACACGAACAAGGTGAGGACCTGACAACAGGCTCATGGATAGTCAGGTCGTGTAGTCTGTCCAAATGTGAACATAATGTCCCTACAGCTGCAGACAGATCCATCAGTCCTGGTTTCTGCACTGTCACAGACTAGACAGAGAAGCACACATAGACATACACAGATACGTACACAGACAATCCACATGTCACACACACCTAGACGTACATTCACACAGGCCCAGAGAAACACACAGAGACACAGAGACATAGACACGCATACACACATACACATAGACTTTCATACAGACAGCCCACATGTCACACATCCATAGACACACACCACACACACACACACACACACACACACACACACACACTCATGCCAAGAAAGAAATACATCAAAAGAGAAAGACACGGGACGATACCTCAGAGGAGGCAGACACAAAGACTCCGAGGAGATTCTCTCTTGGGTTTATGTTAGTCCCTGTGCCACATACTCAGGAGGAATCCCTGACCCATGGCTGTCTCCTATGGCCTGTCCCCTGCCCCTCCCAAGATAAATGGTTTTCCAGGTTTGGAACGGTGGGTTCTCTACATTTGTGGAAATGCACAGAGCTGCCTTTGTGCTTCCTAAATAAGACACTAGGAACGGGAGGATGAAAATAGCAGCAAGCCATGGTGGGAGGCGGGTTATCTGGGCGCGAGGGCGGCAACAGTAGGAAGTCTATTATTGCTCCCAGCTCAGCGCACAGAGCGGGAAGTGCATCAGGAATAGAAATCACTGTCTTAGCAGCCCAGGATGTGGCTCAGAGCGCCCTCTCCCCCACAGCAATGGCCCCTGACTTCTTCCATGTCAGATGGACAGGGCATTCCTTATGCCTGAAATGAAACACAAAGGAGAATTTAGGGAGACTCAACATGCTCAGTTCCAAGTTTCTGGCCCATGGCAGAGGCGGTTTTTTTCTCTGCTTTTGGCTATGAATTAAATTCTCTCAGACTGTCACGATTTTTGTACAGTTCTCTGACACATCTCTTGCTGGATTTACTCACAGGTATTTGATATTTAGAAGGCATCATGAACATCGTCTCCACTTAACCATAGTTTGGTGCTGGCATGCGAACAACTTGGTTTGTTGTTGTTGTTGTTGTTGTTGTTTATTTGAGTTTAGTTTTTGTTGCTGTGGTGGTTGCTGGCCATTTGTTTGTTTTGGACGTAATCTAATGTAGTTGGGCATGACCTTGAGCTCCTGACCTTCCTGTCTGTACCTCCAAGGGTTGAGTGAATGTGTATACATCACCCCGCCTGGCTCACAACTGATTTCCTGCACCAATTTTTCTTTTTTCTTAGTAGCCTCTTGCATATGTATGTATGGTAGGTGTGTGTGTCTGAATGTGTGCTGGTGGGTGTGTGTACGAGCATGTGTCCATGGAAGCATGAATACATATGAAAGCCCAAGGCTGGTGACATGAGCCTTCCTCGAGCTTTCTGCTGCCTTTTCTTTGTGCTCTGAGATTTGGCTAGTCTGCTCACTCGCCAGCTTGCCCTGGGAATTCCTGTCTCTGCCTTCCAAGGCTGTAATTAGAGGTGGGCTGCTGTGCCCACTTGGCACTTGTGTGGATTCTGGGATCCAGACTCCAGTCCTCTCACATGAATGGAAACAGCGTTACCTGATCACTCCTCTTCTTGGCTTACATTATTTTTTTTTTATAAAAAAGAATTATTTATTTTTTTTAATGGATACTGTAGCTGTCTCAGACACACCAGAAAAGGGCATTGGATTCTATTACAGATGGTTGTTGAGCCACCATGTGGTTGCTGGGAATTGAACTCAGGACCCCTGGAACCTCTCCAGCCCCCTTACATTAATTTTTTTTTTAAGTAAAGCAAAGTATATATGATGTTAACCACTGTAAGTGCATCCACTGCTTGGCAGCAGTAAGTACCTCACACTACTCTGTGGCCATTCCTCTCCAGACCTCCTACTTCCCAGACGAAAACTACTCCCTCTGTGATGATTTTGCACTTTGCCTCAGCCGGTGTCCAAAAAAGCCATGGGACAAGGGCTTGCATAGAAATTAATTTTCTCATAGCCTTAGAGATTGGAAGTCAAGAGATGAGGGTGTCACAGGGCTGACTCCTCCAAGGTATCTTTCCTTGGTTTGAGATAGTATCTTCTGTCTTCACGTGGTTGTCTTTTGGCTGTGTGTGCCCTGAATGCCTTCTGTTCATGTGTTTGTCTGATTCTGTGTACACACATTCACATGCGTGGGTGCAGTCATATATGCGGAGGTCAGAGAACAGCCTTGGGTGCCAGTCCTTGCATCCTATCTTATCTCTTGTTCCCTGTTGCATGTGGTAGACTGGCTGGCCAGCCTGCATGGTTCCAGGGTTTTCTTGTATCTCTGCCTCCCATTCTGGGGTAGAGCACCGGGATTACAGATGCATGCTCCCACACCCAGCTTCATGTGCGTCCCGGGGATTCAGATTCAGGTTCCTACGTTTGTATGGCAGAGCGCTTACCCACTGAGCCATCTCCCCCAGCCTCTTCTTTTTAAATGTGTTTTATTAGCATATAGCATTTATGCTTAAGTGGATTTCATTGACATTCATACATGTATACAACTTACTTTGATCATATTGATCCCTCATTATTGTCTATTGCCACACCCCCACTCCCACCACTTTCTTTCCTTCCCACAACTAATACAGCTTCTACTTTTATATCTTCATTTTTTCCCTCATAACCCAATGAGTTTCATGAGGGTGGATTATAGGAGCATGCACACCCTGAAATCCTTTTCTTCTTAGGACAACGGTTCTATGGGTCAGGGCCAATCCTGGTGACCTCCCTTTAACTTTGTTACTTCCTACCTGGCCCCATCATAGGGTCACAGTGTGAAATACTGGGGATAGAGGCTGGATTTTCCATGTGTCCAACTGTGTTTCGTGTGAGGGTAGCACTCTGCTCTTTCTCTGTGTTCTCCAGAGCCTGGGATTGAAGGCAGTTTCCTACAAGCCTTAGCTCCATTCATAATGTCAAGGATGGCTTATGTGACTCACCAGGATGCTTAAAGACATTTTCTCGGTTCCTAGTTGGCTGGGTTTTTTTTTTTTTAATTATTATGAATGACTGTTAAGTCTTATTGAAAGCATTACCAGCATCTATTGAGAAGGGCCACCAATTCCTTCCTTCCCTCTGTTCACACACAGGCTTTGCTGAGGACTCCTCCAAACCTTTGTCCCTGGTGTCCATGTACTGTAAATCCCAGGCACATGTTCAGCTCTGCTGAAGTGATGGGTGTCTGGGTCCCCTTTAGGGCCCAGGCAAGGTTGGGGTCTCTCCCATGGGTGTGAGGGCTAGGGCTGAGTCTCCCAGGAGTTCTTACGTAGATTAGAACAGCAACATGGGTGCCTATCACTTAAAACCTCCCTTGAATGACAGTGGCAGCTGCCATGAGCCATGCTGCTGATCTGTGTATTGTATATGACTGTGTATAAAACCTGCAGGGGGCACCTTTAGATGCCCAGTAGATACACACGTCACCCAGTGAAGGAAGAAGTATCTCCTACTTATGAACAGAGGACCAAGTCCCATGCTGATGTCAGCTCTTCCCATGCTAATCTGGGCAATTCTGGTGAAGATTCAGGACCCAATTAGTAGAATCAGACACATTGACCCCAAAGGTTCTGGCAAAGTACCCTGTATCAGAACAACCAGGGTAGAAAACTTGTGAGTTGAGAAAATGACTCAGCAGGGAAAGGCACACTGTGTCAGTCCTGATGACCTGATGACCTGATGACCTGATGACCTGTGCTTATTCCCCAGGTGGAAGGAAAGAACGGATTTCACATCCATGCCATGCCATGCACGCATACACGCACATGCAAATACAATACAATAAAATTAAAGAAAGGAAAACTTGAAAGAGAACCAGATGGCACAGACTGGGAAACTCCCTGCAAACTCTGGGAAGGATGCAGCCCAGATGTTTATGACTAGGGAATGCTATGAGCCATTTGAAAGGGAGTACAGACCCAATCCAGAGTGCTAGGCTAATAGGCTGTATGGGGCAAGCAGGGCCCTCAGGAGCAGATACTCTGCACACTGTGACATCAAGAGGCGCTGGGAAGAGGACTACACCTTCAATCTGCAACAGACTCTTCCATGAAAAGGATGAGAGGGAAGAAAACTGCTTTTAAGTGGATGCTTGTGCAGGTCAGACACTTGCTCTGGTCTCAGCCCCACTCTCATGTTGTCTTGTTGATCTAAACTTTTATAAATCTATATCTATATCTATCCTTCCATCCATCTCTTTATTCATATGCATGTGTCTGTATGAGTTTATGTGTTATTGAATTTATGAGTTATGTGTACCTCTTGCATATAGGCACCCATGGAGGTCATCAGAGAGTGTCAGCTCCCTTGGAACTGGAATTGTTGACATCTGCAAGCCACCCTGTGGGTGCTGGAAACTGAACTCAGGTCCTCTGCACGACCAGAAAGTGCACTTAAGTCACTTTCTGTGCACTGAGCCGTCTCTCCAGCCCCCAAGCAAGTCTCTTCTATTGATTAAATGTGAGTTTCCAGCCGACCGTGGTGGCGCACGCCTTTAATCCCAGCACTTGGGAGGCAGAGGCAGGCGGATTTCTGAGTTCGAGGCCAGCCTGGTCTATAGAGTGAGTTCCAGGACAGCCAGAACTACACAGAGAAACCCTGTCTCAGAAAAAAACAAAAATATATATATGAGTTTCCAGGGGAGACTGGACCAAGGATGGTAAAGATAACAACTCTGCTCTGTAGGTAAAAGTAGCCTGATGCCTACAGAGGACATATAATCCTCCTATGTACCTGAGTTCTGAAGACTGAAAAACTCACATAAGCAGTGGGCTGGGGTATTTGGTTTTGGTTGGTTGGTTTGTTTGTTTTGCAATAGTTCTCTCCCTCTCCCCTTCCTCTGTCTCTCTTCCTCCTCACAACACACACACACACACACACACACACACACACACACACACACCCCGACCATAGGGACTTTGTAATACCTATCAGTCTCCAATCTGTAATTCTCCTGCCTCAGCCTTCTCATGCTGAGATCACAGACATAGGGTTTAACACCAGTTTAATAGTTGGATGCTGGCAGTGGTGGTGGTGGGTCATCCATGCTCAGCACAGATGGAATTGTTTTCCGGTGCTTGGTTGACCTTTAGGTGCAGGGTGTGGCTGCAGAGGTGGATAACAGTCTTGTGTGTCTCCTTGACTCTGGAGAGCTAGACCTTTTCTTTATTTTTCTTCAAAATGTCAGGTATAGTTCTTAGGTTATGGAATTATGTTCCAAACTAATTAAGGCTATTCATTCCTGGGCCAGCAAGATAAGTAAAGGCACTTGTCACCGAGCCGGATGGCCCGAGTGTGGCCTCCAGAACTCACATGGTGAATAGAGAGAACCAACTCCTACAGGTTGTTCTGTGATCTCCACATGTGCACCAGGCAGAAACATGCAAAGCATACACACTATAATTAATGCATGTGATTTTTAAATTATTAAAAAAGATTTATCATTTTTAACTCACTCAAGGCGTGATGATGCATGCCTTTAATTCCAGCGCTTAGGTGGATCTCTGAATTTAAGGTTAGCCTAATGTACATAGGGAGTTCAGGGCCATAGCTGAGACTTTGTCTCAAACAATCAAATCGACACACAGGGATGCCAGGGGCAGGTCAGCCATGTAACTATCCTGAAAACATTAGCTGTTGCCAGTTTTATAACAGTTACCAAAAAGTATTGTTAACCTCCAACTCTCTGCTGCTGGGTGGTTTCTAACTTGTCTTAGCATACACTCTCTGTCACTGAATGATTTCTAACTAGCACACACTCTCCAGAACCTTACAGAAGAGAAGACCCTTCCTCACCCTCTTCTTTAAGGAGAAAAATAGCTAGGAACCTTAGTCAGTGGGTCTCCTTCACTCTTCATAGCTTTGCTTGGGGCTCGGGGCTTGACCCAGATTCTGTCTTTCTGCCTGGTATAGTAAATAAATGTTTTTTTTTTGTTGTTGTTGTTTTGTTTTTTTGTTTTTTGTTTTTTGGAATAAGATTACAAATGTTTCCATAGCCTTTGGGGATGTCTCCTACAAACCCCACCCTTCCACACCACTCTCCACAGCATTTCAAACTCTACTTCTCCTACTGAGGAGGTTCAAAACCTAGGCCTGGATCCTTCCTGTCTGTGCACATAGGTGCAGATGTGTGGCCCTGTTGGGGTCCCAGTGAGTGCCAGGCAGTAATATCCCCAGCCAACACACAGGCAGGGACACTAGGAAGGGGCATCTATAATTCCTTGTACACAAGGTCAGCTGATCTGCATCGGATGCATTAAGGCCCAGGAGAACTCAATCCTCGCCAAGCAGGGCTGGCCAGGGTCCAAGAAGACCTCTCTACAAACAGGCAGGGCCCATTTGCAGTTCCTTCTGTGGCAGGTGGTACAATCTGAGTGAATCTCTAGGAAAGCCATGGGCACTCACACTTCTGTTCTCTGGAAGGCAGCCTCTCACTGCCTGGCTCTGTGGGGCCCTGGGACCCTGGCTGGTGGATCAGCTGCTCCATGTAGTCCCCACCCCCTTTCTCATTAGAATGCAGATGAGGGACCTTCAGGTTGATGATGGATGATGTATATCAGGCCCCAGGCTGACAGCACAAAGCCCCAGTCCCGGTGGTGGCCTGCACCTGCTCCGTCTGGTCTGACTCTGGAAGATAGGCGGCCTGCTGTGGGGGCAGGCTCAGTGTCCAGCTGCTGGCCTGCCTTCCCTTTGTCTCATTCACCAGGCTGTGGGCTTCCACTCCTCAGGGGAGGGGTCTGACCAGGGTGATGGGGTCTGATCAAGAACTGGGTGGCAAGGTTTTTCCAGTAGAATCACCTACCTCAAACCCTCAAGACCTGTCCTCCAGGGGCCTCTATGCCCCTTGGGCTGGTGGTTTTGGCTTCTGCTATCTTCTGCCTTGTTCCTTGTCTCCCTGCTGGTCTGGGAGCTGACAGGACAGTTCAAGAACCTGGCAGGCCAGTCTGTCACTCACCCTTCGGGGTAAAACTGACCATCTGTTTTCTTACTGCACTGACCCACAGCCTCATGAAAGCAAAGTTCTGCCCCAAGAGGCCAATAACGCCCAGGCAGTTCCAGGATGACCATGGTAGCCTTGCTGCACTAACTTGGAAACAAGGTCTAGGATGCTGGAGAAATGGCCCTCTTCTAGCCCCTGGGCTTGTGGGAGCAGATATCACCCTTAAGCCTCAGGCTGCAGTCATGGAGTGCTTCAGAACCACCTCTGCCCTGGTTGCTGTGTGTCCTCTTCCTTTGCAGAAAGGGAGTGTGATGTTAGTTGTGGCTCTGCCAAGGTCCAACCCGAGCCTTCGCCTGGGGGTAGCAGACCTAGTTAGAGCATCTGCTGCTTAGAGTAGCTCTTTCAGAGCCAACAACCCCCAGTGTGATGCTGGCTTTTG
Organism: Apodemus agrarius; assembly: GCA_964023405.1. Classification (NCBI taxonomy): domain Eukaryota; kingdom Metazoa; phylum Chordata; class Mammalia; order Rodentia; family Muridae; genus Apodemus; species Apodemus agrarius. The sequence continues at coordinate 136,332,105 of OZ030005.1, forward strand.
GAAAGGGCCATGGCCTGGGTGTTTCTTAGCATAGGGCTTCCAGGATCATGTTTTTCCAGCCCATATGATGTTCTGGACCCGGCCCCAACCTCCACTCTTTGGAAAAGGGCCACTACTCCCACCGATATAACAGGTTTGGGCCCCTATCCAGGAATCTGGGTCCCTTGTTTTTATAATCATTCTGATGGGCATCGTAGGGTTGTATAGAGTTGGAGGGGACTCTGGAGGCCTGGAAGATCCACCTATGTCCAATCCACAGCATCTATGAGGGCATCTGCATGACAAAAGGACCTTCACAAGTATAATCAAGTAGGGGAGCTCTGGGTGACACCATCCTGGATTAGGGTGGCCCTGGTACAATGTGCTAATAAAAGAGATCAAAGAGGAATGGACAGAAAGCAGTGTGGGCATGAGAATGCAGAGACAGAGGCTGGAGTGAAGCAGATACAGTCGAGGAACACCAAGGGGAGGCAGGAAAGACACTGCCCAGGCTCACTGCATCTTTCATGCCTCTGGCCCTGGGCTAGGGAGCAGTTGGAACAGTTTCTCAATCTCTTCTCTCTCTCTCTCTCTCTCTCTCCCTCTCTCTCTCACATGTGTGTGTGCATATTTTTTTCTTTCTCCTCTCTGTATGTGTATGTGTGCATTTGTGTGCCTGTGTTGGCATGTATGCATGTATTCTCTCTCTCTCTCTCTCTCTCTCTCACACACACACACACACACACACACACACACACACACGTGTGTGTGTGTGTGTGTGTGTGTATTTTTCTTTCTCCTCTCTCTGTGTGTATGTGTGCATATGTGTGCCTGTGTTGTCACGTATGCTCTCTGTGTATGCACATGTATACACACTCATGTTTATTTGTAAATGCACATGTGAGTGTGAATACACATTAAAGGCCTCTGGTTAGCCTGAGTGTTTGTCCTCAGGCACTGTGTGTCTTATTTTTTGAGACTTGGCCTGGAATCCATCAATTGGGCCAGGTGGGCTGGCCAGAGAGCCTGGGGATCTTCTGTATCCCCAGTACAAAGCACTTTGATTACCCACACATTTTTTATGTTGGTGTTTTAGAGACGGTGTCTGAGTCCAAGTGCCCGTGTGGCAAGCATTTTACTGACTGATCCACTCTACAGCTGTATCGGTTAATTCTCTGTCACTGTGATAAAGCACTGTGGCCAAAAGGAACTTATAGAAGAGTTTATTCTGGGTTACCGGTCTGGAGGGAAAGTGCATAATGGCAGAGAAGGCTTGGCAGCAGGAAGCTGAGAGATCTTCAACCACACGCAAAAAGCAGAGAGAGTAAACTGGAAGTGGGAGTGAGACTCTAAAGTCTCTGGGTCTGCCATGTGGGTCCCAGGGATTGAACTCATGTTCTCAAGCTTGGTGGCAGGTACCTTTATCCCCTGAATAATACATTTCCAGTCTCTATAGAGGCTTTTGATATGATATCTAGGATGTTCTTCAACTTCTCTGGGGTGAAGCATTGGGCAGGAGAGTGTGTGCCTCAGCCAAAACTTATGAAATTGCCTTCACTGGAAATACTGGTATTCCATTGGTTGTGATGATTTCTTCTCATTTTAAGGAAAGCCGGTGATCAGCTGTGGTGTCATACCTGTAATTCCAGGCTTGGGAAGCAGAGACAGGAGGATCATAAGTTTGAGGATATCCTTTGCTACTTAGTGAATTGAAGTCAAGCCAGGGCTACATGAAGTTTTGTTCCCTGACACCAAAGGACAGGAAGGAGAAAGGAAGGAGGGAAGGAAGGAAGGAGGAAAGGAAGGAAGGAAGGAAGGAGAGAGGGAGGGAGGGATGGAGGGAGGAAAAAAAGAAAAGAAGGAAGAAAAAGAAAGAAAAGATAGAAGAAAGGGGGAAAGAAGAAAAAGATGAGAAGGAAGAGGAGGATAAAAAGAAGGAAAAACAGTGCACCTGATGGAAGAGCCAGGGGATCCGTAACCGGGACCCTCTCTCCCTTCCATAAACAATAATGCACCACGCAACAAGAAGCCAATGCAGTAACCCCACAGGAGTGTGAATGCACCACAAATGTACTTCATCCCAGAAGTACCACCCTCAGAGGCCCCCTTTCAGGCATTAAGTGGGTTGTTCGCTTGATACCCAGTGCAGAGGTGCACATAGAGAGCGTCAACGAGGAGGGAGGTTGGCATCTGGCAGAGTTATCAGTGTAGCTTGTATGTGAGCATGTGAGCGCTGCAGCCCGGGAAGCAGAGCATGACTAGGAAACATGACACCCACACTCTCCGCAGCTGTTCAGATGTATCCCCCTCCCCCCCAGCCTGCATCAGGTCCCCACGTGAACCATTTCCTAGAACCTTTCCTACCCCATCGGAAAGTGCTTTGAGGGATGGGGTGGAGGATTGTGCCCCTGCAGATCCACCTGCCCCGAGAATTCTTTCCTTTGGCCTTCAGGCAAGTCCTGAGGTCCTTTTAGGTCAGCATCTTCCTCCATAGTCTCTCTCTTCAGGAAGACATATATTACCCGGACACATATTACCTGCGCCCCATCTCTTTCACCTATGCCCTTCCAAACAGTGGAGAACATCTTGCAGGGCTCTTTGTTGAGTGAGGCAATGTAGGCAAACCTGTTTGAGGAAATTCAGAGTTCCGTTCACAGCAGAGAGGTAGATCCACAAATGTCAAACTAAAGCGATGGGTCCCCTGGCATCCCAGCGTTTATGCTGGTGGCAAAGGGGCATGCTCAAATTAATTTAACAGATGGCATAACTACAAAGAGTGTGTAGCGAGGGGTCTGGAGAGTTAGGTGGGGCTCATTGAGAAACTAGCTTTCTGCAGGGTCCTGATCCCCTACTGGGAGCCTATGGTTTCAAGCTCCGTCCAGAAGCCTCTGTTCAGAGTGTGCAGACCCAGCCCAAGGCTCCCCTTCTGGGATTGACTGAAAGAAGACACATGGGAGAATTGGAATGGAATGGGAAGGCAGTGGAGTAAGTAGTGGAGTCAGGTTGGGATGGGACAGGGATACTCAGTGTAGACTTTAAGGTATCAGGACGGGAAGAATCTGGGTTCCTCAGAACACGGGCTGGGAGGTGAGCGAGGAGGAGGGGCGTATGCTCAGGTAGCCCCTCTGGAAGGGGAAGAGTGTCTCCAGGAGAGCCTGCTGCGCATGTCACATGGTGCACACAGTCCGAGAGGGGCCGCAGTGACACCCTTAGTTCCAGTGTTCTCCTGAACCCAGTACTGCTCACCAAGAGGTGGTGACTGCTACCCTGAGCCTTTGAGCAATGTGTGAGGAGATTCCAAATCGACTGACAGCCCCAGACAACTCCTAGAGTCAACGTCAGGCAGATGAAATGATTCAATTTTTGCCTATGGTAATTGGTTATGAGTGAATTGTTAAATGCAGTTGAACCCCTGTTAATGTTAATGATAAACCTTCATTGTAAACATTGTTTTTTGTTTTCTTGTTTGTTTTTGGGTTTTCGAGACAGGGTTTCTCTGTGTAGTCCTGGCTGTCCTGGAACTTACTCTGTAGACCAGGCTGGCCTCGACCTCAGAAATCCGCCTGCCTCTGCCTCCCAAGTGCTGGGATTACAGGCGTGGGCCACCACGCCCCGGCTTTGTAAACATTGTTTTTAATGTTTATCTTTAAGTAAGCTAAGATGTAAGGGTCTGGGTGATTTCGCTTCCCAGCTCTTAGATCCTTCCTGGAGACCCTAGTTCCTTTGAGCAGAAAGTGGCTAGACTGGGCTGCTCTTACCGTAATCTGGGTACTTGGCGGCTCCATGGCTGCGTTGAGGAGACTATAGAACAGCCACAGCTGCTTGCTGCCGAGACACAACTCGGGCTCCAGAAGTTACTATCCCAGCTGTGGACCAGACTTGCTTAGTTTAGACTTTTCCCTTTACAAACCTCTCTGGGATCCACTTTTATCCAGGCCAGAGGAGGAACACTTCTAGCAGCCCAGCAAGAAGGCCTGTGATTGTTGTAAACACAAGTTTATTTGCAGGAAGGATATGCTATGATTGGTGCCAAGATCCTGGCCCTGCCATTCTCTTCTGTCCCTATATAGCAGCAAGATGTTTGGCTCACTTCCCTGGTCTTGTAGGAGACACCCTCTAGTGCTGCCCCATGGTTTTGTAACGTTGGTCATTGTCCTAGTTTCCTTTCTAATGCTGTGATAAAAACCATAACCAAAGTAACTTGGGGATGGAAGGGTTTATCTCACCGTGCAGGTCACAGTCCATCATCGTAGGACAAGGCGGGACACTGGAGGCAGGAACTGAAGCAGAGGCTGTGGAGGGATGCTGCCTACTAGCTTGCTCTCCGTGGTTTGTTCAGCCTGCTTTCTTTCACGAACCCAGCATCACTTACCCAAGAGTGACTCCACCAGCAGTGATCTGGACCGTCCCACATCAATCATCAATGAGGAAAATGCCCCAGAGACTTGCCTCATCTGCCAAACTGATGGGGGCAATCCTTCAGTTGATGTTTGTTCTTCCTAGAATCTAGGGCCTAGATGATCCTAGCTTGTGTCAAGTGGATAAAAGCTAACAAGCATGGGCGTAACACAAGGTGTCGCTGGAGAGGGCTTTTCTTGCTGACTCTTCATCTTTGTCATTGGTAGAGCTGGATATTCTGGTACCGTGGGGATAACATGGCAGTGCCTTTTGAAATGGTGGCAGCAGAGCAGCTGCAAAGGTGAAGGCGGTGGCTGTTATCCTGGCAGTGGGGGTGATGGTGGTCGCAACAGAAATGAGAGGCCGCCTGAGGAGTTCCGAGAAGTGGCTGCAGAACAAATTATGGGCTGAGGGGGGCAGGGAGGGGGAGGTTTCAAAGATGAGGCATGGTGGAAGTGGAGGGGGGAGGGAGGGAGGGAGAAAGGGAGGGAGGGAGACAGAGACAGACAGACAGACAGACAGAGATGGAGAGAGCATAAACTGAGTTGTCTCAACAGATACAGGTGCTCAGTACCAAGCTCAACAACCTGAATTTGATCCTTGGGACCCATGTGGTGGAAGGGACCAACTGATGTCTAAGAATTGTCCTCTGACTTCCACATGTATGTTATGATACACACACTCCAGCATGTGCATCCCTCCCCCCAAAAAAACCCAAAGATATTTAAAGTTTTATTTTACTATTGTATGTATATGTGCACATTCTTTTGTTTTGTTTTTTGTTTCTTTGTCTTTTTCAAGACAGGGTTTCTCTGTGTAGCCCTGGCTGTCCTGGAACTCACTCTGTAGACCAGGCTGACCTCGAACTCAGAAATCTGCCTGCCTCTACCTCCTAAGTGCTGGGATTAAAGGCATGCACCACTACTGCCCCTCAGCATATGCTTGCACACAGTATGCAGCAGGAGCCCATGGGGGCCTGAAGAGAGTGAATCAGGTCCTCTAGAACTGAAGTTACGGCGATTATACACCACCTGATGTGGGTGCTGGGAACTTAACCCAGGTCCTCTGCAAGAGCAGCAAGTACTCGTAACTGCTGAGCCATCTCTCCAGCCCCTGAAATCTATTTTAAAAGAAAAGCAGAAGCTAAAGAGGAGAAACTATAGCTTTGGTTGCTAGGAAAAGGTTCCAGGGAGCTGCTAAGCCACAGGGGTCAAAGGCCTCAGACTCCTTAGGCCAAGAGCTGTAATTCCGGCTGCTATTAATGGTGGAAGGAGTCCTTCCTTCATTCTGTCTTCTTGTTTTTTCTCTTTAGGACTGACACCTGTAACACTAGCCACTGTGGCAGCTTGGGGTCACCTACAGGCCATTTAGGACTGTCAACACTAGGCCTGCTTCTGCCTTCTGCAGCTCACTGCAGCCACTCGTTGCCGACCAAGGACAGGGATCATGTAGCTGCTAAGTGCTGGGGCCACTAAAGGTCAAAGTGCAGAGCAACCTTGGTACTGAGAGCCACACGTCTCTGGCTTCTAAAACTTTGAACAGTAAGCCTTCTGCTCTCAGGACTTGAGTTGTAAGCTTGGGGTTTTTGCCAAACCACCCTAGGCCTTGGGCACTCAGGAGTCAGGGATTGCCAGCACTAGAAGAGTTTTTCTTTACCTGTCCACCAATTTCTATCCTTAAGGGCCCCAGGCAAATGATTAAGGACGCAGTATGAGAACACACTTTCCTATGACTGGGCCAGCCTTTTTGTCTCCCAGCTGGGCCTGCTGGGCTGATCTTCATACCCTTAGCGTCACAAACGAGTGTTTTGTGCCAGTGTTTTGGAGCTCTGCCTCACAGCACGGCCTACTAGATTTGGAGACATGCATTCACAAATAGCCATCGGCCCCTTCCTGCCACAGTGCCCCCCACAGCACTTCACTCTGGGTCTCCTGTGCTGGACAGTCTAGCCAGTTAGAGCTAAGTTCCTGAATTGTTCTTCATCCTGATCTTGGAGCCTGTCTTGCTGTCCAGAAAACCAGATTCTGATTTCAAGAGAGATTGGTTTTTGTTTGTTGTTTTTAAAATTTATTTACTCAGCCGGGCGTGGTGGCGCATGCCTGTAATCCCAGCACTTGGGAGGCAGAGACAGGCGGATTTCTGAGTTCGAGGCCAGCCTGGTCTACAGAGTGAGTTCCATGACAGCCAGGACTACACAGAGAAACCCTGTCTCGAAAAAAAAAAAACAAAAAACAAAAACAAAAACAAAATTTATTTACTCACTTTACATCCCACTATCAACGCCCCTTTCTTCCCAGTTCTCTCTCTCTCTCTCTCTCTCTCTCTCTCTCTCTCTCTCTCTCACACACACACACACACACACACACACAGCACATCAAGTCACAGCAGTACTAGGTGCATCTTTTCTCACTGAGGCCAGACAAGGCAGCCCAGTTAGGGTGACGGGATTCACAGCCATGCAGCAGATTCGAGGAAACGCCCTGCTCTAGTTGTTGGGAGGCCAGCATGAAGACCAAGCTGCACATCTGCTACAAATGTGGTGGCGGGAGACGAGGTCCAGTCCGTGCTCAGTTCTTTGCTCGGTGGTTCACTCTCTGGGATGCCCCAAGGGTCCAGGTTTAGTTGACTCTCTTGGTCTTCCTATGGAGTCCCTGTCCTCTTCAGGTTGTAACTTCCCTCAACCCCTCCACAAGACTCCCTGCGCTCTGGCTATTGTTTAGCTGAAGGTCTCTGCATCTCTATCAATTGGCTACTGGGTGGAGCCTCTCAGAGGACTATGTTATGCTAGGCTCCTGTCTTTTGTTGCTACTTTGTTTCCAACCCATTTCCCAGGTAAAAGAAATCTCATCTCAGTATCAGAACAAGCTACAAGCCTAGATTGGGCAGATCTCCCACTACACTACTCTATTTCCATCTATATTATCCCATATAACTTGCGGTTTCTCCAGGCCACCTCGCTGCAGCCTCTCTGTCAATCCCTTGCAGCTTCCGCCCCCACCCCCCAGCCCTGTTGATCTTCCGTAGCTCCTCCCCTAAACTCTCAGCTCCTCCCCTAAACTTTCAGCTCCTCCCCCTTCCTCCTGCCCAATCATTGGCTCAAGCCTTTATTTGAAAAGTTTTAAGGTGGGGAGAAGGTTCACAAGGCAACTCCTCATCTGCAGCCCCTCTGAGGAGTGGAATTAGCATCAAAATACAAGCCCAGGGCTATCCACAGCACCTATCTGCATGAATAACAATGTATCATTAATAGTGTTAGGGATTGGTTCTTGCCCTTGGGATGAGTCTCAATTTGGTCCAGTCACTGGTTGGCCATTCGCTCCATCTCTGCTCTATCTTTGTTCCTGCATGTCTTGTAGCCAGGACACATTTTGGGTTGAAGGCTTTTGTGAGTGGATTGGTGTTCCTACCCTTTATTGGGAGTCCTGCCTGGCTATAGGAAGTGGCCACTTCAGGATAGATATCCCCTACTGCTAAGAGTCTCAGCTAGAGTAATCCCCATAAGCAAGCTGGGGCCTCCCCGTCCCCCCCCCCAGGTCTCTAGAGTGGTCTAGCGTGTCCCCCTGCTGATTTCCCTTCAAGAGAGGGTGGTTGTTGTTGTTTTGCTTGTTTTTGTTTTTGTTTGAGATCAGGAGTGGGACTGAGGAATCGTGTGTGTGTGTGTGTGTGTGTGTGTGTGTGTGTGTCTCGGGAGAGTTGCTGTTGGTTCTTCTTGATTGAGAGCAGTTGACTAGCTCACTATGCACCCCAGCCTTGGTACTACACACACCCCAGCCTTGAGAAACCTTGGGAAGAATTAATTAGCCTATTTTATGGAAACTGAGGCATCAACAGGCAGGCATGAGGGGCCAAGCCTCATAGACAAAGGTAGACAGGAATTAAGTGCCTATTATACCCTAGGCCCAGCCTCCCCAACAGGCTTTTTGCCAGGAGACATAATCTGCAGGGTGAGGAGATAGGATGGATGTCAGCAGCACCTGTCTCCCGGGATTCCGCTGTGAGCTCAGGAATCCTGTGGCTCCAGGAGCCTCCAGGCTACACCTTCTGATGGGCAGCTCCTCTCTGCCCATGCCTGTTCTTTCCGGTACTCCTGGACCCCTCTGACTAGTCACTGGCCGGCACCCACATACAGCAATGTCTGCAGCTCTCAACTGTGGGTGGACAGCAAAGCCATGCAGAAATCTACAATCAAGAGGAGTCACAGCATAGTTACAGGTGGGGAACGAACGCCGCTAACGCTAGGCCACACCAGCTTCACAGAGACATGGAGTCGCCTCTGGAAGTGTCAGCTTCCAGCCACTACAGAGAGCTCTCAACCAACAGGGGGTTGGGCCATGCCTGCCTCTACACACAGCTGATGTCAGCAGAGATGCCCTGGCTTCAAGCCCAGCACAGCGATTAGGAAAACACAATTCTTAATATCCGATATGTTTTAATGAAAATAAAATGCTCTCAATTTTCCTTCTGGTCTGCTGTTTGTCTTTGTCGAAGGGAGATCAGATGTTTTTGTTGCTTCTAGTCATTGAGGCTGAAAGACCTGTCAGGAGAGGAAATGGGCTGTGGGAAGACAGACATAGGCAGAACTGCCCAGGAGCACTGGATTCCTGACTGGATAGTGGCCTGAGGTCACCGGGCTGGGGTTGGGGGGGGGCAGGCAGGACTCCTAGTCTGTCATGAAGACAAAGTCTGGCACAGCTGACAACAACCTCGGGCTTTGGAGTATACAGAACAAGTATGCATGCAGTCAGAACAGGTGTGCAGGACAATTGACCTATGGCTTAGTACTGTGACTTCAGACTACATCTTGGAGTCCCTCTGTTTCTGTGTCACACCGGGAGAAGCTACCTGAGACCTCTTCTTCTTACAGCCATGACAGAAGCACAAAGGTCTGTCAGGTACAAGTGTGTGATCACTCTGTGTACACTACACTAACCAAGCAGGTCCATTGGTCATGTCAGCACTGATCCAGAGCTGGTTCTGTGAGAGGGCCTTGGGGAAAGCCAGCATCCCTCCCCCTGGGCCTGGGTCTGGGCCCTGGGTTTGCAAGGATCTAGACACAACTGCTCAGGAGGTACTCACAGTGTGCTTGGCTTCCACCCCAACACTGGTACATTCCAGTCCTGGGGAAGGAATGGGGAAAGGCTCAGAGGGTAGGGGCCTCAGAGTGAGTTGGGGAGAGACCAAGGGTGACCATGGATGTAGAGGGGCAGGGAGCTGCCATGACACCTGAGTGAATCCTGAACACCACCGAGGAACTGAGGGGGCAATAAGCACTGAGCGTCGGGTGGGAAAGGGTGGAGAGGAAAGTTCACACCCTAGGGAGCTGTGGGTCACTGATGCCCTCTCCTGAGTCTCAGGGTACCCACAGTTGCCCTTCGAAAAGGGGGCTCTCTAAGACCAGCACTCTTTTTTTTTTTTTTTTTTTTTTGGTTTTTCGAGACAGGGTTTCTCTGTGTAGCCCTGGCTGTCCTGGAACTCACTCTGTAGACCAGGCTGGCCTCGAACTCAGAAATCCACCTGCCTCTGCCTCCCAAGTGCTGGGATTACAGGTGTGCGCCACCACGCCCGGCTAAGACCACCACAGTTTCTCTGCAGAGGTCCCATATCTGAGAGGGAGGCCTGTAGTTTCTACATGAGATGCCACAACTATACCCAACCATAAGAGGCTTGATGTCACGGTGGACAGAGATGAGCCACCCATGTTGGAATCACTCCAGGGAGCTGAGGCAGGGGCACCTAGCTTCAGGGCTGTGGTGGTACTATAGCTCACAACTCGTCTTTGTTTCTGCCCTGGACCTTGAGGAAGGGGGTCAGGAAGACAGGGCTCTGTGGCTTCTTCACAGAAGAAAGTTGGTGGTCCAAGGACCACACTGCTGGAGTGAAACAGGATTCATGTTCCTCCATGTGCGAGCAAGCATGGGGCAGTGTAATGCACACCCAGTAGCCATGACAACCATAGGCAGCCTCTTACCCTCTTGCATCACTTGGGAAATGGTCAAGACCAAGAGAGGACCACAGAACTGGAGGTTCCCGAGAAAGGCAGGAAAGCAACCTTTATTAAATGCAAATTTCATGAGACATTAAATTCGCAAAAAAAAGGGGGGGGACCCACCAATTATTTGACTATAGAGAATTGACATACAGGATTACCTAGCAATAAAAAAAGGTGTTCAAGAAATTGACTCGGTGTGCTGAGATGTTGACTTTAATTATCAGTGTTCACCATGAGTGTGAAGCTCTTCTTCCCTGGCAGCCGAGGAACGCTTTGGAGGCGTGTGAAGCAGGAGAAGCCTTGATGTACATCTCCAAACTCTGAAAAGCAAACAGCAATAATAATAAAAACTAAATTGAAACCATAAATAGTCTCGTTACAGGCAAGAGCAGGCGGGATGAAAATGCAAGGCAGGGCACCTCTCCTGGCTGGGACCTCACCCCTGCCTCAGAAAGTATCTCATTAAATGAGACAATACAAGGAGAATCAAGCTAAAACAACAACAACAAAAACAAACAAACAAACAAACAAAAAACCAACCAAACAAAACAACAACAACAACAACAACAACAAATCATGGTGGCTAAAGGTCTAGCTTACCGCTCCATCTTGGTCCAACCGATACCGATGGGCTGGGACGACTCCATGCAGAGAGCGCTCTGCTCAACTGCCTCGGACACACAGTTTCTCTCGGCATCAATTCTTCATGGCTTGCTCCTGAGGGGTGGAGGGGGAGAAAACAGGCATGCTCCTGGCAACTGCAGTACTGCATTTGCTGCATTTGCTCAGTACTGCAAACCTCCTTCTCCTCTGGACTCGGAGGGAGCTGAACCATTTGTGGGATTTAGGAATGGCGGGAGGCCAGCCTGCAGGGCCGTGCGGGGTGCGGTTAGAAAGCCGTGCCTCCACTTACCTTCACTGGTTCTGCATTTGGGTGTGGGTGCATACTCCCAGCCTGCCTTCCACTGTGCTTGGCCATACTATATATACAAGACGGTAAGGAGCCAGGATGAGGGCCCCCTGGTGCTGTCTCCTAGGGAATGCATTCAGGGGCCTGGGCTGTTTCCCAGGAAATGGATTAATGCTCTAAACCCATCCAGGAAGCCTTGGAAACAATGTCTCCTTTCCTAGCTCCCCATAATCGTGCATCTGGCTCTGGCTTCCGGAGCCCTGCTGTGGGGCCCCCAGATTCTGTACAACACTATCCCATGTGCCAGACAGCCAAGGAGGAAAGAAACAAAAGCTCCAGTTTTAAGACGTGACCCTCCGGTCTGCTTTCAATTTTTTTAAAGCGTGGGAAAATGCACACAGCACAGCACATAGCCATCTGCGGTCCTTTTCAGATGTATCCACACGTCAGTCTCTTACCCACATTCGGAGTGCTGTGCAACCCTTCCCAAGGCCTGGGCTGCGTTTTCTTAGCCTTGTTTCGCTCATGGACAAATGTGAATGGAATAACAGGCAAGGTGGAGGAACCGGTGGAGGTAAGTGGAGGCACGACTTTCTAACCACACCCCGCACAGCCCTGCAGGCTGGCCTTCTGCCATTCCTAAGTCCCACAAATGGCTCAGCTCCCTCCCAAGTCCAGGCCCCATGGCTGAATTTCCATAAAAGCAGTCTCAAAGTCTCGGCACCTGTACTTGTCCTGGAACCTGCAGGTTATGTAGGCTTTCTCTAGATCCACCCAGGCTAACTAGAAGCAGGCCTGGTCTGCAGGCATCCCGAGTCCCCCCCTTCTTCTTGGTCTCCCTCCCAGCTGGTCGCCCTGGGCAGGCAGCACATGCCTGTAGTCCCAACCATTGGAAGGCCGAGAAAGGAGAATCATGGCAAACTTGAGGCCAGCCGGGGCTGCATAAGTGATTTTAAGGCCAGCCTAGATCTAGTACATAGAAAGAACCGGTCTCAGAACAAAACCAAAAGGAAGCAGGTAGAGAAGGCTGAGGAACTATAGTGGGACCCTCAGGCTAATGGCTCTGGGACCATCCAGACACTAGGTGGGGCAACGGGAAAACATTTTTTAAAATGATGTGCATTACAGGTTTTTCTGGCCCAATGGCCTAACCTACTATAAAATTGGTTTAAAACATTAACTGGACATTACTGGACAAAAGCCCCACAGGGTCCCATGATTTCTTTTCATGTATCATTGGAATCAATTTGCTGACCCTCTGTTAAGGATTTCTGTTACTAGGTTCTTGGTACTGGATTTCCATTTCCTTGTTTGTTTGTTTGTTTGTTTGTTTACTTGTCTTTATCTGGTGTTGGTCCTGAGTTATGTTAAGTAATTCTGAAAGTACTGCTGTAGTGGGAGGTTGATCTGCCAGAGGGGCCTTTTGGTTCGAACAAGGACCTCCCTTTGGAACTCTGGAGCAGGCCAATTTGCTCAAAAGCACCAGATCTGTCACAGTTCCTGTCCCCAAGATACAGTGGAACTAGTCACGGTCACCATGCCTCTTAGCTGACCATTACTTGGAATGTCCCTCCGTATCAGACCCACTAAACCTAGATGATGGCAGATTGGTCAAAGAGTTTGTGTTTGATTTCACAGAGATGGGGATGTGGCTTCTGTTGTAAAAGTGTAGAATTTGAGGCTTTCTGGGTCAGATTTGGCTGGGATCTGGGCTCTATGTGGTCCTGGCAACAGAGAGTCACCAGGCTGCTGAAGCAAAGCTGTAGGTGGAGCAGGGACGCAGCTGCTCCTGGAGGGAGGGCTGCACATCTAAAGGAGGAGATGCTACTCCTGACCCCGGTGACCTGCTGATTGGTGCTGGTTAGATGAACACACAAAAATGTGCAGCTAGAGAGAGGGGACGAGACCAAGAGGCAGACGGTAGACTGCAGGCAGGGAGAAGGAAAGCAGAGTCTTGAACATAAAAGTTTTGGGAACCAGATGAAGATAGCCACAGACCAGACGCTGCCAAGGACACTGGAAAGGTGGGAAGGCAGGCAGGGAGGCCAGGTGACCAGCAGGGCGGGTATGGGAATGCACCCGGCACCTCCTTTTTTCTCGCATCCGGATCATTGACCCGTACTTGTGTACCCATGTTCTACTTGTGCTGATCACAAATCGAGTCGAATACTACACTCCAAGGTCCCCAAAACTCTTCCATGCAGCTGAGAAATCACCACTGTCCCTAGTGGTGTGAGCATCGGCCTCAGGCTCCCCCTCTGTGACTGCCTGTGTGTCCCCATTAGCAGGACAGCACCGCTCATTCCAGGACAACATTTAGTGCCCTAAATCTACCCCTTCTAAAGATCAGGCTAGCTCTTTGGAGCTGTTATGAAGACTAGTACTCTTACACTGGAAATACGAATGGGCCCCAATGTCCTCACTCTCCATTGGTCCTCCCAGATAGTGCTGGAAACTGTGACACCTAGGGTGGGCAGGGGCAAGCAGGTGGTTGAAGGTGAAGGGGACACACTGTCGACTAGTGTAGCTTCCTGTAAGTACAAGCCACATCTGTAAAGTTCTGAGCCTGGCCCCCATCTGTTTTCTTCCACCACCTTCCACGGCACATCTTTAAGGAAATACAAGGATTTCATGCACAAAAAAAGAGGGCCTCCACCACCGGCTTAGGGCCGTACTCATTTCAGAGGCTTCTCTGGATCTTAGGTGCCATGAAGCCCCTTGACTCACTGCTTCTCTTAAATACAGAAAGGGTCTGCAGCTAAAATCTTGGAGGCACCAGGTGGTCTTGTGCAGAGTGCCTCTCCTAGAGTTCATTGACCCTGCTGTACTGGTGTCTACTGGCATACCTAGGAAATTCTGTCCCCATCTTCCCACGGGAACAGAATCAGGGGGTGGAGAATGGCTTCCAGGGCACTTTGGGCACTGCAGTGTACAGCTCTCTCGCCCGGCATAAAACATTATGCCTCAAACGCAGATCACTACCTGTATTCAGAGCTCTAGCTTGCACATAGCACCCACGCTGAATGCAGCACCCCAACCTAAAAGCAGTATCTCCACCCTGCCTGCAGAACCCGGCCTGCATGCTATATCATCTTCACCAGTGCTCAATATCCCCACCCTGCAGGGAGCACCTGTGCCTGGTGACCAGCACTCCAAAACCGACCACAGCACCTTGCCACGATCCAATGGCCCGGTTTTATATGAAAAAATGCTCGCAAGGCGCGGAAAACTCCAAAACCCAGGGGTTCAGGGCAAACCCCCAGACCAAGGCGACCACATGGACGTCTTCCCAAGGCCTGCTGCCTGCGCCGCCCCACATTCGTTTTAACGACAAGGCACCAGGCAGCTAAAGCACTGTCCGGAGGCTCCTAGCCCTGTCCTGGCCTCCCCTTCGCCCCCGCCCCAACAACACCCCAATCTTTTCCTGGCCCAGCAGCCCAGCGCGCTCTTAGAGACTGGCGGGGCGGTCCAGGCGGAAGGCGCTGATTGGGCCATGCTTCTGATTGACAGCTGCAAGCACCAGTTGTCACGATAGCTGCAGCCGGTGGCGCTCGCTCGGGCTCGGCTCGGGCTCGGAGGCACTCGAAGCGGCTCGGCTGCTCGTCTGGGCTCGGCTGAGTGGCTCGGTTCGGTTGCTCGGCGGGGCTCGGCTGCACGGCCGCGGACGGGCGTGCGCTGGGGGGCGCGGGGCGCGGGCCTCGGAGGTGGCGGCGGAAGCCTGGTGCCCCCGCCCGCCGGGTCCTCTCAGAGAGGCAGAGAGGCATCCCCGCCGCCCGGCCTCGCACGGGTGCGGCGGGCGCGGCGTGGGGGGCGGCGAGGGCGAGAAGCAGCGCGGCCCGCCCGGGGGCGCCGCGGGCCGGGTCAGCGCGGACGGTGCTAGGCGGACTCGGACGCACGGCTGGCCGGCCCCTCCCTGCCCGCGCGCCCGGGCGCCCACTCGCCGGCGCGGGGCCCGGGAGCGATGACATCGACGGGGAAGGACGGCGGCGGGGCGCAGCACGCGCAGTATGTGGGGCCCTACCGGCTGGAGAAGACGCTGGGCAAGGGGCAGACAGGTGCGTGCGCGCCGGCGGCTGGGGGCGCGGGCGGGGCCGGGGTGCAGGGCGGGCGCGCGGCCGTGGGGCCGGGGAGACCGTGCTGACCGGCCGGGTGGGGCCGAGGGAGGCCGCAGAGCAGGGATGCTGCAGGCTGGGCCCGGCGGCCGCGAACAATGGGCGGCGGTGCGCCGGCGGCCGCCGCACTCCTGGGTCCTGCGGTGGAGCCCCTCAGCCCACCGGTTGCGGTAGGGCGGGCACAGCCCAAGGACATGCAGCGCGGCCTGGGGCGCACGGCGACTGGGGCAGCATGGGCCGGGCCTGGCGGCTCCCGGCAGTCCCGCTGCAGGTGCGCGGCCCGGGGCCCGCATTGTGCGCCCGAGCGAGCGCCGGGCCCATTGTGCCGCGGGAGGAGGGGGACGAGCGGGCGCCCATCTGCCGTCTGCCGCGTTAATAGGCGTGCTGCCTGAGCAGCTGCGTCCCGGCCGCATGACCCCCACCTCCAGGCAGCGGCCACCGCCCGGCAGGTCCTGGCCTGGCTTTCCTAGCCTGGACCTCCCATTCTGGTGGGGGTGACAGCGCAGGAACCTAAGGAAAGCTGGACAGCGCCTTCTTCTGCATCCAGTCTCAAGCCAGAGCGTCTGCGACATTGGGCTTCCCTGGGGAGGTAGAGGGTGACGGTTCCTGGGCTTAAGCCATACATCACCGCCTGGCGGTTGAAACAGACCTGGGCCTACAGCAGGAATGAACCTCCCCAAGAGTCCTCACAGTCTTTCCCTGGGCAGGTTCCATTTTTGCACAGCTTTCCTATAGACCAGCAGTGAACTCGACTACCTTACATTTGGCCAGCTTTCTGGGGCAGGCTAGGTTTAGTCAGCCCCCTCATCTGGTCAGCGAGGCGCATTCACACAGTCGTCTTTGTGGGAGGCTGGGACTCAGCCATTTTCTTTCTTCTCCCAGGACTGGCCTGTCTTCCGGCTGCCCAAAGGTCCGATTGGCGGTGCCCACATCTCCTTTCCCTTTGGAAAAAGTTCCCCAGAGCCAGTGCAGGCTGGGGAGGGGCGGACAGTGGGAAGGAAGGTGCAGCGCGGTTCAGGTGGGGGCTTGGGAGCCTTCTCCAAGCCCCTGGGGCTTCAGGGAGGCAGGGGGAGAAGGGGATGTTTGAGAAGAAGGTGGGTCAGGCTGAGTACCCTTGGAGGCTCGTAACTGTGATGTCACTGAGCTAAAGGCAGATGGGATTTTTTTTAAGCCCCAGGGCTATATCTTCCCACCCTGGAGTTAACCTCTGAGCTGAGCAGTCAACACCAAGGCACGGAGCAAGGGGCCCAGGACTGAGGGGAAGGCATAGGCAGCTGGTGTTCGCTTGAGTTCTGGATATGCATGTTTCCTGGGATGAGCAACTGCAGTTAGTGAGGGAAGAGCCTGGAGCAGCAGAACGCAGGAGGCAGTGAAATAATCTAATTATCGTACCAATCAGACGTCGTTAGGAGAAGCCCTGGGTGTGTAAGTGATGAGAGCGGTGAAAGATGCATGGTGCCTTGTGGACCCTGGGTCCCGCTGGTCTCCTTGTTTTCTCTGTGGCATTCATGGCACAGTGATGGGGCGACATAGGAGGACCCTAGCATTCATGCTCCTGGGCCCTATCTCCGGACTTCTGGTCGTCAGAGGAGTGCACATGTGCAGCTCAGGAGACTGTTCGTCCTGTGTCTTCCCTCTCTACTGCTGGAGGGGCATTCTGGTGGCTGTAGCTAGATTCTGACTGTATTTGCTGGGCCTGGTCACTTAGCACCGGCTGTCAGCAGCAGAAGTGCTGTATCTCAACCTTATTTGTTACACCAGGATCAGGCAGAGGCAGACTTCTTGCCAGGAATGCTTGATGAGCGAGTGTAGCCAGACCTCTGTCCACTGCTACCCTGCTTACATGCTGATCCGAGGGCTTCTCCTGGCATGACCACATGCCTTGGGAACACGCGCGTGCACACACACACACACACACACACACACAGATGGCTTTCGGTTCCTACCCACCTGCTCATTTCAACACTAACCCTTGCTCCATTTTGCATGTGGCTGTCTATCCAGAGAGAAGCTGCTTCTTGGGGCGGTGGATGGGCATAGTCTGGTGGCAGTGAGCTTTGTGGAGTAGTGTAAGCCCATCACCTATGGGAGAGTGGACCTCAAGATGTTGGTTCCATAGAGTTAGATGGGGTGGGAGGTCTGTGGTTTCTCTCTGCCTTCTGGAGCACCCAATATTCCGCTTGTCTTGGACCATCCATTGGGCAGTAGCTCAGCCTTGCATGGGTGTCTTGGCCCCAGTGGGTTTCTCTTACCACTTTTGCTGGTGTTTGGCCTCTGCTTCTGGCTCCTGTGGCTGTGGTCATGCAGCCATGTTTCTTCCATGTGTGTACCTGTAAAGCTGCCCTTGGAGGCCTTTCGTATGTCCTCTGATGACTTGCTCACCTGGGTTCAGGTGCTAACACTTGGAAGACTGGCCAGAAGAGGCTGTCCGTGAGTTGGTGGCTCACCAGGGTCAGGTGTACCTGGACTGGGCTGGAAACCCACTGGCAAAGGCTCTGACAGAACTTTCCCCTGATCTGAGAAGTGTTTTTTTTCCAGTTCCCTCCAGACTTGGCCTCTGCAGAGATGGGAGACAATCCCTACCTTTGAAGGCACCCATGGAAAGTGCACTGGGAAGAGGAAGGGGAGATGTTTCGAATCTAGGTGGTGTCAGGGTCAGAGGGAGGGTTGGGTGGCTTGTGTAGCCTCACTGCTCTGCCGTCGGAGGCAAAGCAGGGCACTCCTCTGTCCATACTGGAGCTTTGCTTTGTGGGCTCACAGCCCAGCAGGGCCTTGTCTTTGTTAGAATTTCTATAGCTGTGCTAAAACACCATAACCGAAAGCAAGCTGAGGAGCGAAGGGCTTATTTCGGGCGCACACATCAAAGTCCACCATAGAAGGAAGTCTCGGCAGGAATCGGGAAGCAGGAACTGAAGCAGGGGCAGGGAGGAATGCTGCTTGCTGACTTGCTCCTCATAATTTGTCCTGCCTGCTTTCTCGTGCAGCTCCAGGACTACCTACCCAAGAGGCACCACTCACAATGGAATGGGTCCTCCTGTTTTAATCATTAATCATGAAAATGTCCCATAGGCTTCGCTACAGGCCAGTCTGGTGGGGTCATTTTTTTCTCAATTGATCTTCTGTCTTCCCAAATGACTCTAGCTTGTATTAATGTAAAAAGAAAGAAAGAAAGAAAGAAAGAAAGAAAGAAGAAAGGAAGGAAGGAAGAAAGAAAAAGGAAGGAAGGAAGAAAGAAAGAAAGGAAGGAAGAGAGAGAAAAGAAAGGAAGGAAGGAAGAAAGGAAGGAAGGAAAGAAGGAAGAAAGAAGAAAGAGAAAGAAAGAAAGGAAGGAAGAAAGAAAGGAAGGAAGGAAGGAAGGAAGAAAGGAAGAAAGGAAGAAAGAAAGAGCGAAGTGGTTGGTCAGGCCAAGAGATGGGGATGAATGAGCAGGCCATCCTTCCTCTTACTGGGCTCACAGGCCATAGACGGGCTGCCACAGTGAGAGACTTGAATCATCCATTTCACACTTCCAGGCGGTCACTAAGTGGTTGGATGAGAGTTCTCATGACTGCCAGGCCGCAGATGAACCGTGGGGTGGAAGAAGCCTGTGGGGGTGAGACAGGTGGACGAGGAAGAGATGGGTAAGAGAGACAGGCGACTGGGGAGATGGGTCATGGAGAGACAAGACAGAGGAGAGATGGGCAGGTGGAGGGGCAGGGGTGAGGGTGGCCTGTAGATGGGCCAGGCTGCTGAGGGGCCAAGTAGGAAGCTCTGTGTGGCCAAGGCCCAGAGCACATAAATATGGGTGGAAAGGGCCTGGTGGCCTCTGCGGCAGGGAGGGTGGGTGGCATGCAGTGTCTGGTGATCACTACTCACCACGCTCCTCTGGTCCCTGCCGTGAGTCCCTCGTGGGATTACGCAGCCTTCTTCCCACATCTGGCTCTGGCCATCTGACCTAGTTGTACAGGTGAGGGTGCTGCGGCTTCATAGCTAGCACTCTGTTAGAATTGTGCTTACTGGGAACAGAGAAAGGGATTTGCTGCCTGCCCAGGGCCTTGTTCAGAGCTCACGTCCGGTGGCATGCAGCTACCCCGCCTCCCTCTTCTCTGCTCCTCTCTGTGGCTATGCCCGGGCACCGCCAGCCCTCCTCCCACAGTTCACACTTGCTCCGGAGTTCCTTTTCTCTCTGAGAGCTGTTTCTGCAGGCCGTAGGGCACAGAGGCTAGGCAAGAGGGGCTGTGTTTGAAGAACAAGTGTTCTTGGTAGAGGTGGGGGAACCCCAGGACTCCATCCTGTCCCAGCCCACTGAGGTGGCTCAGAGTGCATCCGTGTCCCTGTGCCCATGGGTCTCTGTTGTATTACAAGCAACGATGAAGACCAGGGAGGCCTCTTCATGGACCTGTGCGCTTTCTGCCCTGGGATGGGGGATGCTTGTATCGGAGAGGAGAAAGAGGCTCACTCAGGTGTGGTATGTGCCTGACCTATATGGACTGCCCAGGGCCTGACTACACATCAGAGCCTTGGTGCAACAGGCCTATGCAGGGCAGGCTTCCAGAGTGGGCTATGTCTAGGCCTCTGCCCTGTCATAGGGAGGGCACAAGCGAGAATTGGATCTAGAAGCAGTGGATGAGGCGTTCTGCACACCTGCATTGAAGCAGGTCCAGGACTAATCTTTACAGGGACTCGAGGCAGAAACAGCTCTTGCAGCCAGCCACTCCCCAGGCTTTGTTTCTGACAAATCATCAGACAGTCTCAGAGCCGAATGCCACTTGGCTATCTATAGCCACCACAGCAGTGTGTGGTGGTGGGCTGAGGTTCTGGGGAGGCTTCTCCAGAACCCACCACTTCCCTGGCTGCCTGAGATAGCCAGAGCCCTTCCTTTCTCTGAAAGTGGTCAGACACTGTGTCAGCTTGTGTAGACTCCCCCTTAACTTGCTGGGTACTGCTCTCCTCCCTTGTTAGTCACATGAACAGTAGCATAAGGCTGGCAAAGCCCGTGCCACCCCTCCCCTCCCCCATTAGAAGTACCAAATAGACTCACTCCTGGACACAGCCTGTCAAGGGTGTCACCGGGGCCCTGACCATTTGCTCTAGATTCTCTCCTGGTGTTTATGGAGTGGGCCCAGGGAAAGCATATCGTTTTTACCCCTTCCTATCTTGGTACCCAGGTTCTGTGCCACACAGAGGACAGCAGGTCCTCCCCAGGACAGCCACCAGTTACCACTAAGGGTCGTGCAAGTCACTAGGAAGTCTAGTTGTCTGGGCTCTGGTAAAGTATCGAGGACACCTTCACAATGACCTAGCTGGGTATTTCTTTTGGAGTTTACCTGGGTAGGTTAACACCTGGTTGTTTAGGCTGCCCTTCGTGGGCCAGGCCTGGGAGTCCTGTGTCCCCTAGGAACTTAGTGGAGGCAATCCTGTGCTGCTGACTCCAGAGGCCACTGACTATAGTTGAAAGGCTTTAGGCCTTAGGTCCCATTTACAAATGGGCTTGGGAGTGGGGTTTCTTGGGACTTTGTGAGGCTCCAAAACTGAATGTCTGATAGGTGCAAGTAAGCCCTTCTTGAGGATACTGTGGGAGAGATGTGGACTTCTCTGTTTGATGGGGCCTTTTGTTTTGTCCTACGCTGTAGGGAGTTTATAGGTCCATTTAGAGAGCTTATTGTCCTAGTCAGAAGTAAGACCTGAGCACACCTGCATGGTAGCTAATGTGCCCAGCGACTCTGGTCCTGGCCTAACATGTCCGGGCTGCCCACAGGCCTCCATAAGGCCTTGCCCAGAGATGCTGCTGAGCCAGGCGGCCCAGGGTTCTGAACAGGATGGAGGCTGGGCTTCGGCTGCAGCTTCAGGAACAAAGCAGGGATTGTGCCAGGGTGGCCACCACTCAGGGCCCAGCCCGCTTGGTCCGGGCCTTGTTCTGTTGCCTCTGAAGAGCCAGTGTTCTGGATCCCAGCAGCTGGGAGCCAGCCCCGCCTGCTGGACAATATCCTGAAAGTCCATCTGTTTGATAAGAAACCTCGCCCTTTTGAGGATGGCTTCGGGCAAGCTGGTCATAGGCTGGGTCTGGGCTCTTGCCCTAGGCAGAGAGTTTGATAGCCTCTTCCTGAGTAACCTATCATTGTAGAGGGGAATCGTGTCCCCACTTTCCGTGTGGGAGGACATAGCCATCTTTTCTGGGTGGACACAGCATCCATGTGAACCTGACCAGGCATGAATGGATAATTTTTGTCCCTTGTGGTTCTGGGATGGCTAGAAGAGGGCACAGAGCTGGTCTGGGAGCCAGTGGGGCTACTAGGTTCCTTTGAGGGTTTCTGGCACAGAAATTCTTTAGCCTTCTTGGGGACAGAAGTGCTGTAGGAACATTTATACTGTCACTGCCCACTCAGGGTATTGAGAACAGAGCTGGCCTTCCTGGCCTTTGGGCAGAGGCTTGAGGGCAGCATGGACAGCTGCCTCAAGGCTAGTGACGCAGTTGGGGGTGGTTACACGTCAGCTAAGGCGCAGAGCCGTGGGCGGTTTGCGTAGGGAGACTGTGAATGTGCCTGTTGAGGGACTGCTGGGTCTGGGAGTCCCGGTCACCCCAGCTGCCTACAGTCCTCGTAAGGGTGAAAGTATCAGGATGGGAGTTGCAGTGGAAATGCCCGGTGAGCCCTCAGTGCTCAGAGAGCAGGGCTGCTAGACTGAGTCACGTGGCTATGGGTCCCTAAGAACCTGTCCCAGGAACCCGTGGCCAGAGTGAAAATACCTTGGTAGGATTACTGCATGGGTAGCTTTCTACAAGCTCTCCTGGGCTCTTGGGCCCCTGGATACTGGTTTTCTCAGCATGTGGTCTCTATGCTGGACTGAGAGTTCCTGCAGCCTGACCAGAAGTCCTCGCCCGAGGAAAAGTATTGGCCAGAGTGGCCACCTTCAAGGATTATTGATGCTGGGGTTGGGAAGGCTGTCCCTAAGATGGAGTTGCTCATGCTCTGGGCCTGGAGTCCATTGGCCAGGTAAGGGCTTGTTCAGCTTCCTGTGTAGCCAGGTGAAGTCCTTCCCTCAAGTCAATGAGTTCCAAGCCCCACCCTCAACCTCATTCCCAAACATAGCCTTTGGCTGGCTTGGTGTTATCAGCTGCCCTTCAGAGTGAACAAAGGCCTGGCATAGCCTAAGTGATGAGGGCATGTATACTCAGTGTGACCCAAATACCCAGAATGCCAACCCTTCTCATTTTAGACCATATTGAGGGACACAGAATTTTGTTGGGTTTTGGAAGCAGCTGGATCTCATACACATCATCATAGGTTTCTGATCTTTGGAGTCACATTGCGCCACCTGCCATTGGACCGATGGAGCTGCAGGCATAATCCCTCTGACCTGATTCCTACCAAAGGCAAGTCCATTCCACCGAGGAGCTAGGCAAGGCCTATCCCATGGTCTGGCCAGTCGTGTTTGCAACTGTCTGGAGCCTCTGGGGTCATGGCCGTCTGGTGAGGTCTGTCTAGTTGGAGAGACTAGACTACAATAGGGAATTCCCTTCTCTCCATGCCTTAGTTTCCTTGTCTGCATGTCAGTGGGGGGCATGAAAATGAGGTGATGCCAGGGGAATACTCTTACATGAGACTAAGCAGTTCTGTGCCTCCTACTGTGCCCAGTGACAACCATGGGATCAGGCTGAGGGGCCCAAGGCATGAAGAGAAACAGATACGTGGGCCCTTCTGCTTGCTCGCCCCTTCCACCAAGGAAGTTTTCCTGGAGCTCTTGTTTGTGTCACTGCAGGCAGTGAGTGGTGACAGGACTGAGGTCACCTTTGCTAGCCAAGAGGATGCTTCACGGGCCCAGCCTCTTGAGGCTCAGAATGGCCCCTCTACCATTTTCACAGGCTCTGGACTAGTGAGTGGGCTGAATGTGTCTCTTGTCACATGCCCACAGAGCCTCAAGCAAATCTCTGGGTTCCTACTGAACTGAGCTCACCCCACTCTGGCTGTGGCTCCAGCCTGGTGGGCATGGAGGAAGGGGACTTACAGCAGTAAGCCAGCTGTGGGTCTCCAGCTGAAAGGGTGTCCTCCCAGACTCAGCCCTGGGGGGTTTCTGTGGATTGTGGCTGTTATGGAAACTGTGCCCGGGGCTGGGTCTGACCTGGATTATGGCATTTCCAGGATGTCGAGGAGTCTCCAAATCACAGCATCCTCTCCCTGACATGCTCAACTCCAGCCATCAGCGCTGTGCACCCAGTTTTGCTTCAAGTCTGTTTATTTGGAAACAAATCCTACCTGGTAATGTTCCAGATAGTGACTCTGAGGATCACAGCGCTGTTAACCACCCCAGAAGTAACTCTGACTTCTAGAGCAAACACTGGTCCAGTACTGGGATGAGAGTAAAGAGCTTTCCTGGGACTGGGCCTCTTCCATTGGCCACCTCCGTCTGCTGATCTGATGCTCCAGAAAGCCTAGGAGGGGTGGGCCTCTCAAGGGAGTGTATTGGGATTGGCCTAGACCCTACCATCTGTCCTGAGCCTTTCAGCAGCTGAGGGGAGAGCTGGGCCAGAAGGATGGCATCCCAGCGCAGGCCATGTCTCTCAAACTCCTATGGAATTGTATGTCGGAGTTGCTTCTCAGAGAGAGCTTTCTTGTACGCCAGGCAGAGCAGCAGTCTCCCTCCCTGCCCAAATTGCTCCTGATACAGCTTCCATCCCCAGGGAGGAGGACTTCTGTCCAATCAGAGTATGAAAGTTTTGTGAGAACCTCTAGGTATACCACATTTCCAGCAGATGGACAGTGGGTATAATAGGCATGGAGTTCAGTTAAGCGAACCAGCCTGCCCGGGCCTCTTGCTCCAAACCCCACATCCTAGCACCCCTCTCTGAGGAGCTCCTATGCTAACACACTAACTTACGACTTCTATGTGTCCTCAGTAGGCTGTGCTAGGAGCTGGGAGCCAGTGAGCAGTGACAGGCACGATCACATTGCATGGTATCTAGCAGACCCTGGCAAACTGGCATGGGGAGAATCCCTGGAGAATGTGTATTTCCATTGGAGCTGAAGCTGCTGTTGCAGAGGTTAACTTAGTGTCTGAGAGTTGGGGATCATTCTCCAACACAGGAATCTCGGGTATGCATGCAGCTGTAGCAACTGAGAAGAGTGTAGCTTTCTTCCATCTGTTAGTCCATGTGTTGAGAGATGTTAGAGCTCAAGAGTCCTTGGAAATATTACCTTTACCTGAGCAGTCCCAGACCCATGCCCACTCTGTACTGAGAGCCTTTGACTGCTGGGTGCCACCATCTAGTGACCTCTGCCCACCCTAGTTTGCAGAGAAAGCCTTTGGCAAGCCCAAGTGGTGCAGAAGCCTCAAGTCCCTGGGGCCTTCTTTGGGGATAGTCCCTGTCTTAAGTCAAGCCTTTGCTCCTGGCTAGCTGGGAGCTGTCCAGCAAGATTGTGCTGAAGTCCACAACTTCTGCCAGGTGGGGTTGAGGTAAAGGTGCTTCTGATAGTTGCTGGTCTTTAGTCCCCAGCTTTAGCTGTACCAAGCTATGTGAGGGGCTCAGGGGTCTTTGGTGAATTTCCATATGTGCCTCCCAGGTCTAGCCTTGGGTTTTGTGGTGGCCTTGGATCACGGTTGGGGCATGGACCTGGCTGTGGCCTAGTGGAAACTGGGCCTCATGTTGCTGGTCCTGACCTGGCCTGCATACTCAAGGGTGCTAGGTGCAGGCCTCCAACAGGCTCTGGAGGAGAATGCTTCTTATTGATACAGACTATGACATTGACCTTGGTGGCAGATCCTCCCATGAGTGGCTCTGACTGCAGGAGGATGACATGGGCTTTCATGTGTGTATCTTGGGGTGAGGGCAGACCTCTTACTGTTGGTGCAGTCTTTCCTGTCCTCACTCCTGGGTGCCCCCTGTTTTATAGTTCTAAGGGTGGGTGGAATTCAAGAATGTGATAGTTTTGGGTAGCTGTTGGGGTGTAGACTGGGGAGAGGCTGGCTATAGGCCAGGCTGATTCCTGCTCCCTACCCCTAGCAGGCGAGAGATTGCCAATCACCTCTAGCTTCTCCAACCTTTATTTCCTTGGGGCTTGATTCTAGGCCAGCCCTGCTGGTTCCCTGAATACAGAGTCCATCTTTCCTGCCACCCCTCTCAGGCTAACTGGGAGATGGTAGTGACTGGAAACAGGTGATGCTTAGAATAAGGAGAGGCTTTGGGGGCTCTGAAGAGGCTGCTAGCCATAAGATTAGTATGGGAACAGCTGCTGGGGTATCTATAAAGAAGCAGGCTCATCTCAGATTGGAGGATTGCGGGCACCAAACCCAACTCTCAGAGGACTTACAACTAGCTGTTAGTGACACCAACAGTATATAGCAAATGCCACAGGGTGATAAGGTAGTCATAGCTCTGTCCAGTGAGTGAACTCACAAGCCCAGTGTCCTGCCCCATCCCACCCCTGAGAGGGCACATTGAGGGCCATCCCAGCTGCAAGTTGACATCATGACCCAGTGTTTTTGGGGAAAGACGTCATGCTATAGGTCTGGCATAGGCCCTTGGTAGTCCGATTGTCCCCTAGAGTTGGCCTAAACATACTAGCACATGCAGGCAGGAGTGAGTTTGCAGCAGTACCCTGGCCCAACCCCTCTCGAGTGTCACATGTTCTCTGGGGCCTATGTACTATCTGATACACCCTAGCATCATCTGGAGGAGAGGAACACAGAGCCTGATTAGGTCACTTTGGGGTCATTGGCAGTTGTTCTCAGGCCCAGGAAGGCAGGCTGATGGCTGTCACTTCTGGTTATATTATCTTTGGTTCATAGGCCACTGTGGGGACCTCTGCTTTGGATCTTTTGATGTGGTACTGGGATGACAATCCCATCAGGGAGAATTCTTGTGGGTCCTGAGCTGATGGGGTGCCATTTTCCATAGTACAGAATTACTGGTGTGGCACGTCCTGATCTGATGTTCTTGAAGCCGGTCTCTTGCTGGTAGATACCTGGATTGGGAGCAGGTATCTCTGCAAATAACTGCCAGCCTCCAGGCCTACTTTTGCTGCCAAGTCTGGGCTTGGCTGCCCAATGTGGTTTGACCTACTCTCTAGGTGGAAACTTCCAGAGCTAGTGCTCTTTCCCAGCCCTTCAGAAGCACCTGCATTTCCTCCAGCATGCCCAGCCGGGATCCAGCTACCCTGGGAGGCTTGCCAGGGTCAGATGGTTTGCCTCCTGACTTCCAGCACCCCAAGGCCTTCAGGGCTGTGGGACCTGAGGTACCAGGGTCAGCTCTGTTGGCCAGGCTTCACTTCTCTGAGCCCACTCCTTTTTCTGACCTTCCCAGCTCTGTTCCCATCCATATGGGATGCAGTGCCATATACTCCCTGACCCTGCCTTCTCTGTCACAGCCTCTCCTTGGGGGCCCCTTCCTAGAGCTGTGGACTTTATAGTGGGTATAGGAGGACATAGCCAGCCAGATGGCTATGGACCCTGGAGTCAGACGTGGGAATAGAGACCCCACTGCACAGTACCAGGCCTTCTGACTTTAAGTTCTGCTATCCATTGGGGACTGGAATGAAGGCAGGCAGAGCTCTTGGGACAAGGCAGATGAGTGCCAGCCTGGAGAGGAAGAGGTGGCTGAGTAGACTAATGCCAGGTTTCTCCATTGGACAATAGCTCAGTGGTCCTTAGGGACAGATGCTGCTGTTTGGAAGCACCAGAGTGTGGGCCGGCAAGCTCCGCTTCTCTCCTCTCCCTGCCCTTCCCGCCCGCTGCCCACTAAGCAGATTCTATTATTACCCTACTGCAGATTACTGGCCTCCTGCTTGAAGATGTGCAGGCAGGCACTGGCACGGGGGGTGGAGCCAGTGTTTCTGTCCCTGACAGCGGGTGACTGCGGGGTTCAGTGTGACTCCCCTCTTTGACAGGGGCCTCCCATTGGCATTATAGGCCAGGTGTGGGTACATCTGTCTGTCTCTCTGATTATCTAAACGGCATTCCCTTGGAGGTGGGTGGTGGGGTCCCTGAACTGTGTATGGTTCCTCCAGGGAGGTTGCTTCCCTGGACATGAGGATAGTGCTGGCTAGGCTGCTTTCTTTTCCTTGCTTATAAGAACACATAGGCAACAGCTGGACTCCTCAGCTTTCTCTTAGTCTTAGGTGCTCACTGCAGTGGATTCCTACAACAGAGTTGCCACAAGGCAGGCATGGGGTCCCACCTACATGGAGAGAACAGATTAGCCTATGCTGGCCTATTGGTGCTCATAGCTGCCAACCATAACAGGGCAGACGTGTCCCCGAAAGACGAAGGATGGAGGCCTTTTCTACCCTTGAATTCCTCAAGGTAATACTGGGGCTCTGCTGGTGAAAGGTCCAGGACGACCTACCAGAGCCCCGCAGGCCTATAGAAGATGGTGCTAAGGGGCCCTGATAGTGGTTGTGAAAGTGGAAGTGGGATATCACTGGGCCTTGCAAGTCTAGTACTAGCTGTGCTTCTGGGAGGACATTGGGGTGGCCCATTGCTGGGCTTTCAGAGGACCCGAGTGAGAAGATTCCAAGATACTCAGATGGGGGAGGCCTGGAGCCTTCTGCTTTGGGATAGGATCTGAGGGTGCATGCAGATCTACAGGCCTGTGTCACCAGCATGCAGGGTGTGTGCGCACGCCCACATATGTATAGGGCTGGTGTGTCTGTGAAGGTCTGAACTCCTTCAGACTCTGCCTGTGTGTGGGATGATAGAGACTCCCTGGGGCTTCCCAAAGAAGGCATCCCCAACCTCATCACCATGGCAACCCCATTGCCCATCCCTTAGGCACTGAGGGGTGGGGCCTAGCAGGTGCAAAGCAGGAGATAGTAACTACAGGATTCAGAGTTATGCCAGCACATGGGAATATGGGAGCAGATGTCTGTCTGGACCTCACAGTTAATTCTTCTTCCAGGCCTCCACCTTCCTAGAGCATTATAGACTGCCCAACACTATAATCCTGTCCTCTCTGCCCTGCCCTGCCTGTCTCTCAGAAGCTAGACAGTTGCTGGTCAGAGCATTGTCACTAGCTGTGTCTCCTTTGCCACACCATGGTGTGCATCCAGAAGGTGGGAGTCTACCCCCAACCTCATGGAGGCCAGTGGGGGTTCCTAGTGTTGGATCTATAGGTGTGGGTATCAGCCCCCTTCACCTTCCTTTCCACCTTTATCCTAAATGTGCCTTCCAGGTCAATGCTTCTCCCTCAGAACCTTCTCCTTCTGGGGTCTCCAGGCCTGTCACTCTGAAAGCGGCTCAGCCAGTGGCCTAATCGCCCGCTTCCATTCCCTAGGTCCCGCACCAAGGGAGGTAGGAAGAGCAAGGCTTCCTTAAGTAGGACACCAGCTTAGACAAACGGTTCCCTCAATTGAATTACTGAGCAGATAAGGGATTCATCAAAAATACCTCACTGGGATAATTTTACAGTATTGAATTGCAGAGACCGGTTAATAGAAACGTAATGTGATCACCTGGCACTGCAGGGATTGGAGTGGGGGGTCCCCATCCTCCTCTACGGATATGCCTCAGTAAGAAGGGAGTTCCCAGCACTGGCTGAGGCTCCACGGGTACTGAGAGTGGTGTGCAGGGAGTGTCCTGCTAGATCCCTTATGTGCCCTATAAATTTCAGCACTTGTGGCCCCAGATAAGGGGGCTAGGGGAAGGCTGTCCTACACAAGGGGACTGGAAGGGTACCTTCTGTGCTCCCTAGGGGAGGCTGGGGCCTCCTGTGGGGACCCTGGACACCTCTTCCTGCTGGTGGGCCTCTTGGGATATAAGTGTCAGCTAATCCTTGCTGGGACTCTAGCTGTGGCTGGGACTTCACTGACATCACACCAAGGTTGTATCTGAGCTGCCTCCTCAGGGGCTGGGGCAGCAGCTACCAAGGGAAAAGGATTTTTCACTGTAGGTACTTGGACCCCCTCTCTCCATGAATGGGAGACATGGAGCTATCCCCCAACCCTCACTGCGAGGGATCAGTGGTAAATCTTGGAGTGTGCCAGGGACCTGGACCCTTCAGCTGTGGAGTCCATCTCTCGGGCTCCTTTTTAGCGTCGCCCTAGCCTCCCAGACTCTTTCCTCCTAGGACACCCAACTTGTAGTTTGTTTCTTCCCTCTTGCTAGCATGGGGCACCTGTGATACCCAGTTCATGGCCTGAGGAGTACAGCCGTAGCCCAGCCTCCTCCTCCTCAGTGGGGCTTAGAGTCTGCTACAGGGGCGCTTCCTCTGTGTAGTCCTTGCCCCCATTCTTGTACATGGTTATCGTCTGCCCTTGGGGAGGCTCACCTGCCCATCCTGAATCCTGACTTTACAGGGTTGGAGTTCAATGCCTACACCACACGTCATTGTTCACACCAAGGGCCTGGGTCAGACTCTAGGGCATGGCTATTGAAACAACTGTAGAGGACCCATGTCTTCCTTGTCCCTTAGCTTGAATACAGCTTTCCTGCCGGACCCATGAGTGCTAAGTCAGTTGGCAAGGTTGGGATGTCGGGTCTCTCTCATGTAGACCCACCAGTCCAGTATTGGTTCTGAATCTCCCTGCAGACCTTAGTCTGGCCACAGAGTGAGTTAGTCTGCCTCTCGTGCTGATTCTGGGAACCCAAGAGCCTCTGGAGAGGTGGCCCTGCCAAGGCTATAGATATGGCATCAGGGTTTTCCTTATTCCTCTGTCCCTTTATGTCTTCCTTGACAGAAAAGTTTCCCCTTCTCTTAGCCTGAGGAACTGACATGGTCTTGAAGCGTTCTGAACATGCTGGGCTCCTGTCACGCTTGTGCTGGCAGGCGAGGACAGTGTCTCCAGTCATCTAGGTCTCATTGGAGAAGCGCCTGTCATACCCTTAAGGGTGCTGGTGATGCCCCTAGTGAACCAGAGCTCTTTGGATACAACAGGCCTCACGTCTCCATTCACACCAGCCTGTCACTCTGGGATGTGTTTGGATTGTAGAGGTCACTTTTACGTCAGGGCCAATGTGGTGTCCCAAGGGCTGGGGGAATGTCCCATGGGAACCAATTCGTGAGGTTGCAGAAGGCAGACCATGACAGTGATGGAAGTGGGCCATGGCTGCAGAGAACACAAGGACACTTTAGGGGTGAAGGCTGGGCAGGCTCTCCTGATTGGCTGATGACTTAGTACGCAAGCACCGAATCCAAGACCAAATGAATGCCTGCCATTCTTGTAGCTGTTGGCAGTCAGGTCTACCGAGACTGCTGTAGGGTGCAGCTGCAGTGGGAATGCGGGACAGCAAATCTCGGGGCCCATTGACAACATGAACAGAAGACAGCAGCTGTGAGGGCCCTAGGGATGGGTCCATGTCCCCTTCCCAACTTGCCACTTATTTGTCATGTGGCCTTTCTGTCAATGCAGCCTAATTTCTGAGGCTCAGGTGCCTTATAGTAGGAATGCCCTAGAATTCTACTCTGCAGAGTGGGGAGAACTTCAGAGTAGTGTTGAGAAGAATCCCCCCCCCCATGCAGCACCATGGACCAGTCTCAGGCGGCTCCTGTTAATGGCTGCTCTGGGTCCTGGACATTCTGAGTGATAAGTAAGGGTGGGTGCTGGATGTCTCCTCTGCTCTTTGGGCCATTGGAAACTTGTGAGTAGTAGACACAGAAAGAAGATGCCATATTCTCTCACTCTGGGGGCTGGTTAGCCACATTGGTGTAATCCATGGACCCCAGCTAGGATGTCCCTGACACCCCTTCTTTGGGCTGTCAGCAGCTCAGGGCACAGCAAGGAAGCTGGCTCAGTGACCAGGAAAGTGCCTGGGGCACAGTGGGGGTCAGAACCTAGCCCCAACTAAAGGAGGCAAGAAGGAAAAGGGAGCCTTGGATGCTCCTGCCTTAGCTGCTTCTGTCACCATGGCAACGGATGGAGGTTTGAAAGAAGAGGAGGAGGACTATATGAGGTGACTGGGATTTGGAATCAGGGATCCTTCAAGGACCATTCAAGGGGGAGGGATATAACCTCAGGCCCTCTTCCCAGGCCATTGACTCCAAGACTTGTGAATGGGCTTTGGAGTAGGGCTGAGTCTCCCTTTTAAGACCCCCCAGCCTGGCTCCTGGGGTAGAATGGCAGATAGGATGGAAAGGGTTTCATGTCCCCAGCTAGATACTTGGTTGAAGTAAACAGCAGGAGGGAGAGCTTGACATTGGGCATGGCTCTGTCTCCCCCAACCTGAAGCCAGGGAAGAGGCCTCCCTGGGACACCAATCTCGCCACATTGATGGTCATGCCCAAGATGCCTCTGAACCATTTCTCCCTCTTCCCCAGAGAGCTTCCTGATCTGACCTGGCAGGTAGAACTAGGCTGTGGAATTCCACCTGGCTGCACTCTCAGGCTCAGCCATCACGCCGTACTCTGACCTCTTCAGAGGCAGTCTGAGAGTAGGTCTGCAGGTTCAGCAACCCTGCATGGGACATTAAAGCCTGTGCTAGTTCATATTGGTTCATGAGGAGGTAAGAGCAGGACTTGGCCTTTTTAGTAGGCCTGCGAAAACAGTGGAAACTTTCACCATGGGGAGGAGAGCAGCCTTAGCCAGCTGCTGCATTCCCAAGTACTGTGGGAGCTTGGCACTTGAGCTGAGGCCTTGGGCCTGGCACCACCCACTGTGGAGGAGGAGGAGGTCATTAACTATAAGCCTGGCCTTGGTACCCAGGAGCAATTTGCCACCCTGGCTTGGCTTTAGGAACCCCTACCTACCTTCCCTCAGGAGTGAAGCCTTCAGTCCCCAGTATGCTAATTCTGTATCTTCCCTGACAGCCGGTGGACTGGGTTACGGGTTCCTTAGATGAGGCTCAGTAGCAAGGGAGTAGTCACCTCAGTCAGTACATAGGCAGGTGGGAGGGAATAAAGATGGAGGGGCTGGTGACAGTGGGAAGACCCTTCCTCAGTTGGAGACATTGGTAGGGATCCCAGGGTAGTTTTTTACCCCAGGGTAAACATTGATCACCTGCCTAGTATAGGCCTTGAGGCCCAGACTACACTGTGATAGTGTCCTACAGCGTTTGTGGAGTCCAGAGCACCCTGTGGCTCTCATTCTCCAGAGTCAGGCACAGGACAGGATCTCTTGGGTCCCAAACAGAGCAAAGGATAGTATATAAGCTCTCCTGGCAGCCACTGCATGCACCTCCACCATATGTCCCTCACTGTCTGCTATAAGGCTGGTGGTCCACCCAGGCCTCCCAAGGAGGATGGCAGGGTAGATATTTGTCTCATAGCTACCCCCAATTCACACTAAGGCTGAAACCAGCTGGCCTAGTCCAGTGGTACCTCCAGTGGTCTTGTACTGCACTGTGGACAGTGCACTCTCCATCTTTCGTCTGCTATCTTCAGATGACTTCAGTCAAGGTAAGCACATGCCAAGCCCACCATCCTCCCTATTAAGCCAGGGAACTTTGTTCTTCCCAGTTCCTGCATTCTGATCTGACCTCCAAGGCTCCTGCAATAGTGGTCCTATGAATGGGAGAGGATGCTGAGGAGAGGTGGGCCACCTCAAGAGGCTGTGAGTTCCTATAGAGCCAGCATAGAAGGTTTTGGGTTCAAGTGAGTCACTTTAGCCTGTGGGGCCCCCTGAAACTTGTGTTGGGAGGAAAGAGTAACCTGAGTCTTCTTCTTTCTGCCCAGTACCCGGAGTCTAGGCCAAGCAAAGGGGAGGGAAAGGCAGCTGCCCTGGGGCCTGCGTGTTGAGACCCCTCGAGCCCCAAGCCTTTGTCTCTTGATTCCCAGGAACTCACTGCACAGGCATGGACTTCCTGTCCTGGGCTAGCAGTGGGAAGTAGCACTGACTTGTCACCCAAGGACATGTTTGGGCTGACAGGCTGGGTGGGTTGGGATTAGTCCCTCTTTGCTGTGGTGGGTGATCCCTTGTAAGCCCCATGTCCCCTTGCAGGGGGAACCTGTTGGCTTTGCCTGCATCAGACTTGAAATCACGAGTGACACAGGCTGACCTCAGAGGTCACCGAGCCCCTGGCCTGATATGGAGGGACGTCAGCTAGGCTTCCTCTGCTGCCTGTTCCTGCCATGCTCTGACTGGGAAAGGAACGCGTCCAGGTGACCTGGGTCCTCTGGGCAGGAGCAGCTCTCTGTTGGAAATATCCACCCTTAGGGCCTATTTAGAGAAGTAGGAGAGAGGCAGAGAGGTAATCTCTCCCCAAGGTAAGGAATCAAAATGGGGTTCTTGGCCATTTGGTGGAATGCTCCCACTATATGGATCAATTTAATTCCACGTTTTTCTTGTTACTTAAGGCAGGAAAATGGGACAGGCATGGTCAGCCAGGGTGTCGTGAGGGACCCACAAGCGGGAGGGACACTTCTTCCTGTATAGTGGTTCTGGGCTGAGACCTGATTTGCATAGAGTTGAGAGGTCAGGGGCTGTGTAGGTTTTCGTGGATCTGTTATATTCATGATGTGGTTCATTTACATTTCACCACGTTTCTGAGGCATTTGAGTTTCCTGGAGTTCTAAGTTGCCCCCTTTCCCTTTTGGTGGCATTGTTTACCTTTTATAAGCTTGATTTTATAAACTCTATTTTCATGCAAGTTTCCCCTGCTCCCCTGCGGTCTCCTTCCTTTATCTTCTCTGTGGCCTCCTTACCCTCACCTGACTGTGGCCTGATGGGTAAAAGGCCTCTGTGGCCACTCCTGGCTTCAAGTGACATTCTTTCCCATTTGTTCAAAGCCTATGGCAGCCTGTCCCTGGAGGCCTGGGTACCCAGGATCTGAGCCCCCGGGGCCGCCTTTGGGCAATGGGGTGACTCCTGGCTTGGCCTAGCTGCCTTTCAGTGGGGGATGAGATGAGCACGTTCAGAGTTATTGGTACTTCAAATATGGAGTCTTCATGCTTACCACTAGGAATGGAATCCCATCCCCAGCAAGGCTGGAAGGACTTAGGTCCTTCTAGACCTGGTAATAGTGGAGCCCAGTTCCCAGCCCTCCTTGCCTATCCCTGGGCTGCATAAATGACTTCACTCTGTCTGGTAAGAGACTTGGGATACAGGATAGCAAGGTCACTTGAGGATGGCGCTCCTCTCCTCTTCAACATCCCTTCCTTTTCTGGGTCAGAGACTCCTTTACTGGGTACTGATCTGGGGTTACATTTTGCCCCCTATTCGTGTGATAGGCAGGAGAGGGTCGGGTGCACAGAGGCAGCCAAAGGGCCGCAGGCATGTGAAATATTTCAGGGCTTAATGAATTTAATTTGGGAGATTCCTTTTCGGAGTGTGAACAGTTGTCTCCCTAGAGGCATGCGCCTTCCCTGGTGCACTGGTGGGCGTCCTCAGGATCTCTGTGGAGGAGCTCTGCCTGCACCCCGTCCTTAGCTTCCCCCAGCATCGGGGAATCCTGACTACGGCCCTGGCTTGGAAACACGAGTGCCTGAGCTGTGGGGGGAAGGCTGAGGGGTGAGTGGCTGGGAGGCTGCTGCGGCACCCACAGCCGTGTGGCTGCTGAGAACATGAACACTTTGATGTCTGCAACTTCAAAGTCTCCACAGCCCAGCTGAGGGAGAGGCATGCTCCAAGCCAGTCTGCTTTAAAGCTACCCAGTGGGTCTGAGCACCCCCAACCTAGGAGCCAAATTCCCTCCCCTGTGCATACCCCTAGGCACTCTGATTATTCTGCCCACCAGCCTTGATTTCCACCCTGATGGGATCTTTCATCAGGATCAAGAGAAAAAGGCCAGTCAGGGCTTAGGGGGAGGAAATCCAAAGGCCTTTCTGGGTCAAAAGCCAGGTTCTCTCTCCAGAGCATTCCCGGCAGGCAGAGGGAGGGCCAGCTTCTAAAGATCTGGACCCTAAGGCCCCACCAGACTTGGGCTCTGGAGACTTAGGGGCTCCTAGTGACTTGGGAACACTGGCAACCAGCTTCCAAGGACACCCCCAGCTTACCCCTGAGCCAGACTGTGCTCTCCCAAATTGCTCAGCTTTGTGTGGTAGGAGGCCTCTCTGCCTGGCAGCTGCACTTGGCTGGGCTGCTGGTAGCTGTCCGTGGTGTCAACGAGCTCTCATGATCCCAAGATTCTTGAGACTCTTATGTTCCCACCTGCCCAGTCACTGGACTGTCTGCCCAGTGTGATTGACTGTGCATAAACATTATGGTCCCTCTGGCTTCTCTTAGTTTGATTATCCATTTGTTCAGGCATGATAGACACCCTGAGCTTGGACTGAGAGGTAATACATGTGACACCACCCAGCTAGAAGCCTGCCTGCTGGTGCTGTGGCAGGAGAATGTGGTCTGAAGTCTTGTGAACCCAGTTTTCAGATTATGTGACCCCAGGCCTTGAGCCTGCTTCTCCTTCTAAGAAAAAGAGCAGAGGTTTGTGGTTACTGAGGAAGGTGGATGTGAGCCTAGTTCTGCTCATACAGTGGCATTGTTGGGACCTGCTCAGATGACTGTTCTGTCTGCCATGCCCAAAGGTGCTGATAGGTCTCAGTGCCTCTGGCCAGTGTAGGTTGTATTTGCTGGTGGCAATTCTGGTCAGTGAGCAAGGAGGTCTTTGTGAACAAACCTTTGTGGCGACATGACCAGTTTGTGATGCAGAACATTCGTGTGTGTGTGTGTGTGTGTGTGTGTGTGTGTGTGTGTTGAAATGTCAGGTGTTAGCTCCTTGGGCCTCCAGACAGAAGTCAGTATGAGAGGATGTGTGGTCTCATACTGCAAGGTAGGTAGTCTTTGTGAGAAATTCCTTCTGGCTTCTTTTCAGTGTTGGGCAATGCTAGTAGTCTTTGGTACCCCCAGATCCTGTTGACCTCACCCTGGGATATTTAACTGATTAATCACATGCAAAGGCCTTTTACCAAGTAGGTCATCATCTATTCCTTATATGTACCCTTTGAGGCATGGGGCCCAAAATGGGTGCAGGTATCAGCAGTAAGTACATGACAACTCTGTCTACACCAAATCTAACACCTCCATACCTCTCGGTTGCCTCCCACCCTGGGTTCCCCAGCACCAGGTGAGTCTGTAGGGCAAGAGTGGGGAGGATTAGGCAGGGCGAAGGTGCTCCTGGAGGTAGCCTCCCGCTCACCCTCAGGACCCTGCCTTCCAAGGAGGTAATGGAGGAGACGTGGAGTCTTCGCGTGAGATGTGGTAGGGTGGGGAGACAGTTGACTAGAGTGGGGATCCAGCAATGGGAACTTTGACAGCATGTAAACGGGGAGAGGGACACAGAACCCCAGAATCTGGGGCTACTTCGTATTTAACAAGGGCAAGAAATGGCCAAGACCCTTCTCCCTTACCCTTCTCCAGTGTCCATGCTGACCGCCCATGTCCCTCTTTCTCTGCCCACCCACTACCCTTGGCCCTCTGTCCTGGCCTAAGAGACCCAGGCTTTGGACCTGCTGGGGTGAGGGAGTAGTGTGGATCCTTGCTACCCTGGGGGTGCTTTGGCTATGGCACTTTCACCGGGAAGGATTCTGGGGCTGTGGCCACGGCTGGGAGTGTGATATGGAGCTAAGCAGGCTGATGCTTTTGAGTCTTGCCTTATGTTGCCCAAGAAGAGCTCAGCCTTGTCCTCACCGGCCTGAGAAGGGGAGGAGGTGAAACAATTTAGAGACCACATGGTAAGTGGGATTGGATCTGGCCTGGGTACTGCTGTAGTGAATGGCTATGCCTGTCTGTCTGTCCTAACATCATCTGGAGGTCTTCACTGATGAGTGTGAGCGCTCATCACTGTTGTATGACTTTTGAATGGCCTAGGGTGGCAAACACCATTATCTTCTGGTTTCTAGTGTCAGGAACTTGGGGCAGTTTAACAGTGGCCTGGCTTAGCTATGGTCATGTCTTAGTGGTGGTTCAGGCTTAGCAGTGGCCTTGGCTTAACTGCAGTCCCCAGTTGACTGCAGTCACGCTTAGGTGTGGCCCTGTCTTACCTCTGATCCTAGCATAGCTGTGGTCCTGCTTTAGCTATAGTCCTGGCTCATGGTCTGATGAGGTTTAGCAGGGATGTTGTTTAGAGGTAAGGTTTCTCCCACTGCTCAGGACCAGAGAGCTGCTGTACAAAAACTTCATTCCTTTGCAGGAGGCTTTCCACAGAGCATCACCCCAACAGGGGCCCATGGTCAGGAGAGGAGCCTATATAGAGTGTGGCCCTGACAGGCTGGCTTGTTGGGGGTCTTGGGGTAGTCTGCCGGGATAGTAACAGAGGTTGGAAGTGCTAAGGCCAGGAAGGTTATCTACAGGGCAGATGTGGCTATGCCCAAGGGTCCTGCCCCCCCCCCCCGTCTTACCAGCACTGTGAGCTGGGAGCTGGATGGTTGCTGCCTTCTGGCCTTTCTCCCCAATTCTGGCGGCAGCCTTTTTTTTTTTTTTTTTTTTAAGGAATCTATGGGAACCCAGCCAGCTCTGTGCACCAGTGATCTCCTGCCTCCCCTCTCCTCTTTCCCCCGCCCCCCCCGCCGTGTGTGTGTGTGTGTGCGTGCGTGCGTGCGCGCGCTGGGGATGTGACCTGTAGTGACCACTGTGGGCTTCTGGTGCCATCTTTCTGGGCAGAGCTTGCAGAGTTCTGTCAAGACATTCAAGGACAGCTGTGGGCTGGCAGGTATGTTTTATCTACTCTCTGCTCTCAGTGAGACTCTGTGTCTGATGTAGAACACATGCCCCCTTCTGGAAAGGGTGGGGCCTCCATTTCTCAGGTGTCTGCCCTGCATCTTAGCAGATGCTTCTTCAAGGACTAACCTGCTGCCGTCGTGGGCAGCCCGGCCAGGGCAAGTTGGGCTCTGCATTGTGATCTAGTTTCCCAGGATGGGGCCACCTCCTGCCAAGCCCACACAGGCTGGCTGTGAGTCCCATCTGTCACCTCAGGGAAATGGGAACCACTGCCCCTTCACACACCCACAGTGCTGCCTACAGAGAACTGGAGGAAAATGGGTCATTGTGTGCTACAGTGGCTGCCCTGGAAGCTGAGCCATCCAGGGCAGAGGCAGGAGTCTTTAGATAAGACACACTTGGTCCCAAAGGTAGAGTGGCCACCTCTGGGGGAAGTACAGGTGACCCTTGAAGCATTTTTCTCTTGAGCACTAGTCTCAAGCCAGGTGCCACCTGCTGGGCTCAACAGGAACTGTGGGTGGTGTGCTCATCAGCTGACTGGGACCAGCACTCAGGTGCATCCTGCCTGGTGATAAGCCTTCCTCTCAAAAGCCGCAGAGGAGGCTGCTGCCAGCCACTCACACTCTGCACCCAAGCGGAGCTGACCGCGCAGGACCCTGCCCGCAAAGCTGCCACAGGCCAAGCCCCGATGCCCCAGCCCACTGCATTCAGCACCAAGGACAGCAGTCCAGGTCAGACCCGCCAATACAGCCTGCTCTCTCCCTCCTCTGTTTCAGTACTACATCTGACCACTGGCACTCTGCCCTAGGCAGAACTGACTCCTTTCCACTCTCTGGACCCCTCTGGCCAGACAGGAGTTGGGAGAAGCCAAGTGGTTCCCCAAGGTGACCTCTAGACAGATGAGCAACCTCATGGGCAGCTGTGGCAGGACAGATGCACCCAGCTGTGCAGACAGGTCACAGAGGAGGTAGCCCCTCACACTGGATGTTCCCAAATTCCAGTGGAGAGCTGAGCACACCAGTGACAAGGCTCAGGAGAGGCCAGGGAGGGCCTAGGCAGACTCTCCACTGGACTGACTCTGTGAGGATTGGAAAGGGGTGAGCTGAGAATAGCTGGCTAAGAGGAGACTTGCCCAGGTCTCATTGGACCTGGCTCCCGGGAGCCCCTGACTAAGGTGCTGCCTTTCCTTTGCACTGGCTCCATAGTTGTGGGGCAGGGCTCAGGGGGGCAGCCTGATTTAGGCAGCTACTACAACATCGCTGGCGTCTGTACAGCCATTTCCCACCTGAGCACCACTGTACCGGGTTCTAAGAAGTCTGCATCATGTGGAGTGATCTGGGAGTCTGTGGGAGCTGTTCCTCCCTGTCTAGCCTGGTTTGGAACCATGTGCTCCTGACAGCAAGTGTCCCACATGCATGTGCGTCTGTTAACACCTGGGAGTTTAGACTCTGGGCTTCATGAACTCTGGGCTCCCATCCGCACAGGGCAGGCAGTACTGTGACGTAGTCAGGCCTCTACTGAGCTCTTATGTGTGCAGTAAACACATAAGGCCTGTCTGCTTGTCATGTCCCTGGCAGGAGGGGAGGTAGAGCTGTGTGAGTGGGAAGGCCTGGGGTGACCCTGCAGGAAGGGTTGATGGTCACTGTTCCTCTCAGGCTGCTGCAGACAGGCCACACCTTCGCTTTGTAGGAAGAGTGACTTGGAGAGACCAGTGTCCTTCATTGAGGGGAGCTGGGGCTGGTGAGCTTAGCCCTAAGCCTGGATCTATTGAGGGTGGGGTACACCGGGAGACCCTTGGGACACTAGAAGCTTGAGGGCCAGAAAAATGTGAGTGCAAGTGGATGCAGCCCACACCTGCCTGGTCAGAATCTGGGGTGAGGGGAGGTGTCCACAGTCTTGGTAGGTGGCATTGGGTACCCTGTTCAGGTGTGGAAAGACTGAGGGAAGGAACTGGCATCGACGTGCATTGTGGTCTCCCAATTGACCTGATGTCTCTGAAGAAATACTGTGCCTGAGAGCCAGTGAGTGTGGCATGCCCAGGCTCTGCCTGTAGTCAGTTCGAGCTGGACAGCAGTTGGAGACATGCAAGCACATGCTGTACTTATGGCTGGTGTTACCGCCCAGACAGACACTGTATACCTTAGGACAGGCCATCTCTAGACTGCCACCTCTACCCCTCCAATCCATGGCCATGCCTGAGGTGCTGGAAGCTATAAAAGTCCTCCTCAATGCTGGTATTGTTGCCTACCTATGGTATACTGCCCAAACCACAGAGCAGCAGCAGACCACCCTGGTGTGCTATCCCTGGACAGTGGGGACAGAGCTCTCTGCCCTTTGCACTCATAATCCCCAGGGCTCAAAGAACCCCAGCTAGGGTGTTCAGAAGTACCATAGCCTGTAAGACAGGCCAGCGGTGGCAGGGCAGAAGGGAAGTGGCACTGGCCCCTCCTCGGCTGTGTGCAGTGCCCCAGGGCACCTGGCCATCAGCCAAGGACTCCTGCAAATTCATAGGGAGCCAAATCTGCCTCTCAGATGGTGGCTCTATCCTCTTGCATCCCCACTGCCCAAAGTTATCCCTGGGGTACTTCTGTAGATCACCTGGCTTGGTCCACAATTAGGCTCATTCCTTCCTCTCCGTGACTGAGGTAGTGATCCTTTGGGGTCACTACTGTCCAGAGGGTAGAACAATGTGCTGATACTATGCCACACCCCCTAGAAAGTGCCCTGCCCACATGGCAGTGCCCTGCCCCAGTTCTGTTTAGCTGGGTAGAGGGTGGTGTTATTTAGAAGGTTAGCCTGTTGCCCTCACTCTGGCACACTACTCAGTATCTGCCTCTAGTGAGGGTCAGTATTGCTCAGAACCCAGACATCCTAGGCTCCACGGGCAGGTGGGGGCCTGCCTGATGTCTGAGTTGGCCAGCTACAGCTGCTCACCTGCCTACCACCTCTGATTCTCTAGTCAGGCTCAGAAGGCCCAGGTGCTTATGGGTGGGAGTAGCCCTGGAAGGGTCTGGGGCCTTGACACTCATGTCAAAGTCACCTCTGGGAGTCTGGGGGTGCTCCTTAGAGGCATAGGAGCCCCAGTACCTTTGAGCCTGCTGCGTCCCCTAGAGAAGCAGTACACAGTTGGAGCTGGCGGCTCCTCATGCTTCCAGATCAGCCCCGCCCTGGCACAGCCCCATGTAATTATCTGTGACATGGTATACTTTCCCCTTCTGTGTGAGGATGCATCTGTGTGAAGACAATAATTAGAGATAAAAATCACAATTGGAAAATAAGCCCCAGCGCATTAGAGGGCTGGGTAACGAGCGGTGATTGTGGGCTTCCCGCCAGAAAGCCGCCTGTCCCTGAGGCTGCAGGCCAAGTGGC
The DNA here is from genome assembly GCA_964023405.1 of Apodemus agrarius. NCBI lineage: Eukaryota > Metazoa > Chordata > Mammalia > Rodentia > Muridae > Apodemus > Apodemus agrarius. Next base: position 136,373,355 of record OZ030005.1, read on the forward strand.
AAGGGCTCCTTAGGGCACACTCCCCACTCCCTGTCAAGCAGTATGGGCAGAGCTTCTCATGACCTAGATGTCTAACATCAGAGGGTCCCATTGTCCCCTGCTTCTGAGGCAGGATCCTATCTTATCACATGGCGGTAGGGAAGGAGGAGCCTAGACTATTAGGAGAGCTTTGCCAAGGAGAAGCGTTGCCGTGCCGGGCTATGTGTAAGGTGTGTAGGGATGTTTGAGGCACATTGATGGGAAATGGGCCCCTGTGCAGACTGGAAATGAGTGGAAGAAGGTGAAGGGACAGGTCTTGGCTCCCCCGCACCTTAGCCATGCTGTGTCCAGAGCCACTCATTCCCTTGAATGGGAGTCATGATCCTCTATTCCCAGGAAGGCTCTAAAGAAGGCTTGTGCTCAAGGTACCGTGTTCTGGTGGCCTCTGTGTTCTTGGCTTTCTAGAAGCCAGATAGGTATATGCTATAACCCCAGTTCCCCTCACCTCTAAGGTGGGGCACAAGGCAGTGCCTGATACACAGCTATGCTCGACAGACTTTGGAAGTCACACTGGATGGAGAAGACAGCATTGTCTTCTGAATATTTGAGGTCTGGGAAATTGTCCCATAGCTGCTGGTAGCCTACCCCAGTTTTGTACCGTTTACTCCCAGTTCCTGAGGCAGGACAACATTTTTCTATGTGCCTCTTATGCCTGAGATCATGTACCGGCTGCAGGGTATACATGAGAATGAATACATGCGTGTGGGGTTGAGTGTAGAGTATGTGTGCACATTCGTGAGAGGGTGAGTACATGGGGCATGGCCATAGGTGAGATGTGAGCATTCTGATGTATGTGCACACACACGTGAGGTTGAATGTGTATGCCACTGGTTTGTGAGAGTGAGCACATAGGCATGCAGAGAGTATGTGAGTGGCTATGCCTAAGTGCATTGTTGGGGTATAGGTATGTGCACAGCCATATACAGGTGAGTATGCCTACAGTGTGAACATAAGAGAGAGGACACGAGACATGTCCCATCTCCGCCAGAGCCCAGCATGTCCTGGAAGGGCAGTCAGTAAGCAGCTCGTGGTTGGCTGCCCTGTTGGTTTACTGGCTACTAGGTATGCTTGTCTGCTGAACTGTGGTGACATATGGAACTCTTCATGTTCCTGCCAAGGAACTCCAGTGTTCCTTGTTCCTCACCAGCTGAGATACAGTCAGCTAAAAGGCTGGGCCTACCTGCCTGGAACGCATTGGAGGATGCTCACTGTGCTTCTTCCTCCCTGCCAGCCCTGTTCTTACGCCATCCTTGGGAAGAACCTGGGTCTTTGCTGTCTGCACTCTCCCGAGGGGACACACTGTTTCTGTGTGCTCTCATCTTCTGCTTTGCCTTTGTGGCCTTATCCTTATGTAACTGGGTCTTATGGGTGTGTAGGAGCTCCTGGGCCAGAGGCTTTTATCATTTGTCATTCTTTCCTTCCCCATTTCTTTTGTACCTACAGTCTCTTTTCATGAACTGGATGGTTTTACCAACTCTTATGAACCTTCTGAGCAAGTGCAGGTGAACTCATGTCTTAGTGCCTTGGACAATGCCACAATCCATGTGGTTACTGGATTATGGATAGATTACCAGTACCCTTACTCTCCTGTCTAGTAGTCTTTCTCCTGATCTGAGCAGGAATCACGAACATTCATGCTCCATCAAAGACAGCCAGCAAGAGGTACCAGAGCCTGTGCCAGGCCTCAGAGGCTGCTTCCCTAGCAAAGATGCCCCACTGTGGCTAGCTCTCAGCTGGGGCTCTCACATGGCAGGCAGCCTGGACTTTCTTCCATCATGAAAACTCAGCTCTGCACTTAGTTACCTAGGTCCCAGCTCTAACGGGATTCTGAAACCACATCTCTGTTGTGATCTTAATCAAAATGTAAACTGTCTTTCCACACATTTGTCTTCATTTTTTGGCCAATTCGTATAGTACTGTCATGTGCACATGCACACACACATGTCTATGTATGTTTGTGTATATGAGAGTGTGTGCATCCATGTATGTGCTTTCTTCTCCAGCTGTAATCATCCCTATGATTTGGTTGGTGAATGGACCTTTTGTGGAGGAGGGAGATAGCATCCCATGTTGGAAATGCTTCTTTTAGCCTTAGTCTGCCTTTCAACTGATTTTGCCTTGCACTGGTCTCATGTCTTCTGTTGTGCCTCATTCTGCTGGGACAATATCTGGCCCCACCCTGAGTGGGAAAGAGCAGCCTCTGCCTCATGCTTGGTGATCTCGGTCTAACTTTGCTTCCCACTGGTCGTCATGGATCCCAGAGAAGACCTATGCTACTCCCTCCAGCCTGCCTAGCACCCCTATGTTTCATGCTGGACACTGGAGCCTCCTCCAGCTTCAGGAACCAGCCTCAAGCTAGACTCTTCCATGTGGGGCATATCCACGAGCTGGGAATGAGAGGGTGCTGGGGCACAGAATGCAACTCCTGCAGAGGTCTACAGCTGAAGGGTCTTGAGTAAGATTGTGTTGGAGGGCAGAGTGACTCTGGACCAAGAGCATGTTCCTCTTCAACTGTGGATGTACTTGGCTTGGAGGAAGGGCTCTGGTGACCTGGGAGAGGGGCAAGGGGACATGAAGGCCTCAGGTGTCAGGAGAGATCTGGTTTTGGTGCGGCAAGCCACTCTTCCAGGGAGCCATCTGATCGATCAGCCAGCAAGGTGGTCATGACCAGGGTCTGAGCAGCTTGGGAATTGCAAATCAAGATACAGAGCTCCCAAGTGAGGACGAGGTCCCTGCTATCTAAGGTGGTATCTTAGGGTTTTATTGCTGTGAAGAGACACAATGATTAAGACAACTCTTATAAAGGCAAAATTAAATTGAGGCTGGCTTACAGTTTCAAAAGTTTAGTCCATTATTATCATGGCAGGAAGCTTGGCAGCATGCAGGCAGGCATGGTGCTGGGGGAGCCAAGAGTTCTGTGTCTTGACCCGAAGGCAGCCAGAAGTCTGTCTCCTGCAGGTAGCCAGGAGGAGGCTCTCTTCTGCACTGGGAGGAACATAAACATTGGAGGAGACCTTAAAACCCACCTCCACAGTGACATGCTTCCTCCAGCAAGGCCACACTTTCTAATAGTATGACTCCCCATGGGCCACACATTCAAACACATGATTCTATAGGGGTCAGACCTATTCCGACCACCACAGGTGGGCATGATGTAGTGCTGGGGCTGAATCTGGCCTCTCTCCTACAGGCTTGGTGAAGCTGGGAATCCACTGCGTCACTTGCCAGAAGGTCGCCATCAAAATCGTCAACCGTGAGAAGCTCAGTGAGTCGGTGCTGATGAAGGTGAGGCAGTGGGCTGAGGTTAAAGGGGTCACCAGCTGGAGGGATGGACCTAGGTATCTGGGACTAACATGGATGGCCTCTGTCCTACCTCTAACACCAGCTGAACCCATGAAGTCCTGTCTGTTCCTGAAGGAGCAATACCAGTGTGGCTCCTGGGATAGTCCATCCTCAGGAACAGTTCTGTGTGCCTTGACCTTGTGAGCCTGGAGAACAGGTCCTCAATGGACAGTGGTGTTACTGGGCCCAACATGCTGGAGCAGCTGACTGGCTCCCAGGTCTCTGATTAGAATGAAGAAGTACCTCCAGCCTCTGAGACCCCTCTTGTCAGGACCAGACTGCCCTGAAGAGGTCTGGATAGACTCTAGCTCCTGATGTAGACAAGCTAAGAGACTTAAGTGGGTGGCAACTGTAAGAGAAGATAGCAGCTTGGGTGAAGTGGAGAACTTCTGGCACTGGTGGACTGAGCAGTTTTGATCTGGAGACAGACTGGCTAGATATATTCCATGGGGTACAGTGTCCCTGAGATATAGGGCAGGGCTTTAGTACTGTGGACATTTTATACATGGATCTATATGGGGGTAACATATGGGCCAATGATGGGAGGGCTTTTCTGGAGGAATATCTGGAGTCGAGGGCCAGTAGTACTTGTGCCCTCCTCATACTGTCCCCTACTGAGTAGTCCCTCTGTGGGACTGCATTAGTCTCTCAACTCCACTTCCCAATAAGGCCCAGGCTCAGTGAGACCATCTGAGAAGGGGGCAGATCTATAGATTTGGGGCTTTGGGGACAGAGAGACCTATGAACAGTTAGTACCTACCACAGAGTAGTGGCTTTTCCTTGACAATACCTGTGGGGCCAAGGTTGACTATGGGCAAAGCTATGCTCATCAAAGTTCTAGACTTAAACTCAGAAACAGACCTGGGGGTGGGGGAAACTAGATCAAACTCCGTATTTCCTTTCAAGAATAGCGATAGCCTGTAGCCTGTAGATGAGGAGCCTGTGTTCTAGCACAGGGTGTGCCACACAGTTGCACACCCTGCACATGCATGCACATGCAGCCCCTATACATAACCACACAGCAGCAAGCACACTCGCCTTCAGCTCTGTCCTGGCCCCTGTTGCCAACTGATGCCAAACCCCTGCCCCAAAGCATTTGTCTTGGTATCGGCTCTTGGGATAGTGAGGCTCCCTGGCCTCTTGGGATAGTGAGGTCCAAGCTGCAAATATCCCTTCTATACAGCTAGCTCAGCCCCAAATGTAGTGTCACAACCACAGGAGACAACACGGGCAGCCTATGCAAGGCCTGTCTGAGTGGGCTGGGGTTGGCTGTGGGCAGTGACTTGGCTTCTCTGTAGGTGGAGCGTGAGATCGCCATCTTGAAACTCATCGAGCACCCACATGTCCTGAAGCTGCATGACGTCTATGAAAACAAAAAATATTTGTAGGTATTGCTGGGCCTGGAGAGTGGGGGAGGCCGGGATGGGGTGGGATGCAGAGGCTGTGTTAGTGTTGCCATCCTGCTGAGGGGCTCTCAACCCTGACCACAGTGGCTGAAGGTTCCTTATAGACCTGTGGCCAGTGTTCCTGAGGGTCTCCCAGCTGTTAACTCATGGCCAACGGGTGGAGGGCTTGTCTGGAGGAAGATCTGGAGCCGGGGGCCAGTAGTTCTTGTTCCCTCCTAATTCTGTCCCCCACTGAGTAGTCTCTTTATGGGAGAGACTGATGTCTCTCGACTCCACTGCCCAATCAGGGCCAGGCTCAGTGAGACCATCTGGGAAGAGGATAGATCTATGGCTTTCCGGGGCCATTAGGAGGCCAGGGAGTGGGGCCATGAGTAAGGTAGCTTGGGCACTACCTTGAGGGTGGGTCTGGCTGCTGTATTAGTTACTGACCATATCTGACAGAAAACAGCTTAAAGGAAGATTTGATTTTTGCTCTTTTGAGAGCTGAGGAAGTGTGGTGGGAGTGGGGATCACTGAGCGGGTCACCAGCCTCCATAAGCCTGGGGGCTGGACAGTTGATAATCCTGGGCTTCCATGATGGTCAGAAGGGAACTGGAGAGGGGCTCCACTGAGGCGATGCTAGCATCTCCTGCTGTGTCCCCCAGTGCTGGGCCCAGTGTGATTCCTCTGTAGGGTCTGCCATGGCTCCCTAACTCTTACTAGATCCCACAAGGCTATCTCAATGGGCTTAATCACTTGACTGCTGTCAGCAGGTTCCCACCCAGCCTAGATTCCTGTCTAGTATAGCTGATCCCTGTCACCAAATGAGATGGCTCCTGACTATGTCACTAGCTGCCCTTTGTTCTTTATCTCAGAGGCCTTACCTATCTCGAGGTCTGAGCTCAGTCTGAGCTCATCAGACTGTAGTCTACATATCCTCTTGGTTACCTCTTGAGCCCTATTATACAGCTGAGATTCCAGGGGACTGAGAGTAAACCCCCTAAGTTACCTGCACTTTCCCCCAGAAACCAGTTCCCTCTGGTTCTGCTGTATAGCAAAGACCCCAAGCGGCTGATATAAAACTGGGCAGGAAGGAACTGGCAGGCCCTGCTGGATCAGCCTCACTTTGTTCTGTGGTTTCCCGACCCAATGCCCAGCTACAGGGGGTCCATATGTTCTTCACTGGGACCTAGCTGCCTGGTGTGAGAGCCGCTAGGAGCCACAGCATGTGGGCCCTCTTTGGGGCCTTACTCTGGGCTCTGCATGAGATGTCTCTGCATGAGGCAGCAGGAGGGAAGGTCATGATGCTGGCACTAATGTCCCCCTGTCCCATTCCACAGATACCTGGTGCTAGAACATGTGTCTGGGGGAGAGCTGTTCGACTACCTGGTGAAGAAGGGCCGGCTGACCCCCAAGGAGGCCCGCAAGTTCTTCCGGCAGATCATCTCTGCCCTGGACTTCTGTCACAGCCACTCCATATGGTGCGAGCCAGGCCAGGCCGGTCAGGCCTGCAAGGGTGGTGGGCTTCTTATGGGCTTTGTCTAGGCCTTGAAAGGCAACCAGGAGCCCACTTAGGCTTTGTCCTTGTCAAGGGCAGGAGGACACAGCATCCCTGTCACCAAGGCCAGGAAGACCACTTAGTGTTAGCTGCCTGTATAATGTACGCTTAGATTGTCACAAGCCTGCCCCACTAATAGGAGTATGGAAAGGGGAGCAGTCTTCATCAAAGTGTGGGAGACAGGAAGTGGGTGCAGGCTGCATTTAGGCTCATCTGGCCCTTACTCCCCAGCCATAGAGACTTGAAGCCAGAGAACCTGCTGCTAGATGAGAGGAACAACATCCGCATCGCAGACTTTGGCATGGCATCCCTGCAGGTGGGAGACAGCCTGCTGGAGACCAGCTGTGGGTGAGTGAGTGGTGCCCTACAGCCCACGACATGGCCCTGCCGGTAGATACCACAGCCACTTCTGCCCAGATTGGACAAGCTTAGAGACTGGTGGCCTGTGGCTGAAGAGCTGTAGGACATTCTGATGGGAAGGAAGCTCAGGTACTTGCTCTCATAGCACTAGAGCTGGACTGAAGGCAGAAGGCAGGACCCTTGTCCTTATAGTAAGCTTTGTCTGGCACAAGCATCTTGTTTCAGTGCTGGGAGCCAGGGGACAGTTTCCCTGAGCCTTCTCTCCTGGGTCTGGATAGATAAGCAGCCAGGTCTAAGCAGAGCAGTCCCCAGGCTCCAGACCTCCACCCCCTATCGGGACATACAGGGCATTTAGGTTGGGAGGGCTTGGTCTCAAAGCCATTCAGCCTCCTGGAGCCAGCCCAGCCAGGGCCTGTGGACCTCACATGCAGGCTTCCTAGGGCAGAGCTCATGGGAGAAGGCCTAGGGAGGGTATAAGGGTCTGGACTATGCGCCCTGGCCTCCTGCCCCCTGACCTTCTGTTTTTCCTTTAGATCTCCACATTATGCCTGTCCGGAAGTGATTCGGGTAAGCAGCCACTGGCGTACGTCCCTGTGGTTGAAGGGCCCCTCATCCTGCTACCGCTGGGCTAGACACAGCTCAGCTGCCTTCCCTCAGACCCACTCCCCCGCTAGTTACCCCTACCCTTCACACTGCCAACATCCGGCATTGCCCTCCTCCCACAGGGCGAGAAGTATGATGGCCGCAAGGCAGATGTGTGGAGCTGTGGTGTGATCCTGTTCGCCTTGCTGGTGGTGAGCCCCACCCACCTCACCTTTTTGTTCCATTTCCGTTTCCCCACATGCTCTCCCCTTGCCTCCTCTTATGCCACTCTCCATGATGAGTGTTGTCCTGCCTGCCTACCCACAGGGGGCTCTGCCCTTCGATGACGACAACCTGCGGCAGCTGCTGGAGAAGGTCAAGCGCGGTGTGTTCCACATGCCACACTTCATCCCGCCCGACTGCCAGAGTCTCCTGCGCGGCATGATTGAGGTGGACGCCGCCCGGCGCCTCACGGTGCGTCCTGCCTACCCATCTCTCCGTTCAGAACTTGAGTGCCCATGGGAGGCCAGGCCCTTGTGCATTCTTCTTGTCCCGTCACACCATCTCTTGGCCCTCTTCCTCAGACAGTCCTGTACCGGTGGAATCTTAAGCTTCCATCTCTGGCACTTGCTCCTGGGCACTTTAGGGAGAAATTGTCCCTAAGGGTGGGGCTTCCCACCTGGATCTGAGTGTGTGCCGCAGGCACACCACACGTATATCAATGTGAGTCTGTGTCGTACCAGATGGGTGAGCTCAAGTGTAGGTCTGTGTATGCCACCATGTGTACCCAGGTATGTGTGGAAAGAGTTTGTACCCAACTGTGGAAAAAATATGCACAACTGCACGGAGGGTGAGTGCACATGTGTGTTACCTATGTATGTATTTGTGTGTGTGTCAGGGGCTGTGGCCAGCTGTTGTGAGGAATAGTATATGGTCAGCTTGGGAAGCATGCCCTCGGCTGTGTGTAGTGAGTCCTCAGATATGTCTCACCTACTCACAGCAGTATGTGGATGCAGATGTGCATAGTGTGTTATGTGGCTGTGTGCAGCTGCGTGTGTGTGTGTGTGTGTGTGTGTGTGTGTGTGTGTGTGTGTGATCTGTACATAATTGTGTGTTTGCTCAGTCATAGAGGCCCTGTGCCCAAATCTTAGGGGCACAAGTATGGTAGGTAGCAGCCCCGAGACCATGAGTGGTTGGTTCAGGTGAGCCCTGGAGGGTTTGCCCTTCTTGGCTGCCATCTTGCCCCTCTGACATCCTTGCGGGATGCCTCCTGGCCATGTGAGCCTCACAGCTCCATCAGCTATGGGGTAAACAGAGGTGCAAGGGAAGTCCCGGCAGCTTGTTTTGAGCCACACAGCATCTGCCCATGTAAAAGAAACAAGATGCCTGGTAGGCTGGCCCTTTCTAGAAGAGATATCATCTGCTCTCTCCCACAAAGCAAGTTGTCCCTGTCTCTGAGTCAGGATGGAGAGAAAGGTGGAATGGGCTACCCCAGCCTCCTGCCCGCACCTGCACCCAGCCCCTCCCAGCCGCCTGGCTTTGCTTCCTGGACTGGTTCCTCACATAATGCCCTCTGATCCCCGGGAGGATCCAGCCAGGCAGGACAGGTGCCCCAGGGTGCTGCTCGCTTCCCTGCCTCTCTTTTCTGTGGACCCCTGTCCCCCAGCCTCTCCTTCCCTGGCTTTGTTTCCTCTGCATCTGGGGTAGGGGCAGGAGTAGGGGTGCTGGCCTGGGCCTCTGAGAATGCAGCCCCTGCCCTGCCTTCTCCTATTCTCCCACTCTGGCCCCCTACCCCCTAACGTGGGCTCCCCCTGGTACTAACCCCCTGTTTCTCTTTCCTTGTAGCTAGAGCACATTCAGAAACACATATGGTATATGTAAGTAGCTTCTCTGCCCACTAACGCCTGCTTTGCCTGTTGCTGTGGCCTGCAGGGCCTGCTAGGAAGGGGGGAGGGTGCCAGCCAGCTCTGGGCTGCCCTAGCCTCACTTTCCACCTCCCTGAGCGGCTGTTGCAGGATGCAGGAGGTTTGCAGGGCAGGGTGCAGGGACAGCATCAGGACTTGGGCTAATGTAAGGGTGGATCGTCACCCTCCTGGCCACCTCAGGGTGGGTGGAATGGTTTCAGGTTAGGCTGAAATGAGTGACTGCTACTGGGTGCCCTGTCGTCCACAGAGGTGGCAAGAATGAGCCAGAGCCGGAACAGCCCATCCCACGGAAGGTGCAGATCCGCTCACTGCCCAGCCTGGAAGACATTGACCCTGATGTGTTGGATAGCATGCACTCACTGGGCTGCTTCCGAGACCGCAACAAGCTGCTGCAGGACCTGCTATCTGAGGAGTATGTTGGGGTGGGGTAGGGGTGCTTTAGTCACTGGGCTCCATGTCCCAAGGTCTAGCTGCTCTAGAGGGCATCCTTGTTGGTCCCTGTGGATCCTCCAAGGTAGGTTGCCAGAGTAGAGTCCCTGCAAGGCCATTGTCAGGTCCCCTATGTCAACATATATCCATCCTTGGCACCTCTCACCTGCTGCAGGGAGAATCAGGAAAAGATGATTTATTTCCTTCTCCTGGATCGGAAAGAACGGTATCCCAGCCATGAAGATGAGGACCTGCCCCCCAGGAATGAGATAGGTACAAAGCGTCACCCTACCCCATCCCCCCCGTTTCTGTCTCCTGGCCCATTCTGACCCCAGTCTTCACACAGACCCTCCCCGGAAGCGCGTGGACTCCCCGATGCTGAACCGGCATGGCAAGCGGCGACCTGAGCGCAAGTCCATGGAAGTGCTCAGTGTGACAGATGGCGGCTCCCCAGTGCCTGCACGGAGAGCCATTGAGATGGCCCAGCATGGCCAGAGGTATATGCCTGCCCTGGGGGCCCAAGCCTCCCTCCTGTTGCCCAGGCCAGGGCAGCATCAGGTTCTTAGCCTACTACCCTTAGTCTGGCCTTGCTTGTCTCTGCCCACTCTCCCTGGGATCTGGACTGAGGCCACTGGACTGGGCTGGAGTTCACTGTGCTAAGCATGCTGGCTGGCTGCATGGCCTGAGCTGGGCTGCACTGGATTGAGCTGATTGAGCTGGGCTGTGGGGGAGGGGACTGGGCTAGATTGCGTTAGGCTAAGCTGGACGGTACTTAACTGACTTGGGGTTGGCTGGACTTGACTAGTTGTACTGAGGTGCCCTGGCTGGACAGAACAGAAGTGGACTGGGGTGAGCTAGGATGGACTAGACTGAGTTGTGCTGGCCAGGATTAACCTAGATTGGGCTGGCCTGAACTATTCCTGTGTGGTCTGGCTGGACTGTCCTAGATTAAACTAGACTGGATGGTCTTATCTGGGCTAGCTCTACTTATCTAGCTGCATTAGACTGGAATGAACTGGTCTGTGCTGAGCTTGCCTGGACTGAGCTGGTCTGGCCTGGACTTTATAAACTGGGCTGTCCTAGGCTGGGTTAACTCAGGCAGAACTGAACTAGACTGCACTGGACCAAATTGAACTGGGCTGAGCTGAAGTGGGATGGACTGAACTAGGCTGGGCTGAGGTGTGCCTGGCTGCTCTGGTCTTGGCTGAGCTGGGCTGTGATATGGTGCAGCTGTGTTCAGAGCCCCTTTGCTCATCAGCTTGTCCCTCCCTGGTGCTTGGCTGTCTTTGATCTGGATTGAACTGGACTGTGGTGTGATAGAGCTGTGTTCAGAGACCCTTGCCTGGCAAGCTCATCCCTCCCTGGTGCTTGGGCATCTCCAGGTATCCAGTAGCAGTACTGTAGGCAGGATGTGCAATTCGGGAGAGTGCTAAGTAGAAGGGATTTAGAGCCTGCAAAGCCTGGCCCTGGCTGAGTGGTGCCCCCTAACAGGCAGGGGTCTTGGTCATCTGTCAGCAGGCCTGAGCTGGGAGATCCCACAGGCCTTGCCAGCAGAGTCAGCTTGTACTCTGCATGAAGCACCCACTGTCCATTCTTTCTGCTGGGAACTTGGGTGCTGAAGCAGGCCAGGCCCCTGAATTTGTCAGTAAGTGGGAGCCATGCCATGACTAAGTAGTCATCAAGATAGCACTTCCTCTGCCGTGACTTTAGTGTGCTAGTATCTCAGACCTACTAGGTCCTCCCCATGGATCCAGGCTAGCTCATGTTCCAGCCTCAAAGATTCACTCCTTGGGAAACTTCTTCCAACTTTCTAGCCAGCCATGGCTCACAATCACTTGGCTTCTGGCAACAAGATGGGACAGCAAGGGTCCCTCTTGGCCATATTCTTACCTGACCCTTTTCCTGGATTCTGCCTCTTGTGGATATGCTTCACCTCAGCAGAACTCTCCCAGTAGCTCTAGTGTACACATGTACTCAAGAGGTGGTTGCCTTTCCTTGGCCTCTCTAGAACCCCAACGGGTAGCTAAGGGTCAGTGCTCAGCTCCGAGTTTCCTGGCTTCTAATATAGCTTCCAGGCCTGTGTGCTGCAGGCCTCTGTGTGCAATCTGTGGGATAGTGTCTGTCTCCAAGGGAATCTGGAAGGCCCTTTGTCCTGGCACATCTAGCCTGCTTCTGCTCTGGTTTTGCCACTTGACACTGGGCTCCGATGGAACCACTGGTGGGGACAAGGGATCCTGTGGTGAGTCTAGACATCTCTAAGCTTGGCTACCTCCCTACCTGGAAGGTCACCCAGGGCAGGCTGTGCTGTGGCTTCTGTCCCCTCCCTCTCTCTTCCTCTCTCTACCCTGGCCTGGGGTTGGTGGGCCATGCTTGGAGGGCTTGCTCAGTGTGGCCAAGGAGCACATGGCCCAGCAGCTGACCTGCGTGTGTGTGGCCGGGCAGTAACTCTGTTTTCTCGCTTTGTTCCTGCTGTAGTAAAGCAGTGTTCAGTAAAAGCCTGGATATCGCTGAAGCCCATCCCCAATTCAGCAAAGAAGACAGGTATACACCCTGCCCATCCAATCCATCCTCCCAGCCCTAGATGCAGGACTCCTGCCTGAGCCGGGCAGACAGACGCGGGCCTGGAGGCAGGGCTTACTGACACTTCCACCTCTCCTTTCTGGGATGGGACTATCTAGCAGGCCAGAGGAAGAGCCTGGCCTGAGCAATTATAAGGACTCAAGGAGGCAAGGCCCATGGCCAGTCCAAGCCAGAGGCCCACATACTCAAGGCTTGCATAGGCCTAGAAAGGGTACCGCCCTGCATCCTGCACACTCCCGTCCTATGGTTGCAGGCCTGCCACCCCCTGCCACTCTTTTATACATATGGCCTTGGGTGTTATTCCCATAAGGGCTGGCCAGTTTAGATGAAGTAGCTAAGTGTCCTATGCCCCTGGCAGGTGGCAGCAGGCCAGTAACAGCTGCTGCCCACTCGTGCTGATTGGCTGGGCCACACCCTGTTGCGCTGCATACTGCCCCTATACCTGCCTGGGCCCCTTCCTGCTTGCCTCTTGCCTACTTGACTTCCCTCGGGGCTGGAGCCATCTTTCCTACTGTGGACAAATTGCAGCTCAATTCCAGCATTGCTAGACAGAGAAGAGGTTGATGTGGCTCCCATGCTTATGTCTTAGCTTCCCTTCTTCTTCCCTTGTGCCCAGCAATGTGTTCCTGTCTGGCATGGTGGGATCGAAGGCCTAGGCTAGGCCTCACTGCTTGTGGCTGTGTCCCCTTCCCCCCTGGCTCCTGGTGTCTCCGTCCCCATCTCCATCTTCCCAGGGACTGACTCCTAGCTGTACACCTGTACCTTTGTTCCAGTGGGGAGCCCTGGTGCCACCCTGACTAAGGCATGTGCCCTAGCCATGGGTCTCCATTGTTCCTCAGGCTCCTTTAGCAGTAAGTGGAGAGACCTGGAAGTCATGGACACAGGGCTCTGGTTACAGGTGCTCTAGGAGCTGGCAAGGGGCCAACAGAGATTGGTGTTGCCTAGGTGGGAACCAGAAACCCACTGTGTGTCGTCTGGTTAGCAGTGGTAGGCTGGGCAGTGCAAGCTGGTCTGATGCTCTTTCATCCTCTGCTCCTATGGCTGTACCCTACCCCACTTCTCCCCCACCAAAGATGGCAGGTCCCACAGCCAGGGTGAGCCTGTGTTTTTGTGTCCATTCTCATGGTGAGCTAGATGGAAGGCCTTGTCTCTGACCTGCAGGGCAGCTAGGTGTTCATCATGTTATAACGGACACACAGGGCTAATACCTGCTCCCTGACACTTGCAGGCTAGGTCTTCAGCCCAGTGGGGCAACAGAGGGTTAAGATGAAGGCTATGGGCTGGCCCTGGGCTTCTTTTGTAGGTAGCTGTGGATGTGAAAGGCCTGGGCAAGCCCCACGTAGTGAATCATATAATGAACACTGTACAGTACAGCCCTGGAGAGGCTTGCCTTGGGTGCTGGATCTATTTCACAGGAGTCCCCCATAGTGTGTCCTTCCATCTCTGTCCACAGTGTCTGCGGACTTTTGTTGAGAGTCACTTAGTACCTTTTCCTGTGCCTTGTCTGGGGTCGATGGTGGGTGGCTCCTCTGTGTGTGGAGGAGCCCCAGGGACCCTGGATACATACTGGGTGGTGACAGCCAAGGCCAGCAGGATGGCCCTGGACACAGCTGTGCTTCTAGAGACCTTCCTTGGCATGGTAGAAGCCTTGAAGCTCTGGGTCGGGACCCCAGGCTTCCTGGAAAGGCCAACTAGGGGACAGGAGCTGGGAGCCCTCTGCTGCTGAATTGACAGACGCTCTGCTTTGTTCCCCCAGATCTCGATCCATCAGTGGTGCCTCCTCAGGCCTTTCTACAAGTCCACTCAGCAGTCCTCGGGTGAGTGACTACCCCACCTAAGCCTTAGCTTACAGAGCTAGCCTCAGGAAATGAAAAGGGATCACAGTTAGAGTACCCGGGGGTGGGGAGCAGGGCCTCCACAGACTGGGAAAAAGCCCCCTCTCCACCTTACACACAGACCTCCTTTGTGGGCACCCTCCTGGCTGCTGCCCTGCTGCTGGGCTCTGGCTAACTGCATGTTCTTTTGTTTTGTGTTGTCCGTTTTCTTGTATGTCACTTGTTTTTGTTGTTGTTGTTTTGGTTTTATTTTTTATTTTTTGTGGCAAACCTTCCCCTTGTCTGTCCCCTCCCTCTGGTCCTGCTTGGGTTTCCTGCTTGAATGCTATTGCTGATCCTGGTTGCTCTGTGTGCATGTGGGTGGGTGGGCACGGGCTCCACTTGGCGGCCACCCCTCCTGACGTCACTCTGCGTCACTGTAGCCTGTTAGGAAGTTTGTCCTGCCCCCTCTGCCCCCTGAGCTCCCCTATGTGGCTTGCCCCCTGGCCACCTCCTCGGAGCCTGAAGCTTGTCGGAGCACCTCTCGGCCAGGACACATCCTCTCTCCACAGGCCGCCCTGCGGCCCAACCCCAAGACTCAGACCTTGCCGTGCAAGGCCAAGCTGACAGACAAGCCGCTGCAGGGCACCAAGTCCAACCCGCTCCCAGCCTGCACCCAGACCCCGCCTCCTGGAGCCAGCCTTGGCAATCCACTGGCCCTGTCCCCTGGGCCACCCACCCTGCCGGCCCCTGCCCGGCTCATGCCAACTGGGACTGAACCAAACACCAAATCTGTCCCCACCATACAGGTGACCCCTCACCCCTCACCAAGGGGTAGTCCCCTTCCTACCCCCAAAGGGACGCCTGTCCACACGCCAAAGGAGAGCCCAGCTGGCACACCCAACCCCACACCACCATCCAGCCCTAGTGTTGGAGGAGTGCCCTGGAGGACACGACTCAACTCCATCAAGAACAGCTTCCTGGGCTCACCTCGCTTCCACCGTCGGAAACTGCAAGGTTAGCGCTGATGTGGGGCTGGGTAGGTGGTAGAATCCGCAGAGGGGATCTTGCACTGCTCAGATGGAACATGCCAACAGCTGGCTGGTCTGTGGACCTCTCCACAAGCACTGGCCTCCGAGTCTGCCCTGTACCCTCTTGTCCAAGAATTGTTCTATCATCTTCTAGGCAGCAGCTATGTTCAGCAAGGCCTTTTGGGTGGTCAGGAAGCCTACAGGCTTGGGCTGTGCTAGGGCCAGTTCCTCTGCTCATCTGGCACCTGGAGAAGCAGTGGGGTTTCAGCACCAGAGCATGGACAG
Organism: Apodemus agrarius; assembly: GCA_964023405.1. Taxonomy (NCBI): domain Eukaryota; kingdom Metazoa; phylum Chordata; class Mammalia; order Rodentia; family Muridae; genus Apodemus; species Apodemus agrarius. The sequence goes on from OZ030005.1 coordinate 136,388,685, forward strand.
CACATTGAGTGGGCTGGGGTGGGCTGAGGACCAAATGGCATGGTCCTGAGACTGGAGCCGCTAGCACTCACCGGCCTTGCCTCTGTCCTTTCCTGTGCACAGTTCCCACGCCAGAGGAGATGTCCAACCTGACCCCAGAATCTTCTCCAGAGTAAGTGGCTTTGCCTGAGGCTGATGAGAGAGGGACCTAGGATCTTTCCCATTGGGCAGGGGATTACCCCCTGAGGGCTTTGGTCCCTGGCCTCAACCCCTTGGGCCTGACTCAGCCCATGAGTCTTTATGAACTTTAGGTCCTGTCCACATGAGAAATGCCAACTCTAGAGTTGCCTGAGCACAAGAGGGTGTGCTCTGAGCTTCCCTGGAGTCTAAGGGGTCACAGGGAGGGTTTGGACGTGAGGGGAAACGGGGTTGTGCTGAGAAGGAAGGACAGCTACAACATACAGGGCCCAAGGAGAGCACCGGGGTTAGTGGCAGAAGCCTGAGAAAGACAGAGTCCCTCTAGCCTTCAGCTGGAGGGAAGGGGGTGTGGGTGGGCCAGTGACCCCACCCTGCAGATGCTGAATACCTGTATAGTGTGGCTTCTCTGTGTCTTTCATAGTGGCCTCTCAGTAGTTACTTCCTTGGTAGCCACTGGCATCAGAGTAGGAAAATCACATGACTGGGGCAGGAGGTAGGGGAAAGTACTTGCAAAGATCATTGCATCATTATAGCTGTGCCACCTCTCCCAGTGGCCAGACGAGAGGAAGGGTCTCAGCTGTGCTGCCAGCACTCAGTAAGGACCTGTGGGCAGTTTCTTGCTCTGTGTTAGCAACTGAAAGTAGTGGCGGCACATGCTGTGCTTTTTGTCCAGGTGAAGGTCAAGCACTTAAGCTCACCAGTAACTGCCCTGAGGCTCTGGGGGCAAAGGACCATTGCTGACTAGGTTAGGCCTTTATGATGCTCTGATAAAAGGGTGTGTGTGTGTGTGTGTGTGTGTGTGTGTGTGTGTGTTAGAAAAATAGGAAATTTGTGACCATAGCTTGAGAAAAACCTTTGGCTTCTACCACCTCCTCCTTGATCAAGACCTTTAGAGGCTTTCCTCCCTCAAGTCTTGCATACTGGCCCTGGAAAGCTTTGCACCCTCCTCTTCTGTCCCGAGCCCCACATTGGTCATAGTCTCCACAGAGTCATAACCAGGAAAGGAGAGGTATCTCAGGAACTGGCTCCCTTAGTGATCCATTATGTCAGGCCAGCTGGCTAGAAGCCATGGGAGCTATAGCAGTCTATAGAGTTTACCCCCTCCTTTCTCTCTACTGCCCTCAGCTGATTAGCTGGGACTCACCGAGCTGAACATTTTTTTGTCTACAGATCTAGGCCTTTCTCTCATGCACCTTTATGGATCACACCAAGCATTCTGTGAGCCCTGGCTAATACCAGGGCCCAGTAATACAGATATCAGAGCTCTAGCATAGGCTGTGTCACCCTGTGCCACACAATCCCCTCTGACCATCCAGCTTCTTTCAGGTTTGGCCATGTCTCACATGCCATACCAGCCATGTATTACTGCTTGCACCTGTGATTTTCAGCCAGAAACTGTTTTCTAGAACCACTTGTCTGCTTCAAAATATCCTGAAAATTGCTGGTCTCCAGGTCCAGGCATGGGCCTTGGGTACAGGTGGGACAAGGGCCTACACCAAGGGCCTGTACACACAGCACTGGACAGAGCTGACAACAGGAACGTAGAAGGGCTGGGGTCTGTGTCTGCCATAGAGGCAAAAGAACCATCCCAGAAATGATGAAGGGGGAAGTCACAACCAGGAAACCCTTCCTATAGCCTAGATGAACAGGGCTTGGTGCTGCCCAGCATAGACACTCTCATTCATGCTGGCCACGTGCCAACCCTCTCCCTGAACACCACTGTGGCTGCTGTTGCCACTCCTCTCCATTTCTAGCCTGAGTCCCTGGTCCAGGGATGCATCTGACTGAGGGGCTAGCTGTCCCCCACTGTACTTACACCAGGCAGCCATGTTGACTGGGAGTTGCTGAGACAGCCTGCAGCTTAGGGGCTCTAGCAACACCTTCACTGGGCATTCTGCTTGGTGGTCTCTAGGGCTAGGAAAGAATCTCTTCCAGTTGCCAATTGTCAAGCTATCATGGGAAGAAAACTAGCCCTGTAGTTGGGTTGGACTTGAGTATCTGCAGTTATTTGGGAATCCTGTCAGCAAAGGTGGCAAGAACTCCAGCTATGCACATGTCTAGAAGGGAATGGGTGGGGCCCCACAGGTGAGGCTGGGAAGCTTGATGGCTGCCTTTCGTCCCCTTGGACTGTCAGAAGATTGTACTTAAGAGGCCAGCAGGGCAGCAGTGGAGTAGTGGCCAAGCGCGGTGTCAAGCTATCATGGGAAAACTAGTCCTATAGTTGGGTGGGCAGTGTGTGCCAGATCTGAATGAGGCTGCAGCTGTTACAGCTCTGGGCAGGTCCTTCCCTAACTGACCCTGAGGGTCTACCAGGGATCTTCCAAGCTGAGGTATGTAGCCACATAAGCTTTAATTGCTATCAGAGAGCCCTACCAGACTCTGTAGCATGCTTCAGCTTCCAGTAGTCTGGGGATATTTCTTTGAGGAAGGTGTAGAGTGAGCTTCCCCAAAATGTAGGGTTCCAAATAGAGCCTGAGCCTTAGACACTCTCTCCTGTCCCCTGTCCTACACAGTAGACTGTCTAGCAGGTGCCACTCAGGCATCCTGTGGGAGTTAAGGACTTGCAGTTGGGTATATGTTAGAGTGAAACTTACTGTTAAGGACATAGGATTGTAAGGTGAAGGTTGGGACAAGGGATTCATGTTAGAAACATGGAGTATGGGTTAGTGACATGGGGTTCACGCTGGGGATATAGGTATAGGTTTATGGATGTTGTAGTAAGGTTAGGGGTTATGGTTAGAGAAGTTTAGTTAGGGTTAACTCTTTTTGTTTATAGTTACAATAAGAGGTATTTGGTTAGGTTTTATCTTGTTTGTGGGGCAAGTTTAGAGTTGGGGATTGCCCTTAGTGTTGGACTGTGGAGTTAGGGGAGTAGGTGTGGTCAGGTTAGCGTGTTCTGGGATGTGGGGAACACTGCTCTGTAGTAAGGGCTCTATAGCACCAACCACTATGGAGGTTACAGCAGTGGACCAGGCATCACATCCCCATCATGACAGCCTCTACTCTGCCTAGGCTGGCCAAGAAATCATGGTTCGGGAACTTCATCAACCTGGAGAAGGAGGAGCAGATCTTTGTGGTGATCAAGGACAAGCCCCTGAGCTCCATCAAGGCTGATATCGTTCATGCCTTCCTATCGGTGAGGCCACAGAGGACACTCCCATCTACGGGCCCAGCTTCCAGGCAGGCCACAAACTGTGTACACCTAACCCATCCTTTTCTGCCTGGACCACCACTGTCTACCTAGGCCTTCATCCTCCTGGGAGCTGCCCAGCACCTCTGGCAGTGGGGAGCTGCCTATGGCTGGGGTGTGCTGGTCTCCAGGGGAAACCTCCCTGAGACTGAGGGTGAAATACAGTTGACCATATGAATCAAGAAGAGGCTGTGACCCTGAGGGTTCTGATAACACCCACTTAATAGCTTGAAGCCCAGAGTCTATTTCCCATGCTACTTCTTTAAGTCTGTGACTTCCTGTGGTCCCAGCGGGCCTGTAGACACTGGGGTTCTCAGGGCATGGAAGCATCTCTAGGTTCTGAGAAGCAGAAAGGCACATAAAGATTGGAGATGAGACTTTCCAGCCAGGATATGAACTCCCAGAGTACTCTCAGAATTGACCCTGTCCCTTGTGACTCCTATGTAGAACAACCTTATGCTGGGCTAGGCCTTTCAGAGACTTTCCTCAGTGTGTACCTCCCACCTCAGGGCCTCAGTCTGCTGACTTTTGGCCAAGGAAAATCATCTCTCTCAAGAGAATTTATTTGAAGGTATCTGCTCTAGGGTGCCATTGTCTCGTTAGACATTCTATCCTGGAGTCCTTCAAGTTTCCCTGGTACTCTGGGGACAGCTGAGATGTCTGCTAGAAGCTTCAGGCCTGGGAAGGCCACTTCTGATAGAGTGGTTGTATTTGAGATTGGCCAGACTTTGGGCCTGTTGTATCTCCTTAGCACTTCTACCCTTTGATGTAAGCTTGCCTCCTCAGCCCCATTGAATCCATCCATTCACAAGGCCCCTCAGCCTGGGCTCCCGTCCACTTCCCCATGGGGGCTAGTCCTGTAAGCTGGGGTAACTCCATCTGCTTTCGTTTTGCTCTTGCTCTGGTCTCATCAATGTGACCCAAGTTCAGTGCTGTGAATTCACACTCCTCATAGCTTCCCTGATCACTGCTGTGATGCTCCTTCATTCCTGCCCTCAACTCAGGGATGTAAGGCCAGCTAGCCCCTCTGGGTTAGGGTTCTTCTAGTGTGTGTCCTAGGGGACTCTGACATGGGTTTCTCGTCAACTCTTCGTCTTCAGTATCATCTTGGTTCTCAGAACTGAAGATGGTTTGGAGGGCTGGGTTTGTGTCTGGGGCCTACACAGTGCTGGCACTCCTAATGCCACCTCTGCAGAAGGCCAGGAGTGGGGTGGTGGAGGCCTGCTGGTACTCATGTCTAATCTGTACACAATGCAGATCCCCAGCCTCAGCCACAGCGTTATTTCCCAGACAAGCTTCAGGGCTGAATACAAGGCCACAGGGGGCCCAGCAGTGTTCCAGAAGCCGGTCAAGTTCCAGGTGGACATCACCTACACCGAGGGTGGAGAGGCTCAGAAGGAGAATGGCATCTACTCCGTCACATTCACTCTACTCTCAGGTAAGCCAGCCGACTTGGTGGCTGTGTTTCTCTCACTGGTGTTTCCAGTGTCCTGACAGCCGGTCTTCCCCCCAGGCCCCAGTCGCCGCTTCAAGAGAGTGGTGGAGACCATCCAGGCCCAGCTGCTGAGCACCCATGATCAGCCGTCAGCCCAGCACCTGTCAGGTGAGGCGGGGGCTCAGCACAGCGCCTGTGGCTAGTGCTGCTTGGATGGGAGGTATGAGAACGGACATGGCCTCCTACTCTGACGGATGCCCACCTCCCTGCCCTGAGCAGTGCTGCGCCCCTCAGGGAGCAGGGCCCCTCCCCGGGCATGGTGGGCTGCATCACACTGAAAGGCGCCTCTTGTCCACCGTAGAACCACCCCCGCCAGCGCCAGGACTAAGCTGGGGTGCTGGGCTTAAGGGCCAGAAGGTGGCCACCAGCTACGAGAGTAGCCTCTGACGCTGGCAGGTAAGGTGTCCGGCCTGCTGCCGGGGAGGGGAGGGGCTGCGGGCAGGGCCTCCTGCAAGAGCCAGGCTTGTCCTGAGAGGGGCACCCTGTGCCCACTCATCTGGCCTGGCTCCAGACAGGCCTATAGGGTCAGCACCTAGGCAGCTAGACATGAGGGCAGCCTGAGCAGGCTCTAGGAATAGGGCCCAAGGCCCTGATCCTTTGGGCTCCCCTTGTAGCACTGTACAAGGACTGGGGCTCCCTTCCTCAATACCACTGACCACCAGAGTTCTGCCTTAAGCAGGATGGGGTCTAAGGCTCTAGTCCCAGTAGGGTGCTCAAGAAAGGCACCTGGGCTGCTGGTATTTATGGGAGAAAGTAGTACCTGTGTTTGGTCGTATTCATACATGGGACCTGTATGTCAGAGTATAGCTAGGATAGTCTATTATAGCAATGGGACAGGCTGATGGTATATGGCATGGGACTGCTTAGGTACTTGAGAAGTCTAGAAGAGCTGAGATGTGGCTCAGGGCCAGCTTCTCTGAGCCCTATCCCCAACTTCTTGTCTCCACAGCCGGGGCTGTTATGGTCCCTTGTGTGTATGTAGGTCCTTTCCGCCTGCTCCTCATCCCATTCCATCCTCATTTCATCGCCTGTAGATGTGCTCCCACTATGGGCCTCCTCATGCCCTAGCAGGCGGGGCTGGAGCCCCAGCAGCCCTGGGCTCATCAGATACCCACTCTTCTTGGAAAGAAGCAAGCAAGCAGGGCCAGGGGCACTGCACTTCAGTCAGCCTTGTTATTCTGGGGCTTTAGGCTTCCATCTTGGAAAGAGGAAAACAGGCTGGGGAACAGCAGCAGTTGTGGAAAACTGAGGATAAGGAATGACAGGCAGAGGCAGGCCAGAATTATTAATGCAAGTAAAGCCAAGGTCTCTAGCACGCTGCTGGGGTCCTCCTCGTGATGACCAATCAGACACTGCAGCCCTCCTGTATTCCTGATATTGGACATCTCTCCATGCCCTGTCCTATGAGAGGGTTGATCATAACTCCCACCAGTGCTACATCCCAGGTATTGCAGGAAATATGGTGGGTGTGGCCTGTACACAGGACCTACCCACCAGTTCTACTCAAGTCAACCCTGTCAGTACTGGAACCTACCCTTGAGACTGTTGGGCACCCACCCATTCTTGGATCTCAGCCTGTTCCCCTGATGCTCTCCCATTGTGCCCCTGTGTCCTGGGCCCTTATCCAATGAGCTTGGCTCCAAAGACCCTGCTGGAGGTAGGCAGAAGTATGGACCTCCAAGATACCTGGGGGCTGTCCAGACAGGGATCCTACTCAGGAGAGGAGGTTGGGAGCCTCCAATAAGTAGGCCCATTGGACGTGTCCCACTCAGATTTCTTGATGCCAGCAGGCCCAGCAAAACGGGAGAGACAGGGGTGTATGAAAGCCAGTGGGTAATGAGGTGCAGGCATGGTATTGGTGGCCTGTTAAACTATGCCAAAGCAAGAGTTTATTCAGCCCAGGCAAGACAGGCCCACCAGGAAAAAACAAAGTCTTCTGGCTTTGGCTATTGGAGTGTGACCCTCCGCTATCTACCCTGCCCCACCCAACTGTAGTTATAGGCTTCTTCTGACTTAGACCCTAGCTCTCAGCTATGCCCCTTCCAAACTACACTTCCCTGGGCCTGCCTGTACCATAACCCCATCTCTGCAGGCTCAGTTCCTCTTTTCCAGCCAGTTAATATTCTTGGGCCCTGCTTACTCCTAGCCCTTCTCCTCGATGAGCTCTAACTCCTGGACTCTGTCCACTCCTGGATCCAGCCCTCTTAGGACGCTGCCCCTTCCCAGCCTGGCTGGCTACAGGTTGCCAGCTAGCCCCAGGTAGCAGGTGGGCAGCCTGTTCACTCTCTCCCTCCCTCTTTCCATTCTGTGCTCCAGACACCACTAACTGTATGGAAGTGATGACGGGGCGGCTTTCCAAATGTGGTAAGAACTCCTCATGCTCACTTGGCCCCTAGCCTGCCACCTCCACGTGTGCCCCCACAGCCTACCCTGACCAGTGCTATCCCACTGTCCCTGGGCTGGCTTGGGTCCCCTGTGTATACACAGGCATTGGACTACCCACCATCCCCAGGTACCATCTTCTGCCAAGAGTAGTCTTAACTACTCACTTCCTGCTCCCCATTTCTAGAATCAAGCTAGGTAGAGGAAGTACTTAAACTCTCAGAGCAGGAAAAGGTCCTCGTGCTAAGCCTATAAAGGTCCTATGTGTAGCACTGCCCTGGAGGGCAAGGTGCTATCCACAGACCGTGCCAGTCAGGAGAGGAGAGGCAGCACTGGGCTTAGACTGAGGTCAGGTGATGGGATGAAAGTATTCAGTTGGTCCAGCTGGGTAGTAAGCACAGGCCCAGGAGGGTGGAGGGTCACCCATTTCTTCTACCCTCCGGGATCAGAAATCTAGCTGTGGCTGCCTGTCCCCAGCTCCCTGCCTGCCTAGCCGCCATTAATCCTGTCTTCTGCTGAACTGTCTGTGCTAGCCAGGGCAGAGGTTTCCCTGTATGCTGCTGGTCACTGGCTCTGGCCACCCTTTCCAAGAACAGTCATTACTTATAAAGCAGCAGCCAACCCCAGGGTCCATCTCAGGCTTGATCTTAATATTGCTCTTTCTACACCTTGGGTTGGCCAGCTCATATGACCCAGACACTTGGGAAGGAAGGCCTAGGACTTTCGGGGGCCATACTGGGTGAGGGAGGAATCTCACTGCCTGTCCTGGGCCTCAGTTCTCCGAAGCAGCCCTCAGGTCCCATGCCACTTTGGAGGTATGGAGGTCCAAGGGTCTATCCCACAGCAACAGCCCCTCCCACTGCATTGCTCCTGGCACTAGGGACCCCATTGGCCGCCTGCCCACCCTGCTTGCTACCCGCCTGTCCTTGCTCTGCCATTCCATCTGACTTCATCTCGTTGGGTTTTTCTTTCTCTTGTCAAGGCTCCTTCGTTCATTTGTTTGTTCTTTCTCTCCTTCTCTCCCCTTGCCCTTTTTTTTTCTTTTCTCTCTTTTTGTCTTCTGTTCTGTGTACCCAGGCACCCCATTGAGTAACTTCTTTGACGTAATTAAACAACTTTTTTCAGACGAGAAGAACGGGCAGGCGGCCCAGGCCCCCAGCACACCCGCCAAGCGGAGTGCCCACGGCCCCCTGGGTGACTCCGCGGCCGCTGGCCCTGGAGGGGACACCGAGTACCCGATGGGCAAGGACATGGCCAAGATGGGGCCGCCCGCCGCCCGCCGTGAGCAGCCTTAGCCACTAGCCCCTCCCCAGCACAGCACAGCACAGCACAGCACAACACAGCACTGACTGGCCTTCTGCCGCCCTGTGTGGACCAGGCCCCGCCTGCCTGCCCAGACCTTTCTCAAGCCTGGGAGGAAAGGAGAGTGGCCAGGGCGCGGCCCGCAGGCTGGGCTGCTGGGCTTGCTCTCTTTTCTCTCTTGCGGTCTCTGTCTCTGCCTGTCTCTGACAGCATCGCTTGTTTCCGCTCTGATACCAGGAATTATCCCGAAAAGTTAACATGTCACCTCCACGAGGCCATCCTCTGTGCTGCGTGTGGACACTGGCTGACCGAAGGCAGCTGCTGCGGACCACCCTCCTCCTCCTGCTGCTGCTGCTGCTGCTGCTGGGCAGAGGCTAGCCCACTATCCACCACCTCTGCCTGTTCCCTGGCAGCTCCGCATGGCCCAAGGGAGGAGGGCCTGCGGCCCAGGGGATTCCTCTTCTAGCCCAGCCACCCTGGATTCCCAGTGACCAGATCCTCGGCAGGGACAACCTGTCCACCATCTTCCAGGGTAGGGGACCATGGTGGGTGAAGCAGTGGGAACGAATTGTCCTCCACACCGCATCTGGACGCCTCCTGGGCCACTCACCTCGCCTTTCCACACGTTGGCCTCACCAGGGCCACCTCTTCTCATCTGCATCCATTGCTCCACCTTGCCAGGCTGCAGAGCTCCAGCTGGGATGTTCTCATGGGCTGAAGTGGAGATAAAGACCTGGGTGCTCCAGAGCTGCCAGGGAGCCGGGCTGAGACCAGTATTATTTATTTGCTGTTTTAATTTATTGAGTTTCTTTATGTCTCTGTTCTCTGTTCAGGGAAGGGGGAGTAGCAGCAGCATCCTCCTGCCATCTGTCTGTCTGTCTGTTCTGTCTGTCTGATTTGGGCAGGGTGGGTCCAGAGCCCAGGTTCCCTCTAAGGACAGAGCCGTTGTGGGGCTGGGGACAGTGGGGAGCCAGCCAGTGGATGCAGCACTGGCAAGCTACTGTAAACTTTAAAAAGAATTCCTGCAAGATATTTTTATAAACTTTCTTTTCTTGGTTGTTTTTGGAAAAAGGTGTGGGGTGGGGCCGCTGGGGCAGAGCTAGAGTTTGTTTCGGCTCCTTGCTCTTGGCTATTTCTATACACATATACATATATATATATATATATATATTTAAAGAACGATGTGGTTAGCTCTGTCCCAGGTTGTTTTATTACTACGTAGCAGCAGCTCCAGTTCCACACGAGGGCTCAGGGTACGGGGCATCAGCCTGCACTGGTCAGCTGTGCCTGCTGCCCAGAAGCACTGCCCAGTACTTCTCTGCTGCATCAGGCTGAGGGTGATCTTGGTTTGGTGTCTGATTGAGAAGGGGTAGAAGGCCCTGAGCTGGCACCCTACTCACACACAGGATGGCAGCAGTACCTCGGTTTTGTTTTTTGTTTTTTTTTTTTTAAATTAAAATAAAAAGTTTTAAAAAAATCAAAGCCAGAAATGGAGTTAGCAGAGTGCTCTGCAGTGGGTTCCTCTTCGAGGTGGCAAGGGCAAGGGGCCCACACCACTGCCTGCTGCCCACCAAAGCCCACATCACTTCCCTCATCTCCAGCTTTTGTCTGTGTTCCGTTCTGTCTGGCTGAGCCAGTCCCTCCCAGCTGGCCCAAGGTGCCCGTAGCAGCAGGAGGGGCTGGGGCAGGTTCCATGCATGCCTTTGCTCTCCCTCATGTACAGATTTTAATGCTTCTATTACATTCAACCACCACAGGCTGGGATTTCTATACATAGAACAAAATCATACACCTGTAACAACAGCAAAGCCACGCAGTACAAGTGGGAAGGGGCATATCTACGGTGTCAGGATACTGAAAGCAATACCTCTCGTTAGCCTTCCTCTTTTGTACTTTGGACACATGCGGATTCGCAGACATCACAAAAATGGACAAGCCCCATCTGGTGTAACCCCTGTCAAATAACTGTGAGCAACTTCAGTTCTGGAACAATAAATTCCTTCCATAAAGACACATGATGCAAGATTTCCGTCCGGGCCGGGCGGGCATGGGAAATGGCACAGGATATATCCAAAAGTGGCTCTTGTCACCAACTGTACCTGTCTTGGCTGTGCTAAAGGAAGAGGTCTACCCCTGGGTGAGGATCCATGTGTTAGGGTCAGTTGATCAGGCTGGGGTGTTTCTCTAGGCTGTCTTTCATCAGGGGTGGGCTTCTAGTGAGAACCAGGGCTAGGGAAAGAACAGTCTCAAGACGCTGGCTGGCAGAATGCTGCTCAGGTAGGGATGCATGTGCCATTTCCATCATGGCATCCGATCACCCCAGATATGCCTGGGGTCACCTAGCACTTGGATTTCTCCATGAGCCCCTAACACACTGCCTATGACTAGTCAGGGCCGCCCTGGCCATACTGCCACCTCTTTGCTATTATTATATGGAGGACAAGTCTAGAACCAGTCTGGTACCATGTCGTGAATGCCCAAGAGTCCGAGGCTGGACAATCCTTAGGAGTCTGATCAGAGTGCCCAGCCTGTGAAGCTGTGCATTTGGCACAGGTGCCACATTACTTGGTGGCAGTGCTCTACTGGATGGCACATTGACAATGGGAGGCTGATGATTCTCTATGGTGGATACTACCTTTCATTGTGGGAGTTCACAGCACCTCTGACCTCTGCATAGTAGATGCCAGCTGTCTTCCACCCTGTTGGGGCAGCCAAGTGCTCTCTCACACTACCATGTGTCTCCTGAGAGTAAAGTGGCGCTAAATGCAGTCCTGCCCTGGAACTAAGGCCTAGCTCACACACAATCTTGCCAGTTTTTTTTTTTTTTTTTTTTTTTTTGCCTTGCTTTGTTATGCGCTAAGGAGGATAGCTCTGCAGACTCAAGTTCAAAACAAGATGTAATGAGCTAGGCTCACCCTTGCTAAATTCTAAATGTCACTGTGCCCTCCAAGAAGTGGGATACCCAGAAGGCACTTAGCGTGGACAAGGGACCAAGCTCCTACTGCAGCTTTTCAGTAAATTATAGCTTGAAACACAGGCTTAGACAAGGGCTTGATCCAAGGTGCTTGGTTATCTGGGTCTGGGACTCAGGATGCTAAGATACACTCCTGTAGTCCTGAATCTGCTTTGCTGAGTGCAACAGCCCACCCATTCCCACCCACTCTTCCTCCAGCTGTCCCACTGGCTATTGAGTCTACAATTCAGGCTTAGTGGGCACTAAGGAGAGGAGCTTACTTCAGACCTGGCAGCTTCCCACCTGCACACTATTGCACCCCCAGGGCTCAGAAAAGATTCATCCACAATCCCACTCCTGACACTAAGCTGTCTTGATTGTACATAAGTTAAAGTAATCTCAGCCTTTATTATTCATATAAAAAAATAAACAAGAAGAAATGATACATTAGACATGGTCTTGTGCCATCCACATTATAACCCAGTGGTCTGCACATTAGTCTAATGCAATTAAAATGAGGACTATTAAAAAATAGGAGCACTCTAGAGGCTAGGAATAAACTTGATTGGCCTAGAAGTAAGTATGTGGGCAGGAACAGGAGGATACTCTAATGGATGCTTCCTACCCTGGGTGATGAAGCAGTCTGGTACCTTCAGGAGATTCGGAAAAACCCAATCTCTGCCCTGATGAGCCATCCCAGGCTTCATTGTTATCTTCTGAGAGCAGATTGGCACAATTCCTTGGAGGGTGAGGCCTTAAAATCCTTCAGGTCAGCCATAGGGTTGGCTGTTGTACACCTCTACCAACACCTTAATTCTGACTCATTATGGACAGCCAGAATTGGACATCTCCTGAGGGTACCAGACTATGGTCACCAAAGGTGTGGGGCCTTCAGAAAGATGAAGGAAGAGTATTCCTACCTGGGGAGGCCATCCTGGAGCTCTTGAGGTTCCTGAGGCCCCATTATCCCTTGCTCATAGCCTCGCCTCTGCCTTCCAAACAGAAGCTTCAGGTTGAGTCACTGTGTTGTTGTTTCTAATTCTACTGGCTGCTGCCCCTCCCACTGTTACATTGTTCACTAAGGGCCTGGATCACTTCCATGTCCCTATCAGCTATTACAACCTTCATTCCACCTGTAACTCTATGTCCTGTCAGTGCTAAGGAACATTCACAGGTTCCAGGGTGAGGACCTGGGCATGTTTAATGTTATTCTCAGTCTGCCCATGAACCCCATCCCACATGTAAAATACTCACATCCCAAAGTCTCGACATAGCATAGTATCAAGCCTTATACTTTGTTAGCTCAGAAGCCTCAAATTGCATGGTCCAAGTCAAAGGAAAGTGTTAGGTGTGAACCATTCTAGGAGTACTCTTTCTACACTGGTAGGCCAATAAGCCAAACAAAGTCATATCTTCCAGCCACAGGACAAACAGGAAGCCAGTGGCAGGCATCCTCTATGGCTCAGCATTCTAGCCCTGTGCCCTGCTCTGTTTGTAGGGAAAGTAGCATTCACTGCTGCGCTAGTTAGCTGTCCACTTAAACCCTCTGGGCCTCAATAGATTGTTTCATCCCACCCCATGGCTTCCGAAGATGCACTGTCCTCCAGAGCCCTTATCTGACTCCTGTGTCTCTCATAGGATTCAATCCCTAAAACGAAAGCCTTGTCTACAAGTCTGTCATACATGATCTGTACTCTCAGCTTTTAGTTAGAGGGCTAAGAAAAGGTGTCAGTAACTGCTGAACAGGCCAGGCTAGCCTTTCTGCCTTGCTGAGGTCCAAACAAAGGGCTACATAGGTTCATCTGGTCTCTATCCCTGGACCACATTTTCCTGACAGCAAAACTTTGTCATTCACACAGCCTGAATGCTCCTTGATGGTTTATAGCTCTTCATGGACCTACTCCATGTACAGACAAGAATACCACAACAGGGACAAGGAGGCAGCAGGGAGCCATCCACATGCTGAAGAGGAGAGCATGCACAATTGCCATGTATACCTTGGCTCATAGAAGCTGGGTCCCAGCACACAGCCTGGGAGGTGGTAGCCCTAACTAGGCATCTACCCCTTCATGGATGGTTTTCCAAAGGCTCTGACACCACCATGTACTTTTAAGTCCGACCACTGCTTCCTGAGACCAAACATACCAGATGCAGCAGCAGCAGCACCCCTGACCACCAAGGAAAGGTGGAGACATACCACTTCACTTAGACTGTCTCAGGCTCCACACAGGAGCTCTAGCTGGAAACTCATCTTCCCAGCAGCTAGCCATGGCCTCTGCACTGGGCATCCTCCCTTCTACTAGGTGGCCAGGACTATGGTTCCCTGAGGGACTCTGCCCAGAACCCAGCTCCCTGTTCTTGGGAGCTGAGAAGGCAGTATCACTGAGCCAAGCTGTCCCTTTGCTAGATATCTATCACTTTGTTCCTGCTGTACCTTGCTCCCAGGACTCCCAATTGGCACCTCTAGCCAACCTATAGCCTCCTATAGCCACCTATAGCCTCCTATAGCAGTTCCAGGCATACAGTTCCATGGGAATCCTGTGGCTGCTACTTAAGGGATCTATGCTAAGACAAGAGATGTGGGAAGGGGATCAGGCAGTCTGGTGGGCTCCATTCCCAGGAACTGAAACTAAAAGCTTGGAGTTGATCCAGGGAGGGTTTTGTGTTTGTTTTACAAGAGCTCTGTGTAGCCCTAGGGTGACCTCAAACTCAAAATCTTCCTGCCTTGGTTTCAGAAGGACTCCTATGGAGGAGGAGGAGGACCAGGCTGAGAAGAATCCTTGGGATTTTCTGGTAAATTAGTCAGGGACAAATGGACACTGAGAATGTCAGAAGGCAGGTGGGCTTGGTCCAGGTGTTAACAGAAAAGCCTCTAGGCCCAAGTTCAGCCTCCCAGAAGTATCTGATGGTACAGTAAGGTGTGTGTGTGTGTGGGGGGGCAGTAGCATTGCACAAACTAAACCAGAAGGCCAGGCAAATACCAAACTCTAGGAGAGTCCATCCCACAATTTAAAGGGAACCTATCAGGGGGTGCTGAGCTGGTAGGCATAGCAAGCAGGTTGCCAGGATCCAAAGACCCTTCCTCTCCTTGAGCACCAGGCCAGCTCCAGGCTCGGGCTTAGGTCCCACTCCCACCTGGGCAGCAGGTTGCCTGCTCCTAGGCTCCCAGTGTTGAGCCAATTCTACAGGTCTGAAGACCTCCATCTTCACTCAGGAGGTAGAGCCAGTGAGGATAAGGTTACGGTGCTTGCTCCCTTCCCTACCCAGGTACCTTAGGGAAGACTAAGAACAATATGAAACACCAGGCTGAGAGGACACAGGCTCTGACCTGAGAGAATTTTTTATTATGTCTGAACAGATGAACTAAAGCAGATTCTGCCTTTCACTGACGGCCCTGTCTCCACACAGGGCCTCTGCCAGGTCCTGGGCTGCCCTGGCCCCTACACACAAATGGGGCCTTCTTGGGCACAGGAGGCAGCAAGAAGGGGTAATAGGAGCAAGCAGCAGGTGTGGGCCCTCCTGAGTCACCCCAGGTAGGCCTCTCTACCCCAGGGACTCTGAGCCAAGATCCAGGCAAGGGCTAGGGAAGAAAGCTGCAGGGCAGGCCTCTGTAAAAGGCCATCCCCAAAGCACAGCAGAACTCCAGATCTGCAGGGCAAGCCCCATATAAGGGGGAGACACCTCTCACAAGGTTCTCCTTTCAAAGCTGCAGGGCTCCCCTCCCCTAGGGGGGGAGGGGAGGGCAAGAGCCACATGGAAGACCCAAGAAAGGAAAACCCCACAGAAGAAAAGTCAAAACATCAGTCCAATAAATGTTTGTTGAATGAATGAATGACTCCAAAGGCTCTTCACTACAAACAGCACTCATCCATCCAACAGGGAAGTCAGGAAACACGCCTTGACTCCAGCGGCATCCATGGAGCCCACACTCTGAGCAGCCCGGGGCCCTCAGACCTTGCCACCAGCACGCCTGGGCATGTGTGCGCGCACACAACACACAGTTGTCTTTTTGCACATGTGCACCCATCTGGCCCTGGAGACTCATCTCTCCTTCACGTGGTTCTGTGCTCCGGAAGCTCCACTGCTGGCCCCATCCCCAGTGGCACCACTGTTACCCGGGCTGCTGCAAAGCACCTCAGTGAGGTCGTCCATGACAGCAGTTTCTTTGGGGTCAAGCAGGTTGAACTCTCTGGCAAAGAGGATGAAATGCACGTACAGTGTGTTCAAGTGTCCATGCAGCTCAAGGGCCAGGGTCTCCTTGAAGTGGGCCCAGTAGATGTGGCCCAACACGTGAAACAGATACTTGCAGATCTTCTTCACCAAGGACTCGAAGGAGCTGGGGAATTCTCTGCCTAGGGGGAGGCCACACATCACAGACCTGCAAGGATGCCAGGATCCTACAACTAGGTTTTTCTAGATGGGCCTCAAGAGCTCACAATTGCTACCACTCTTCCAGAGTTCCCAGCAACCTGACCCCCAGAAGCTGCCTAGAGTAACAGGTGCTGGCTGAGCCGTGCTAGTCGCCTCCACAGTGAAGTGTGGTGGGCACTTCCTCCAGCAGACACTCAGGGTGTATCTGTATTCCACGTAGGGGAGCAGTAACAGGTACATGGCATTTCCTGTAAGCCAGTGTTGGCCCCTTTACTGTTCAAGATGAGTTTTTATCTCTCATCAGGACCTTGACAGGTCTGGAAATACCAACCCCAGGAAGATGGACTGTGATGGCCTCATTATGCAGAGCTGGTAGCAGGGCCAAAGGAGGCCAAGAGGTAAACCTTAGAGTGTCGGAAGGCATTTGTCCACAGCTGGGCTGAACTCTGCATGGGAACCTCCCTCCTTAGCCTAGGTCCTCTGTGCCAAGCAGGAACTAGAATCATGAAACTGTAGCCCTTCTAAACCCCACTTGCAATCATACCCCAAACTCTCTCTCTAGCCCAATGCTAAAGAACTTGCTGGTTTTACATAAGGATTTGGGTACAAGCTGCAAAAGACATACCGTATTTTGTGGGGAACACATCTTCATCAGTTACCAGCTTCTGCACAGAGCTCATGACAAAATCAACATACTGGGGGGCAGTGCACTTGACCTTCTTCCCCCGCTCGTCATACCAGTAGTATTGTCTGTAGGAACAGAGACTTTGGTCAGGGTGTCAATCCTGCCAAATACCCGCCCCAGTGTAGGCTCCCACATACACAGCAAAAACTCAAAGGCAGTGGCGGCTGGGTGTGGTGAGCTATATACAACTTCCAATGGGACAAAGTGCTCAGAACAGCATCTAAGAAGAGCAAGGGCCTCATATATAGGTAGCCCAATGTGGCACATTTATTTCATACTTCTGCAGATTCTATTTCTTTTAAATAAATCCGTACCTTTTATAATTAATTGGGTACAGGTTATCTGTCTAGGAGGTGGCCTACAACTGGTCAGAGCCTAGAACTTTGGCAGTATCCTATTCCCAGAATTAGAAGCCATACTAATAGTATGATGTATAGTATGAATAGTAGATGCCTGCAGTCAAGTGACTTGACCCCTAGAGGCCCATCCCAAACTCTTTAGACTATGCATAAGGTAGCCAGTTCTTGTGTGATGGCCAGTTCTGAGAAGACCAGCATCAGGGATCGGGAGATACTAGATGTATAGAGCTCCTGGGTCTTAAGCATGTACAGTAAGTATCACAGTCACTCTGTGTTCTGTCAAAAGTAGCTAGTGCTGCCTTTGATGCACTGCCTGCTGCTCCCTCAGGCATCTCCTTGGGAGATCTTGGATAAAGCAATCATGGGGCTTTTTACAAACCTCTGGTATCTGGACACGCTGTGGAGATGTCACACCATGTAGGTATTCTAGACTCAGGACACAGCATGCTCCCCAAACTCCTGCTGAGGGCCTGTGATTCTTTCCAATTGGGAACAATTATGGACCATACTGTTACATTTGTCCCCATGGGGGAGGGCAGTTCTATGTTAATACAAGTTTACATGTCTCTAAAGCAAAGCCAAGGACTGGATTATGATCACAGCAGGTCTGTGCATCTTTTCATAAGAACATATCAAAATTTTCCTGTATGCTGTGCAACCTATATCTCACCAGTATGACATGTGCTCCCCAGCACCTAGTGTTCTGCAGCACCAATATAGGCTTCATTTTTTTTTAAAACCCCAGTGTTATCTGTCACTGCAGTTACTGGTCCTTCCCCATTCTTGTTGGTCAAGCACTACTTGCATGCTGCTGCACTGAGTTCCCTGTATGTCCTGGATACTAGTTCTTGTGCCACAGGTGCCTCCCAGATGTTTCCACATAGTTGGTTTGTTCTTTCATCTCAGTTATCTTTCCTAGAGAAGAAGTTCTGAATCATAAAGTCCAGTTGGCTGAGTTCTGCTCATCAGTAGGTCACCCCTTTTATGTAATGTCCACCAGCCTAATACTAGGTCACAAAGATCTCCTGTCCTCTAAAGCTGTTGTATTTTCCCATTTCCCATATCAGGTGCGAGATTTAAAGTTGAGGTACTTTTCCTTTCCTCTGTATAATATTACATTTCACAGAAGCAGGTGTTGGAAAACAAAATAAAACCGTGTCCTTTTCTACACTCATTGGTCACTTCATCAGAAATCAAAGGACTGTGCTTCTGGGTTTCCTTCTAGACTCTGCTCTGATCCACTAACCTCTGTCTCACATTTGGTCAACACCACACTTCTTGTCACTATGCTTAACAGTTTATCTTCAAACAGTGGGCCTCCTCCAGGTATACTGTTGTTGTAGCTGCCGTTCCATGTAAATTCCAAAACACAGCAGTCTAGTAGCTAATAGCGCTGATGGAGTTTTTAACTGAGAACATACTAAACCACAGATTCACTCAGTGTAGATTTGTATGTCAAGCTGTTGTTTTTTAATCCATCATCACAGTGTGGCCATTTGCGTGCTGTCTTTGACTCTCTATCCTGGGCATCAGTGAAATAGAGCCCTGTGAATGCTGTTTATAACTAAACAGTTTGATGCCTCTGGAGCTATTGTAAATGGTTCTGATTTATTGGTTAGATTTTCAATCACACAGCTAGCACACAAACCCTTGACTGTTTCTGTGTGCTGATCTTGCAGAATTTATTTTGCTGCTGGACTCCCTTGGCATTTCACAGTTGTGCTCTCTGCAGAGGGATAGCTTTTTTCTTTTCTGATACAGACTTTTCCTCCCCCTCCCTTGTCTTACTGAACTGGATGAGTCTTCAGGTTTTCTTCTCCAAAGAACAGTTGAATTCATGCTAGCTGTGTAACACTTGGAGAGAATTCTGCAGTTTCCTAACTACCTTTGTAACATCTGTTAGATTCATAGGGAACTGTTGCACTTTCTTATGTTCATAATTCCTACCTCTGTCGCATCTTTGTGTCTTGCTAAGGCTTATCGACTTTATTCTTCTTTCCAAGCACATATTTCCCTTACAATTTCTAAACTCATTCTTGTTTTATGATTTCCTTTCTACTTAGAGTGGGTTTATTCTTGCTCTGCTGAGGTCTCTAAAATGTGCACTTGGTATTGTAAACTGCTCTCACCACCTTGCTGTAGCTATAGCCCACAAATTCTTTCTTTTTCTTTCCCTCCCTCCCTCCATCTCTCTTTCTGTCTTTCTTTTCCCATTTCTTAGATAGGTTTTCTCTGTAGCTAGGACTGGCCTCAAACTCACAGTAATTCTCCTGCCTCAACTTCCCAAATGCTGGGATTACAGATGTGAACTACCAGTCACCACAAGTTTGGCTGTATCTCAAACTTTGAAACTTTGCATTTCTACTTAGGTTTAGTTTAACAAGCTTCCCACTGGCCTTGAGAGTGTCTTCTCCTGACTTATAAATTATTCAGAAATGTGCTAGTTCCAAAGTGTTTGGAAATTTGTCTGTTATTTCTCTGACACTGATTCCCAGTATAACTCCACAATGATAACTTAATGTGACTTCAACTCTTTAAAGATTTTCAAGGGCGCTTCTGGGAGCTGGGACAGCATCTTGTTTGGTGAGCACTCCTTGTGAAGTTGAAAATAAGGTTCATTTTGCTTCTGGGAGGGAATGTCCTTAACGGGCACCTCTTTCCCCTTCCCCTTTCCCCTGCAGTTGGCGATTTGCTCTGTGAAGCTCTGCCAGCTGGCACACAGGCACTAAGGAACACCACTGGCCTGATGAACTTCCCAATTTACAACTTCCTTTTGCAACCTGGCTGATTTTGAATCTCTGTTACTATGACCACAGATACTTCAGCTTTCATTTGGTAGTGTTTTCTAGGTTTGTCATTTTTTGGTTTTTTTTTTTTTTTGGTTTTTTTTTTTTTTTTTGGTTTTTTGAGACAGGGTTTCTCTGCGTAGTCCTGGCTATCCTGGAACTCACTCTATAGACCAGGCTGGCCTTGAACTCAGAAATCCACCTGCCTCTGCCTCCCAGGTGCTGGGCTTAAAGGCGTGCGCCACCACTACCTGGTTTGTCATTTTTTACTGTTAACTTTGCCACTTTATTTAAAGTGCCACTATGAGCCAGGAGCAGGTGGGTGGAGTATACCTGTGATCTCAGCTACTTGGGAGACAAAGGTAGGAGGGTGCCAGCTCTAGGTCAGCTTGGACAACATGATAGAATTCTGTCTCTTATAAAACTTAACACAGGGCAGGCCATATGGCTCAGTAGCAAAGCATAAGTCAATCATTCAACCAACCAACCAACCAATCAATCAAAATGAACCCTTTGGTCTATATAAATCCCTCAAACCCTTAAAATGAATCCTTACAAGGTCATGGTATTAGTAAGTGGGCTTCTGGAGGTGACCAAGGCACAATGGCAGTGCTCCAGTGACCAGTATTTATGCCTTTCTAAGAGCTACTGAAAAGAACCAAAAAGCTTTCCAAACTGGATCTGAATATGCAGTCCATGAGAAATATACCAGTGCTGTTTAGGAGCCTCCATCAAGGGCATTACTGCAGTCCAGACAGACAACAGTGAGTGTATTTCTCATAAGGAAGCTCAGATTTAATTCTACAAAAATATTTTCATAAAAATCTCTTGGAAACTCTCTTGTTCACACTGTGGTAGTCACTGAAGGATTGACATCGCCATTGTTGGTTTCCTGCTTGTTCTGTTTTTAATTTTATACTTCTGTGGTCTTGCTGTATTTGGAACTATATCCTCTCCACCTTTTTTTAGCTATCCCATTTTGATTTACCCATTATGGTTCTGACTATATGTTTTTGTCACTTTTGAAATTGCTTAAAGAATTTCAAAGTACATATTTGGATTTTCACGCTCAAGACTTTTCCCTGAGTCAGTCAGCAACAGGAAGTAGGCACCTCTCCCCTGTCACTACCAATGCTTACATGTCCCTTCTCTGAACCCTGAGAATGTGTCAGACCACAGTCCATTCACTCTCAAGCTACTTCTGAGAGGTCCAAAGAAGAGACCGTGTTTCTTTTTTGTTGTTGTTGTTTTTTTTTGTGTGTGTGTGTGTGTGTGTGTTTTTTTTTTTTTTTTTTTTTTTTTCCGAGACAGGGTTTCTCTATGTAGCCCTGGCTGTCCTGGAACTCACTCTGTAGACCAGGCTGGCCTCGAACTCAGAAATCCGCCTGCCTCTGCCTCCCAAGTGCTGGGATTACAGGCATGCGCCACCACGCCCGGCTGAGAGCGTGTTTCTTTTGTGCTGTCACACAGCTGAAGAACTAGTTGGACTCTCCTGCAGTAGGTCAGACAGCTTGCAGTGGTCCATTCAATTGAGTTCCATACAATGGCTGCTATATGTGGAATGTAGAGTAATATTTTATCCTTGTAGCACCTGAGACATGGGGGTGCTTCGCCAAGGTCCACAGCTCTGCCCTAGATGCCATGGGACCTTAATGTGCTTGGTGTCTGTGCTATTTCACAGATCAGTCCTTAAGAGTTCACTCAGCTCTGCCAATGTAAAGAGATATCTCTAAAGGACCTCTTTGGACATGTTTCTAAATATGTCTTGTTCCCTTGGATTCCAATACTGGCTTTTGGAGGCTATCCTGAGATGCTGCAAGGATGGAAATGAGACCTAGCCTCATGCAGTCCCTCCCTAATCTAGGCAAACCTCTAGGTCTGGTACACAGCAAGTTCTGTGGCTTTCTGACTAACCCCCTTTTTCTTTTAAGCTAGTTTTGAGTTCCTTTTGGTCTCACATGACTCCTGCAAGGGGGTTATAGTAGGAATTATTAAGTGATATCACAAAGTGAGCCAAAGGCTTAAATGCCCAGGCTCTCCAGCATACACCATATGCAGATCTATACAACATTAGTTCCTGTGCTCTTGAGAAAGCTTCTCCTAAACAAAGTCAGGACTAAAAGTCACATGAGAGAAGCCAGGGAGGGTACTGTGCTGTTTGACATTGTCTAGACTGTGCACACACTCTCAAATGCCACCTCAAAGTCTGTCATGGTTCCTTCAGGGGCCACATCTCTGTCATACACCCAAGCTTGTTCTCAAAAGCCTACCCACTTTCTCTGGAAATACTTAGATGATGCCTGACCCTCCTGGAGGAACTGAGACAGCACTCTGTTCCCCCTACATTGCTAGAAACTGAGCTGTGGCCTCTACAGCTTTATGAGCAGACCTAGCTAGCTGAGGCACCTGTCAGCTAGAGACTCCTGCCACCTGCTATATCAGGACTTACAATGGACTCTTTTGTCTGGGGAGAGCTGCATCTACATGGAAGACTGCTTGGGTGTACACTATACTAGACAGACAAACACACACACACACACACACACACACACACACACTCTCTCTCTCTCTCTCTCTCTCTCTCTCTCTCTCTCTCTCTCTCTCTCTCCTATGCCTATATGCCCATAACATCTTGAAGATAAGAAGCCATCACGGACGATCTTCTGTCTCCTTGGCCACATCCAGCCTTCTGCCTGCTCCAGCATAGTCAGTCCTACCATCAACTCTGAGCTGCTGGCATACACATGCCACTCAATGGCAGTGAGCGTCCTTGGAGCCCCTAAAGATACTACATACTACAGCAATGAATGTACGTATAATACATCAGAAGAGAGCTGTCAGCATTAGACCTGCTCAGAAGTTGCCAATAAGACATCTCTACTAGTAGAATGAACCTGCTCACTTGGCCCTGCAGTTCCTTAGGACACTGAGCACTCCCCAGGCTTAGACTCATTTAAGAATGGCCTCTGATGGCACCCAGCAGAGACACTCACACTGAGCACCTGGCCTCTCAGATACAGAAAGACTTTGCCTAGCCTGAGACTGTTCAGGCAATCCAGGTAAGAATGTAGTTTGAGAAGCTAGTAGCCCAGACAGGAAGGTCAACCACAGCCCAACCCACACTCCCAGTAAGTGCTATGGCCAGGCTGCTACTCACGTGTTGCACACGGCCATTGTCTGACACGTCTCTCCTGTGCAAAATTCTGAGATTGTGCTATACTGCAGGTTGATGTGGTGAAAAAATGTTGTTGCTGGAAGAGAAGCAAAGGGCCTGGTGAGTAATCTCCCCTGCTCCACCTGGTATGACAGGGAGTGGGTTCACCTGAGTTCAGCCTGTCCATTGACTACTGTTCTGGGGGTACTTGGAGATGGGAAGGCTCCCTGCCCTGCAGCTGCTGCACCCGCCTCCCCACCCGCACGCACTGTTGCTGGCCAGCCACTCGTTGAGGTCGATCTCCCGGGGCAGCACTACCAGCTCCTTGAATTCAAAGTCAGTGATCCTGGACTTGGTGTGCTCCGGCTCCAGGTACACCTTCTTCTCCTCTGCAGCAGGTTTCTTGCCGTTTGGCTTAGCTTTAGACTTCCTGCCAAGAAAGAAGGATGGCATGGTCATCATGTGTCCCACCTGGGCCCAAACCAAAGGGTTCTAAGGAAGGATTCTTGCACACTGGGCTAATTAAGTCAGATACAGGCGAGGAGGCAAGGAGAGATGCCACCAAAGGCCAGACTTCTCTGGGCAACTGGGTGGCTATGCTACCATAGGTCAATCCAAATGGTCATGACCTGAAATCCTGGTGGATGACACTGTAGACCTGTGCTGCAACACATGTGTGACAGCAGGGGGCAGCACCTGATGCCTGAAGCGTAAGTCCCTTTCAAAAAGCTTGAGTTCTGAGGGCCTAAAAAAGTACATAAAGTTCTGAGGATGTGAAAGCTTAAGGTTCTGATGGTCTAAGAAAGTAAGTTAAAGTAATAAAAAAAAAGTTTCAGATTTCTTTTCCCCTCTATGCTATTGTTATACTAAGATTTCAAAGGTTCAGGAAACCTATACTCAACAGTATGGTGGGGGTCTAGAAACTACTTACCAGCAGGTTGCCAAAAAGAGATACTTATTCCTAAAAAACCTAAGTAGATTTCTAAAACACTGCCCCCTATGCTTTCTTTCTCTATGATCAAATAAGAGATTACTGTCAATGTTGGCCAGAGACTTATTAGCTTTGTAAGAGACATGATGGATATTCCAGGAAGGTGTTCCACCTTTTATGTAGAATGGGGGATCTTTATATACTAATTAAGGACCATGGCACCCCAGATGGCAGACAGGGCCATTGGTAAACTTTTCTATAGCATTTATCACAGTCGCCCATCAAGCACAGTCAAAATATAGAGGGTTCATATCCCACTCTCTCAACCCTTAGGCTAGGGTAGAAGTGGTCCACTGTTCTTCAAAGGTCCTAACATGCTAATATTACCGCTTTTAAATGATATTAATCGCACCTCCCTGTCACATCATCTTGTTTTAGACCTTACCTCCACACATCAGCTATTAAATCATGTTCTGCCTGACTGCTTTGAAGAATGTTGGTGTGTGTCCTTCCTGAGTCAAACTTATGACCACCATTTGTGGCCTTATCCATTGGCTTATTAAAACTCTCACCTGGCTGCTCATTAATTGCTCTAAACCAAGTATCACTACCACCCTTATCTCTCCCACCTCTCTCTCTCTTTCTCTCTCTCTTTCTCTCTCTCTTTCTCTCTCTCTCTCTCTCTCTCTCTCTCTCTCTCTCTCTCTCTCTCTCTCTCTCCCTCTCCCTCTCCCTCTCCCTCTCCCCCTCCCTCCCTCCCTGCCTCCCTCCTCGCCTCCTTCCTCCCGCCCCCCTTTCTCCAGTATCACAAACTCTTTTAACTCCTCAGAAACATGCTTTGGGGCACACTGGATTCTGCTGACTACAACAATATCTTAACCCTCCATATTACCACCCAGCCAGTATGTACAAACATTCACAATGCCTCAATTTTCTGCAGCACTCAAGTTTACTGCTTCCTATCCACTGGATGATCTGGGACTTGTGCTATGGTGTTCCTTTTTTCCAAAACTAGGGATGGTACACAGTAAAGAACCCTTGCCAGTTCCCATCACAGGAATGATTCAGGTTCTACTCTTTCTTGCAGTCCTGGGCATAACCACTGAGTGGTGAGACTGACTACTTTTCTAGCTATTTGCCATCAGTTTTCCTCTAAGTTCATCCAAATCTCACCAATTCCTACACTGGAGCTCCAACAGGTGGCTCAGATCATCTTCACTCTCCAGGACCAAATAGAAATACTGCCCATAGTAATGCTACAAGATCAGCGAGGATCAGATTTACTAACAGCAGAGAGAGGTGGTTTTTGTCTTTTTCCCAGGGAGGAATGTTGCTTTTATGTCAAACAGCTGGGTATAGTAAAAAAAAAAAAAAAAAAAAAAAAAAAAAAAATCCAACAACTCCAGACAGGTCTCTAAAACATAAGAAACTGCTCCATGCCTCTGGCCAGTGGATCATTGAATGGAATCAAATACCCTTCTTTACACCACCTCCTTTTCTGAAGACTATTGTCACACCCTGCCTTATACATATCTAGATCTCATCAACAACAGATCCGAAAGATTTCTAACCAGACTTTTAATCAGTTGCTATTACAGGATTACTGATTCCTAGCTAGGAACACAAGAGGCCTGCAATTCCTGATTTATACCCTGACTCTGAAGATCAAACTTGCCCTAAAAACTTCAATGACCCCATTCAACAGGAAGTAGTCTAATGATTACATTGCTCCTTTTTGACCCCTGATTGTTTAGCAATAGTAAACAAAAAAGGAGACTGTAAACCCCCTAAAGGGGCTTAAGTGGCCAGTCCCCATTCCTGAGAATCTCCAACTGACACGCTCTGCTCACAGAACACTAATGGCCATAACAGCCTGACCCAGCCCCTAGAGACACAGGTGGCCAAGCTCGGGGCTTAAAATTCTACCGATCCCTGAGCTCACCCTAAATACAGGATGTGAAATCTCACCAATTCCTACACTGGAAATCCCTACCCTGGAGAGTTCCACCTCCAAAAAACCCTGTATCTGTGGTTCTCCTAATGTTGTAACCCTTTAATACAGTTCTCATCTTATGGTAACCCCCTAACCATAAAATAACTTCATTGCTACTTCATAACTATTACTTCATAACTATAATTTTGCTACTGTCATAAACTATAATGTAAATAAATATCTGATATGTAACCCCTGTGGCTGCAACCTACAGGTTAAGAACCACTACCTTATAAAAAGCCTGCCTCCTGCTCAGTTTTTTGCTGCTTTTCGTCTGAACAGACGCACCCACCCTCCTGTGTCTTTCCCAATAAACCTCTTGCGTAGAGGACTTGGCTCCCAACTTCCAGGATCTTTCCCCTCAGAGCTGCAACACTTGCACTGGAGAAACCTTTCCCCTCTGAAGCCTAGCACTTACAATGGGGATACCTTCCCCTCAAAGCTGCAACATTTACACAGGGCATTTCTGAGCAGGGGCCCTACAGGCCACACTAAGACCCTTCCTTCCAGGCAGGCCAGTTCAGAAAGATACACAGCTACCATTAAAGCTTCAGAGGAAGGACCACCCATGGGAAGTACCTGGTTGCCAAACTCACAGAGGTCACCCCAAGAACAGACTATCCTCCCCAGTAGAGCTAGTTCCTCCTTTATGTCTTGCTAATGTGCTCTACCGCAAGCAGCATACTTTTGCTGGGGTGTACGAGCCCTCGGCCACGGTATAATACTCCCACCTTGTTACCCTTTGTGGAGTGAATGCAAGAGAAAACAACCCTAGGGTTAAGGCTCTGCCTCAGCACTGAGACTCCCTCTACTAGTCCCCATGTAAAGGCAGAGGCAATAAGAGAACCCAGCCTCCTCACATTCCAGATTGCACAGGACTCTGTTAAGTTTTACCTTATTTTGAAACTTTTTTAAAAATAAAATTATATTGCTCTGTTAACAGAAAGTGAGCTTATAAAGTCTATTTTAAACAATGAGTATATGTCTTTAAAATGTTTTTTTTTGGTTGTTGTTGTTGTTGTTGTTTTTTGAGACAGGGTTTCTCTGTGTAGTCCTGGCTGTCCTGGAACTCACTCTGTAGACCAGGCTGGCCTCGAACTCAGAAATCCGCCTGCCTCTGCCTCCCAAGTGCTGGGATTACAGGCATGCGCCACCACGCCCGGCTATGTCTTTAAAATGTATTGTTCTCATTTGAATAGAGATCCTAATTTATGGAGCAGCATACCACAATCTCTCACATGCTCAATTCCTCCAGTCCAGGTACTCCTCAA
The DNA here is from genome assembly GCA_964023405.1 of Apodemus agrarius. Classification (NCBI taxonomy): domain Eukaryota; kingdom Metazoa; phylum Chordata; class Mammalia; order Rodentia; family Muridae; genus Apodemus; species Apodemus agrarius. Next base: position 136,415,734 of record OZ030005.1, read on the forward strand.
ACACTGGTGGCAGCACTGAGTCTTTGGCTCTTGGTGAACAAGTTTCTAGGCAGGCACTGAGATGGGGTGTGACCCTTATGAGAGAAGGCCTACTCAGTGCCCGACTACCAGTGATTACTTAGCCTGAGTTATCTATGGAGTGCTAGCCCACCAGAACAATGATTCTGAAGTCTGTCATGTAGCTCAGACTATGAGTGGTTAGAAGGACTTGTTGACCTGAAGTCTCCCTGGTGAGCTCCTTGTGATAGTCAGGTGAAATAGTCTACAGATGCTCCTGGCTGGCCATGTTAGACCAGTACACTGGATAGCAGGCCCTTCTAGGCATTGACCACATAATGCTAGAAACAAAGGAGCCTCTCTACCAATCTCTGAACTGCTAACACCCACAGATTCTCACCCACCTTCAGGATGAGAGTACTGGGTGAGAAATCTGAGAAGCACGGTGAATATTCCTATAGCAAAGCTAAGTCTTGTCCTTACATAATCAAATTAATTCTTCAGTAGTAGACTTTCTGACTTCTGAAATATAAGCAGTAAATTGATACTGGCATGAAGCCTTGTGACCAGAAAAGGATGCTTTTTGATCAGAAACTCTTAATATAGCATTCTGTGGGAAGTGCTAAACAGTTGGAGGTCTAAGGAAGTAAACACAGTTTGGCCTCTAGTAAAGTAACCAATTGCAAGGAGCAACAGTTATCCAGAGCCTACAACAGACCAGGAGAGGGAGGAAAGGAGCAGATCCAGCAGAAGGGTCCTCTGTCCCAGAAGCAGCCTTCTTGTACCTATCCTGTTCCACGGGGGCGAGCAGCAGCTAGGGAAGAACAGTGTATTAAAGGAATGTCTTCTAGGGTCTTGGAATCCTTGCAATCAGGAGAATGGAAGTGGTAGTGCAGGAGGTAGCCTTTGACTTAGATTCTCACTGTGCCCTCTCCAGGTTAGCCCTGCCTGTCTAGATGAAGCAAAATGTAGGCCCTTAGGCCAGTGTGCCAGCTAGATACCTGTCTTTTTGTCCTGAGAACATAGGCAATTAGGCCAGCTACCATGCATGGCATCAGGTGGCAGCCTGGCTTGTTTCTGAGTCCTGTGTTCCATAGTCCTGAGAGGCTACAAGGGGGTAGGGTGAAAGGTCTTTCTGACTGTGACCTATTTTTTCCTTTCTTGTGCTTTAAAAGGTTGCTGATAGTTTATTTAAGAGAAAGAGGATAGAAGAATGTTCCCTGAATGCCAGGGAAATGTTTTCCTTTCGGCTTCTCATGGCAGAGCTTAGCCTTAAAAGGCGATGTGTGCTTGGCTTCCAGGGCAGGGCCAAAAGCAGCCAAAACCAGGCAGAGGACAGAGTAGGGTACAATCCAGCTTTTAGGCTGCTGGCACAGCAGAGACTCTAAGGGAAACAGCACGGAATCTGTTAGGCTGAAGCACAGGTGCGGATGTACCATATAGAAAGAGAGCACTTTAAGGCCTCCTGGCATGAGCCCAGCTGTGTAGGCTTTAGCCTCTCTGTTGTGTAGTTGTGGATAAACTCCAGGAGGGGCTCTACCAATGACTTTGGGGCACAACTGCTCCCTGTTCTCAGCATGTCTCTGAATCCTCGTCTTCCACTAGTGATGTGTGCTAAGTTCACCTACTATTCAGTCAGAAAGAAGAGACCAGCCTCTCTAATGCTGGCTCAGGCCTGTAGTGTCTTCCAAGGGTAGGTTTTCTTTGAGACTACCAACTACCTTCTGTTTTCTGTGTATCCTATCCTAGAAACCAAGACTATAGAGCAGGGGGCTGGTAAGAGCCAAGCTGTCAAGCCATTTCCATGTTCTGTGGCTTGGGGTGTTTACCTGCAAGCTAAAGGAAGTAAAGACAGGGCAACTAGGAAGGTGGCAACTAAGAACCAGCCATCACCATGGCTCCTGAGCACAGTTGAGGACCCATTCAGGGAGGGTATCCTATGAGCAGCATCTTACCCTTACTCCCACTCATTGTTACAAGGGAGGAGATAGTTCATCTGGGCAGAAGCTGGAAGGCCTGCCTCCCTCTATAATAGGGCAAAGTCAAAAGGCAGCAAGTAGATGTCATGCTAGATATCAGCATGTACACATGAAGCCCAAGCCTTTCCTGTTTTAGTCATATTCCCATTTAGCAGCTGCCGCCCATTACATGGGGCCCTGGACCCTGGAACATAGTGCACTTTGGGACACTCTCCTGCCAACCTAAGTTTCTCAGTCCTCGTCACAGAGCCCTCACTCTAGAAAGAGGAACAAGAGGTAACACAGGGCCCACATTCTGCTTGAGAAGAATATGGCAGTTGGTAGTAGAAAGGCCTGTTGAAGGACATCAAAAGCCTCACTCCAATTTCTTTCCCTGAGGGGTGCTTGGCGAGTTCAATAGAATCATCTAGAGGACCAATTTTAGCTCATTTGCCAGTGTCTCTGTATTCACATGGTAGGTTGGGCAAAGAAGTATCTCCCAGGTTCTGAGACAAGCTGAAAAGTTGTGGCATCAGTGGCTGGCCATACCTGCACACTTGCCTGAGGTCATAGGCTCTCCCAGCTTCCTTTATACCACTCACTGCTGTGACCCACATGGAGGAAGGACTATGCAGACAAAGCCTTGAGTGAGACTGTACTATAGGGACCAGGGAGTAGGTGCCACACGTCAGTATACCCACAAAACTGCTATGAGCTCCTGGGAACCCCACCACCACCACCACCCACACACATCCAAAACAAAGCTCTCAACCATGAGGGTGAGGCTAGCATTTTACTTAAATAAAATACCTACTTTAGAGGTAACCACACTCTACCAGAATCACCTTCTTGCCTCCCACATATCCACCTGGCCTTAGATTCCTTCTCTCTTCTTCAATGTCTCTGCTGCTACAGTGCTCTGCCCACCCTGCCCATATGGCAAACTCCCCCTAGTCCTCTAAGATCCCAACTCTGAAATGTCACATCTTCTATTCTAGCTGGCCACATCCTATGACACTGAACCATTTGGTATCCCCAGCACCAGGTGTGAGACAATCCTTATTGAAAGTCTGACCAATGAAGAGCAAAAGAAATGTACAGTTAATAAAAAGAATCTCTATGACAATGTGATGTCAAGCACGAGGCTGGGATGGCTCTGATATTGTTGGTGGGAAGTAGGCTAGCAGCATCTTTCTGGGACCAGGAGGATAAGATGCTATGTTCCCATCTGCTCTTGCCCTGCAGTGAGGCTTAGCCTGTATCCTCCCCACAAAGCCCCATTTGGAGCTCCACCTTAAACTTCCCAACACAGATGCTCACAAAGCAAAGTACTCTAGGAGAGAAATGCTCAGACTTGGAAGCATACATCAATCACATTCCAAATTAGGGCAGATGATGATGCCATCACCTTGTTGGCATTCTAAAACTTTATGCCTTCACATAGAAATTGACACAGTTCTGGGTTCCTGCTTGCATCCCCTGTGGATGCTCCCTGTCTAGATGCTCAGGAAATGATGAGATGGCAATAGCCTAGAGGAGCAGGTAGGGTCAGAGGTGAACAGGGATAGGTAGGTGTACAGAAACATGTTCCAGAACTTACCAGTCAACTGCAAAGGGCTCTCACAGGCTGGATTAGTGTCAAAGCCTCACCAAGATTTCTATGCTTTGGGAGTTCACAGTTAAAGGAGACACTGGAAAAGCAAATGCTATTTACTTTCCCGGCTTACTTTCATTTTAAATAATAATGGTCCTGCTGGGCACTGTGCCACACATCTTTAATCGTAACACTCAGTAGACAAAGGCAGACAGATCTCCGTGGGTTTAAAGCCAGCCTAGTCTATGTAGTAAGTTCCAGGATAGCCAAGGCTATACAGTGAGAGTGTGTCCCAAAAATAAAGGAAGGAGGGATGAAAGGGAGGGAGGGAGGACAGGACAGGACAGGACAGGAAAGGGAAAAGAAAAGATGGATGACAATGGCCCATTTTGTTAAGAGACAAACACGAGATTCCTACATGGAAGGGAAAACTGACTGGAATCCAAAAGGCAGTGCCTCTTCCCTCCTGGCTGGGGAGTACAGCCCCAAATTGACTTGAAACTGCCATTCCACCAGCAAGTCATTCATACACACCCTCACTCATCCACTTACATTCCACCTACACCCCAGACTTGGAGAAAGAAAACAAACCACTGCAGGTCAGAAAAGTCTGAAAAGCTTTCCTGGCCACATTCCAGTAGCAGCTTTCATACATATATCAAGCACCTGGGATATAACATGTCACTTTTCTGGACACTCAAGGACAGGTTCCAGGACATTCCTGCCTTGGGTAGCCAAGGTTCATGTCAAAGAGAGACAGCTATTGGCCAAAAAACACAAGCCAGACAAACTTGCTGGTGATAAAGGCTACTCGCTGTCCAGCAGTTTGCAGAGGGAGGAGAGGAGGACTCCTGACAATCAAGGAGCTTATGTAGCAAAGGTCCAATGCCGGTGCTGTGCTCCTGGGTAGCATGCAATGAGCTCAGTTGCTAGACTGGCCAAGCTGCACCAATTACCCCAGCACCAACCCCAAAGGTGGCACGCCCATCCCCAGCACACCAGGCTGGTTTACTGAGAAGGCAATCAGGGCCACAGCCAACCACCTCCCAGGCACACTGCGTTTAAATTTGGGTTAGGCTGTTACCTGAGCACTTTGCTGATGGCCTGAAGCACCATTTTACACCGAAGTCCGGTTTTGGGGGGATGGCTGAGCAGAGTTCGCTCTGAAGGGAGACTGCAATGCTCTCTAACCATGATGTGGAGATTGCAGAGCTGGTGAGGGAAAGTGGGGTCCAGGCAATGTAGCTCTGGGTTCCCTCCCTCGGAAGTGCCCTCCGCCCTTGCTCTAGGCCAATGAGGACCACAGCAGAGACAAACAGCTGCTCCCTTTACACAGTAAGGGCCGCCCAGGCTGGTGAAATAGGGGAGTGTCTGAACTGCTTTTGCAAAGTAAAGAGCTGGCTGGGCAGGGTGGAATCAGCAAGGCCAGAAGGGAGGAGATAGGGTGGACCCAGAAGCAGGAAGGGCCTGTCACAGAGATCCAAGTAACACCTGGAGGCCCTCCCTTGCCACCTAGACTAGGCTGAACACAGCCTTGATGTGGGAAGCCGGGAAACAACAGGCAGGCAGAGCTTCTTCAATAAGCACACTTAGGACAGGGATCAACAGGCCATTGGGGTCCCTGTAGAGTAAGCACTAGCTGCTCCTACTCTGCAGGTGGGTGTCAGACAAGCTTTTTGAAAGGGTCAACAGGCTTTGGAAGAGTCTGGAGGACACAAAGCTGGTTCTGGACAGTGCTGTTCCTCAGGTCTGCCTGTCAGGATCACTGCCACTATGAGCCATAGGCAGCAGGAATACCCGGAACACCTCATGGGCATCCAAATTATGTAGCCAAGGCCTTCTTTATGGGAGACCACCAAGCCTTAGAAATCAGATACCTGGCAGTGGTAACTCCCACCCCATCTCATCCTGGGCTCCACTGCAGTGTCAGAATAGTCAACATGGACTGATAGAGAGGTACTGCTCCCAAGCTCCACTATGGTTTGGGCGGGAGTCAAGCACCCGTTCTCATGGCAATCAAGAGATGGACATTGTAGAACTTCTCCTCAGAGATAACAGGTATGAACCAGGCTTGGGTGTTTTTTATGTTTTCCCCAAAGTTAGACAAAGGTTATGGGATGAAAAAGGAAGATGGTCTTCTCTTAAGCTCCCACTAAGGGTCCTCATATAACTTGTCTCTGAGCCAGGAACCCTGGCTCTCTTGCTAGGCTGTCTGTAAGGTCTCTACTGTACAGAACTCTCTTCTCTCAGGAAGAAAAAGGATACAAGTGAGCAGGTGAGTGCTGAAAAACTTGGCCCTACCTCCTGGAGGATGGTCTGGTTACAAGAAGCTGAACCTTTGAATAATATGCTTCCTGGTAGTAGTATATAAATAAGTGCTAGATGTGTGAAAAAGCAAACAAACAAAAAACAGAAAATGCAAACTATAACCAGGAGAGAAAGCCAGTGCAAACAGATCCTGAGAGGGCAAAGAATTTGAATAACTAAACCCCATAAGCAGGTATGTGTCAACTCTAGAAGTTAAAAACAGTACCCAAATGAACAACACACAAACATGTAAGTCAAACTGTCACACTGAAATGAGACCCTAGTGACATGAGAAGGCAGGGTAAGCCAACCAGCTGGCTAAAGAGCAGACAGAGGACAAGAGCCTGCAAATTTCATGATGGATGGAACTAGAAAATACCCTGTGTGAGATAACCCGGACAACAAAAGAACACACATAGTGTGTACTCACTGATAAGTGGATATTAGCCCAAAAGCTCAGAATACCCACGATTCAACTCACAGACCATATAAAGCCTATGAAGAAGGAAGACCAAAGTGTGGATGTTTCAATCCTACTTAGAAGGGGGAACAAAATAATCACAGGAGGAAGAAGGAGAGAGGGACCTGGGAGGGAAAGAGGAGGGGGCGAAGGGGAGGAAGGATTGTATATTGGAAAAGACAGCAGAGAAGTACAGAAGGTCAGGGAAATGAATAGAAATATGTAGCAGTGGGAGGTGGGGAACTTTAGGTAGCCACCAGAAAGTCCCAGATGCCAGGGAAGGGAGAGGTTTCCAGGACCCAACAGGGATGACATTAGCTGAAAAACCCCAACAAAGGGGAGACAGATCCTGTTGAGACCACCTCCAGCAGATAGGCAAGGCCCTCAGTTGAAGGACGAGACCACCCATCCATCTCAAAATTTTTAACCCAGAATTACTCCTGTCTGAAGGAAATGCAGGGACAAAAAAAATGGAGCAGAGACTGAAGAAAAGGCCATCCAGAGACGACCCACCTAGGGATCCATCCCATCTGCAGACACCAAACTCTGACGATAGATAGATAGATAGATAGATAGATATAGACAGAGCTATATATGCATGCATTTGCGCGCGCACGCACACACATACACACAAGCTATAAGCTAGACCAGACTCCTGTTAGCAAAAGCTTCTTGGTGTATACAGCACAATAGTGTATACAAATGCAGATACTCACAGCCAACCAACAGGCTGAGCCCACCAAGGGCTGAGCCTAGGGACCCCAGTGGAAGAGTTAGGGAAAGACTGAAAGAGCTGAAGGAGTCTGCAGCCCCATAGGAAGAACAATATCAAGCAACTGGACTCCTCAGAGCTCCCAGGGACTAAACCACCAACCAAGGGAAGGATCCATGGCTCCAACTACATAGTAGCAGAGGATTGCCTTATCTGGCATCAATAGGAGGGGAGGCCCTTAGTCCTGTAGGAGTCTTGATGCCCCAGTGTAGCTGAGATGCTAGAGTGGTGAGGTGGGAGTGGGTGGGTGGGAGGAGGAGTACTCTCACAGAGGCAAATGGGAGGGGGGATGGATCGGGGGGGGGGTTGAAAAGGGGAGACTTGGGAGGGGGATAACATTTGAAATTTAAATAAATAAAATAACCAATAAAAAAATAGAGTAAAACTTTTAAAAATGTGAGAACCGAAAAGGTGAATTAGTACTCTGAATGGTGGAAACACAGAGGCTGGCCAAACGGTACAAGGCCCAAAGTCCAGGGAGAGATCAGGACAAAACCATTAAAAGATTTATTCAGGATAGTGGCATGATCCAAGTTATGTTTCTCACAAGGTTTGCTGGTTGTGGTATATGCTAATGGGGATGGAGCAAGAAATCTGGGCTAGCAGTTTGAGCACTGAGGTACCTGGTGTGGGAAGAAGCACTTGCCCAACATGCTCTGGAGACAGTGCCATGGCATCCAGGATGGCTTTTGGCCACTCCATGCCTGCGTCACTTTATTCTGTCTTACTATTAAGAATAACCTGAAGCTGCGGAATCTTAAAGAGAGGGCTTATTTAGCTTACACTTCTGAGTTCATGGTCCCCCATCTGGCAACTGTCAAAACTAAAACCAACCAACCAACCACAACAACAAACCCCTCAAAATTCCCTTTTATTTTTATTACTTTATGTGTATGGGTGTTTGTCTGCATGCATATCTATACATGTGTGTCTGGTACGCATGGAAGCCAGAAGTCAGTACAGGATTCCCTGGAACTAGAGTTACAGATATTTGTGAGCTGCCATATAGGTGCTGAGGATCAAACTTCCAGTCTTCTGGAAGATTAATCAGTGCTCCTAACCACTGAGCCATCTCTCCAGCTTCATATCAACTGCCCTTTTGATGACTAAATTCCAAGGTATCATATGAAAGATTTTTCTAATCCTAATCACCCATTGAAGCTCTTGCCTCTGAACATCATGATAGAAATCAGTCTCTAGAAATTAAAGTCAATATATAGGCTCGGGGAGGGGATGGGGGGAGCATACGCAAACCATATTCAGACCACAACAGCACCTATCAGAATGGCTAAAATAAAGTGCTAACAAAAACATGGAACAAGTAGATTCCTTAATCATTATTGGAGGGAATCTAAAGTGACCAGCTAGTCTGGCAATCAGTTTGAAGGTATTCTAAAAAGTTAAACATACAATTACCATATGACTCAACCACTTCTCTCCTGGGCATGTGACCTAGAGAAATGAAAACTATGTCAAAACAAAGGTATGAAAAAGGTATGAAATCATTCAGTGGGTAAAGGAATGTGTTAGTAAGAAACAGTGGTAAGCCCCATCTCACACTGAGATGCATCAGAGAACTAAGCACAACCAAAGCTCAGCAGCACCTCTGCCAAGCCCAGAGCAGGCAAAGTTTTTCAGAATATAAACAGCACTAAATTAAAAAGAGAAAAAAGGATCTCACCAACATTTAAAAATACCCAAACTCTTTTTTAATGCTACTAAAAAATGAACATACTTAGGGATGGAAAGATGGCTCAGTGGTTAAGAACACTGGTTGCTCTTCCCAAGGACCTGGGTTCTATTCCCAGCATTAGTGTGGGCAGCTCACAAACATCTGAAACTCAGTTCTAATACACTCTGCAGGCAACATCTGTGTACCAGGCACACACATGGTACATATACATACATACAAACAAAACATATATATGCCTAAAATAATCATTAAATTTAAAAAAATGAACAAAGTAGGTAACCATAACTTGCATGTACCCAATAAAATACTTTGATCTGCACTAAGTACAGAAGTCCTACAACTCAATGATTTAAAGACAATCCTGTTTTCAAGAAGAGCTAAAGACTGAACAAGATATGTATATGTTACAAAGGCAGACAATCACACAATGTTCTGGCTAATTTTATGTTGATCTGGCACAAACTAGAGTCATCTGGAAAGAGGTAATCTTAATCCAGGAAATGCCTCTATAGGATTGGCTTATAGGCAAGTTTGTAGGACATTTTCTTGATTGATAATTGATATGAGAGGACACAGCCCACTGTGGGTGGTACCAACTTGGATAGGTCAAAGATGGTATAAGAAAGCAGGCAAACTATAGGGAGCAAACTAGTAAGCAGCACTCCTCAATGGCCTCTGCATCAGTTTCTGACTCCAGGTTCCTACTTTGATTTCCTGCCCTGAATTCCCTAGATGTTAGACCAAAAGTTGCAAGATGAAAAAAAAAAACAAAAAACAAACAAACAAAACAAACAAACAAAACAAAACAAAACAAAAAACCCTCTTTCCTCCCTCAGTTGTTTTTGGTTACAGTATTTTATCAAAGCATAAAAGCCCTAACTAATAAATACCATATCTCAGTGGATAGGAGCACTGACTGCTCTTCCAGAGGTCCTGAGATCAATTCTCAGCATCCTCATGCACACATCTGCCTTTAGCTTGCACACTTGAGGCAAATTCCTGGTTGAGAAGCTACAGGGCCCACAGATCTACTCTAGCCAGGAACATAGATACCATAACAAAGCAGTCCCCAAGCAAAGTAAGTGTGTCCCCCAGACATATATTGGACAGTCTAGTTAACTGCTCTAGGTTAAGTAAATAATGCTCCTACCAGCCATGCAACCTTAGTCACACTACAAAAAGCAGAGGCATGCCAGGTCCCAGTCTATTGGGAACATACGTGTTCTAGGGCTATAGGAATTCCTCAGAAGCCCGCATGCCATGTAAAAGACTCCTTGAATGAAATCTAGAGTGACCAACTGCAGTATCCTATTATGCTATGCTTAGTCCTATTGGCTCAGCAGCTCCCTGCTCCTCCCTGAGTTATAGAGATCCCAGGCAGTGTGACCAAAAAGCCAAGGTTGAGCAGAAGGAGCACTGCCTGCTCACTGCCAGAGAGCAAGAGCTCCTGGAGTGAAGATTCCTTTGTCCCAGACTCCTGGCAATCCCTCCTCCAGAGCCCAGGAACCTCAGGCAATGAGTGACCAGGAGACAATCTTTGTTCTGCTTTCTTCCAGACAGTTCATACTCTTTTTCTGGTGTGCCACAGGGTTCAAAACTATGATGCTGGGCTGTACCTTTCCAGCTGGAGAAAGAAGGCTTCCTAAGACCCTTCAACCTTCTCCATGAAGGCCTCCTGCATGTAAGTGCCTCATTCACCCTATGTGGCTACACCAAGAGACTCTGGATGGCAGATTTTCCCACTCAGAGACTTATCTTATCAGCTCCCTTCAGGGGGATAAGTAGCCTGAGTAAATGGAAAGAGATAGCCAAAATGACTATAGCAGTAGCTACAGACTCCCTTCTGACCACTGGGCTTCCACACCTGCTAGATGGTATCCTTTACATGGAGGCTTCTGGGCTAGACCCAAACCTTGATGCCAATTCCAGAGTAATTTCAGGCTAGACTAGGTAGAAAAGGATACCCTGTGCAGGAGTCAGGCAAGGACACAAAGCAGTTGCTTTCTGACAACTATACCAAACTACAGGCTGAAACTCCAGGAAAGGAGGAGAAAGCCACTCCTTGAGAAACTTCTATGTACCAGGCAGCACAAAAACTAGCACAAGGCTAAAGAGATGGTTCAGCAGTTAAGAGCACTTGTTCTTACAGAGAATCTGAGTTCAATTCCTAAGACCCACATAGTAGCTCACAGCCACCTAAAACTCCAGTTCTGGGAATATTCAATGCCCTCTTCTGACCTCCATGGGCACTAGGCATGTACATGTGGGGAAAAAGTGATATACATAGAATAAAATAAATAAATCTTAAAAATAAGTTAAATCCCATTAAAAGGGAGGGAGGGAGGGAGGGAGGGAGGGAGGGAGGGAGGGAGGGAGGAAGGAAGGAAGGAAGGAAGGAAGGAAGGAAGGAAGGAAGGAAGGAACTGGCACAAAAGCAACTTAAGAAAAGCTTCAACTTTTCACCAACATCCTGGCAGTCACAAGACAAGGAGCTGCCCTGAAGGCTGGAGACATATGGACTTTAGAACTAGCTTATTTACCAGCGTCATGCACCCAGGAGAGGAAACTAAGGTAGAGGTTGGTAGCTGAGGCAGGCCCTCCCTTGCTGTGGGCTCTGACCCAGTCTTTATACCTCAAGGCTATCCCACGTCATTCCCTGTACTACCAGCCAGCACTGGAGCTTTTATCCTTGACCACCTCCAAGAGTACACAGGGAAAGGAAGCAACCATGTTTACACCCATGTGGCGATGCTCCTGTGCCAGGACTCCATAGCCTTGTCACTAAGAATCTTGTGCTTGGTTCAGTCCACTCCTACTCAAGATAAGGTATCCCACTCCTTCTCAGGGTTGCAGAGACAAAGCTGCTGTGAGCTCTACCCCTAAACCCACCACTGCTCCCACAAGCAAGCCAGTGATATTTGAACTCAGTATCTGTCTCTTCACATGATGAACTGAGAAGACAAGGACAGAAACATCCTTTCCTGTCAGGAGGAGCCTCCCTTCCACAGCTATCAACCTGGACAGGACAGGACAGGACAATGTAAAATGTAGAAAGATGTAGGCAGAGTGCCAGGGTACCCCAGCTACAAGAGGAACCCTCTCATACTGTGCAAACTCACACAACTCAGCTACAAGAAGTTAGCAAGAGCCCCTCCTCCAAGGCAGCAAGCAGAGGACTCACAGGGACACTCAGCAGGCCAAACACCCTTCTACAGTAAAGATTAGGCACTGATTGTGAGGAAGTAGCAGCAAGGTAAGACTGGAAAGAAAGTGCTGCCTGGTACAATCAAGTAAAAAGGAAGAAAGGCAAGAATTCCAGGACAAATTTAGAAGGCAAAGAAATGCACCACCATGTCACCCAAAGCCTTTCATTCCAAGATCTTGTCCCACCAGAAACTGATTAAAGAGGCTGTTGGAGCCTACACAGTTACCCTGCCTGGCCCAGCTCCTATACCAACAGGAGGGCAGAGGTGTTAAAGGGCCTCAGCAACACTTCCTTTCGGACGTCCGATGCGCACAGGCTATCACATATGGCAAATGGGAGGGTAGTTTAGGGAGGAAGGAAGACTTGTGTTTATGGCTAAGGCATGTCCTGTACTAGAGAGACATAGAACCAGTTCTAGGTTCATCTGTAACCACAGGTAGGGCCTACACTCACCAAGTAGACTGCTCACTATTCCCAGGAGCTTATAGGTTCCAAAGCCAAGTCCATTCATAGCAGGAAGACTGTGACATCCTGTCTATCACACACCCTTGGCATGTCACCAAGCTGTACAGGCCCTGAGCACAGGCAGCCAGGAAAAGGGCAATGGCCAGCCCTGCCAAGCTGCCCCTCCCTGCCTGGTGGTATAAAAACCTCAGCTGCAAAATATAGCCCAGCTCAGTCCACAGGGAAGAGGCAGGGAGCCCTACACAAGAGGGAGGCAGCAGTTCTGACAAGGCTGGCTAGATGGAGCAGAGCTGCTCTCAACTTGCTGGGTGTCTCTGCTGTCTGAGTGTTGGGTTCCAATCCTGCTGATTCATGTTATAAACTAGGCAAGGAACCCCCTACAGAGACCTTAATGTGGTACTCTAACCAAAAAAAAAAAACCCCAAAAACCAAAAGCCTGAAAATCAGTAGGGTTTAGGCCAGTTTTCCTCCCTAAAAGAAAAGCCTGAAATCCAGAAACAGAGAAGACTTTCAGAGAAAAAATACAGAGGAACTGTCTGAGGAAAATGAAAGGGAACGTCTATGGAAGGATAAAAGACATCTCTAGAAGAGAGTGCAGAGTATTCCAGTGCAGATAGCTCTACTGAGGACTGGTCACTGCTCCAGCCCATCAGGAACCCACCTGATACAGGTGGAGAAACCTAGGCCCCACTGCCACAGAAGTATAGCTTCAATCGCACAGCATGGTATACACCCCTCCAGGACTGTGTCTGGCCTATGGCTCTACTACACAGAAGTCAGAAACCACCAAGTGGACTCTTAAGATCTGAGAGGTCAGTGCAGTACCTGGTATTGTCCTTGTTTATTGTGTCACAAATACCAGGTGAGGGAGGTGCCCAGGCCTTGTCAGGGCTCTGTCAGTCTTTGTCATTTTGTATAAGGAAAGGCTGTGTGGGTAAAAGAGAAGGAGGCTGGCACTCCAAAAGGCACAGGAACTGGTCCTTTACTGGCCACCTGTTCCAACAGCTGCAGGTCAACAGGCAGGCAGGCTGTCCCTTCAAAGGCACATTCCTCTCTAATTGAAAATGTTTTTGTCTTTAAAGACAGAGGGGAGGCATTAAATGTGGGAGTAGCCTGTGTTCTGACAATGAGAGGAACAGCAGAGCAGGTGCCAGGGACCACCCTTTACATCCTTTAAGGAGGCAGCAACGAGGCTGTAGCTTCTGGAGAAGACTCTCTAGCACACAGGACCTGTGGAAAGGCCTGATAACACTACCTGCCACCTTACTAGACAGTTATCTAGGGTAGTTTATCTTTCAGCACCTTGCTAATACTGGCCCAACCTTGACCCTTGGCCAAAGAAAGCCTTCTTAAAGTCAAGCTTGCCCAAATCACTCTTGGATTCAAGTTTTCAACATCCATCTTGACCCATTTCCTGCTGATGTAATATAATAATACCTGGGTGGGAAATTTATTATAGGCTCATTCAGTTCTCCATTCCTAAGTCCAAGAGGCTGGTATCTGGCGACAGTCTCCATGCTATGGCATTCATAGCAAAAAACAGAAGGGCAAAAAAGGAAAGAACAAACAGGAATATTGCCTATGCATAATACTAGCATTAGCATACTTAAACCAGAGCAGTGCTTATATTGCTCTGACTGCTCAGACTCATAGGGGCTCTATGGCTTCCCATGACCTACAGGTGCTAGCATACACAGAGCTTCCTCAAACCCCAGCATTTGCTGTGCCCTCTGCCTACAGGTTCCCACTGCTCCTGAAGGTCTTTATGAATCTTCCCAAGGTTACTCAGGAGTACCATCCTCCTTGTCTTGCCTGGTCTGTAGGCTGTTGACACCTGAATCCTAAAGAAGGGCCCAAACAGCAGAGGGGCAATGCCATAGGTTCAAGTGTTTATAAATCAACCTCAAGGAGATGTCTACTCTACCCAAAACCAATACTAAAAGGTAAGGAAGAAAATATACACAATAGGGGTGGGAGGACAAAAGGCTAACAAACAAAAGAAAAAAAAAGAAAGAAACAACTAAAGACAATGACTATCACCATCCTCCATCACAGCAGGCCAGGCATTCCCTGCCTAGAGCCCACCTCACAGAATGCTTCAGCATGCAAACCATGAACACCCATGGACCAGAAAATCTGATTTTCTTTTAAAGCAATTCATCACAAACATCTAAACTCATAATAACTTACAAATAATGAGGTTGAATAAGCACTGATTATAGAATGACACACCAGAAAGAACAAGATGGCCCTTCCCCTCATGAAGGCTACAAGATTGCTTTTCTACAAATATAGCAGCTGGTGAAGTAGGAGGTCCATGTGGTAGGAGGTCCGGGCATATCAGGGACATCATCCCCTCTCAGGTAGACTCTAGGGCATCCAGAGGAAGCCTGTAATGCAGATTCCCATGCATGACAGATGGGTTGGCTCCACACCTATCCCATAATAAGTGTCACTATTCTGACTCTGAAGGTCAGGGGCTCCACCTTGTCCAAGTCCATGGACCACACCAGAGTCTTGGCTTAAGGCTTCAGAACTGATGTACTTGGGCTGGGGATACAGCTCAGTAGTAGGGTACTTCCTTAACACGCACAAGGGTGTGGGTTCCACACCCTGACCCCTCAACCAGCACCAAAGGGGGAAAAAATAAGGAAAGAAAGAAACTAAGAAAACAAAAACATAATATCCTAATGTACTGTTTCCAAGTCGATTTGTTCCAGTGACTAAATGACACCCAGCTATGTTCTCTATCCCCTGGGTAGAGTTGTCAATCATTATCTTGCCAACATATTACAGGGAAGGATGTGGCAAACCAGGTCACTGAAGATGATACACACAAATACATTACAGCTTAAAACTGTATACCTACCTCACATCCATCACACACAAAATTCTGCAACTACTTTTTGGTGGTCTTGTAGTTCAGAAGCTCCCTCCCCTCTGATGCAGAGTCACCAGCCCTAATTCTGGCAGTGACATGACCCCCAAACCCAGGGCAATCTGTGAGAGGGGATAATAGCAGACCATAATCTTTAAGCAGGGTTGCTATCTAAATAGGGTCAATGATGTAATAAATTACAAGCCCTTCCTCTGGACAAACAAACAAAAATCCTCTACATGTTATTCCCATAAAGAGCCAAGAGAAGCAGACATAAACAGAATGGACGTGTTCCTATGGCTATCCTTACTGCTCTTGAGATGTAAGAGTGGTCAAAGGCAACCTGAAACTAACCATTAAAACAAAATATCAGTAATGAGGATTGTGGGTCAAAATAAACAAGGTCAAAGGTGATCCAGTTAGAATAATCTCTTTCACCCACTGGATTGTCAGAGATGAAAATGCTAGTGTCTCCCTAAGCTGGCACAGATGAGCACTCATATTCTCCCACCACTCCTGGGACAAGACACCACTGGTCTTAAGGCATGGCTCCTGGGTCACACGTGCATGTGTACAGACACACCTAAAGGTGTAGGCTGCTAGGCACTGTCCCCAATGCCAGCTCTGCACTTGGTATTGGATATGCTCTTACTATGCAGAGCTTCCTCCAGCCTTCTCTCATTAACCCCACAGCAACTCAGGAAAGTTAACCAACCACACAGTAACATCACAAAAGAGTAACTGTTCTTTGTACTGTGAACAGGATCACTGTGGGGCCCTAAGTCGTCAAGAGTGCCCTCTAGTGGAGACAAAGCCTAGCCTAGGCTGTATGCAGTTACATCCTGGTGTGGGGGTAGCAGCCCACAAACCTGGCTCAAGATGGGACATGGTGTTCATAAGTATAAGTAGTGAAAGCAATAACAGGTGACAGACCTTCAATCCAAAAGTGCTTACAGATATATGAATCTTAAACTGGCACTTCTGAAAGACAAGTAGGGTCAGCTTCTTTATTCTGAGAGCTGGCAAACTGAAAAAGACAAGCATATACCCTGGCTTTCTTGGGGGTGCCAGGTAGGTATGAGAGATACTTCTTCACAGATATCTACCTAATGAGAAAAGCCGATAAGGGAAATTAGTGTCCAGAAGCATCCAAAGACTTCACAGATCCTGCCAACGACCAGTGGCTGACAGCACCACCATAACTGAGGAAGCACCTACACTGGTGAAGAAGTCTGGGCCTTTGCTAAGGTACCTATGGATAGTTAGCCCAAGCACAAACATTGTGAAAGACATAGTCCAGATGACAGTCATATAGCAAAACCTGTTTCCTCAACAGAAAAGTACAGAGAAGGTGCTTTTACAGCTCAGATGGCATCTGGCAACACCAACAGAGCTACCCATGGGTTTATCTGGGTCTCAGATGTGAGGGAGGGATAAGTAAAGGGAAAGAAAAAGGAGTGAAAAACTGGAAGAGGAACAGATATGTGGGGGTTTGGCAGGAAAGTGTGAACAATGAAAGAAGACTTCCTGTGACTAGAGTGGTGGCACTTAGAAGGCAGAGGCAAGAGGATTAGAAGTTATAGGCCAAGCTGGGTGGCAAAGTGAGATCCTATCTCAAACAAAACAAAACAAAACAAAACAAAAACAAAATCCACTCCATCTTTCAGAGAATACTATTGAAAGAAGACTTCAACATGCTTGGGCAGAGTGTTGTGAGCATGTATAGCTCAGTGGTAAAGTACCTAGCCACCTTGTATGGAGGCCCTGAGTTTGCTCCCCAGCACCATGTACAGAAATAAAGCTCAGCAAATGTTTGGTTGGGAAGGGAAAGGTACAGAAAGGAGAGCAGGAATTTGGCCACAAGTTGATGCTATCAACACCATTCCATATCAAGGGCTCTGCCCTTCAGCCTCTGGGCTCCATCAGAAGCCCACACTGCCATGATTGTGGCATAATTATAAAGGATGGCACTGCATCAAGGGAAGAAAGGAGAAGGGAAAAAGGAGGACAGGCCCAGAACTCTCTCAGGTTCACCCTTCCACTGTACCATACACCCTGACCCAGTTTTTCTAAATCCAGGGTACCCATGTAGTGAACTCTTAGGTTAGCACAATTAGCTCATTACAGACCTGAAGGCCTGGCTTGGTCTGCCCTCAGGTCCAGCCTTGTGATGAGGTCACAGACCCTTCCTTCCTCACACAGTTTCCACAGAAGAAATGGCCCTTCTGAGTCCTCTCTTACCAACCTCAGGACACAACGTAACCAGCCACATCCTGAACAACAGCTGTGGAACCATTTATCATGGGTGCATGCAGAGGATGCCAAATCTAGAAACAGCAATTTCTTGCAATAATGTATTCCCACACCTACACCCACAAAGCTGGAGCCACTAGAGCTCCCACTAGAAAAAAGTGGTAACCAAAGACCCAAAAGTAATCCTAGGGTCTGGATAAAGTATGCACTGGCAACTGGCCCAAAATTTATAGGCTCTTGCTTCTGAAAAGCTCTCAGATATCTCTTTGGCTCTTCCAATGTCTCTCACAGGGAGGGGCTTCCTGCAGGGGATATAACACACCAAACAGGTAAATATTTGCCTAGACACAGCAAGTTTCCTTTAGTTTCCTCACAGGCTCTAGTCTGTACACATGCCCACATACACGAAGTCCTAATGGCTCAGGGCAATGTGTGAGTGAAGGCAGGAGTCAGTGCTAGAGTTGAGGAGGTATGACAAAACATTTCAGGTATGTAACCCCTACTCAGGAAAGAAAGAAAATCAAAACATGAGTAGAACCAGGATCAGCCTCAGGTTCCTCCTGGACTACCCCCTACAGATCCTGATCAGACCATGGAACCTGTCAAGTCCCAAGCTCTACATAGAAAGATGTAGAAGGTAAAAGATGCACCTGCTTGTTGTGAATGAGAGAACTCCAGTCCAACCCTGACCTGGGAGGTAAGTTGGCTGTATTCCCAATGGAGCTGTCTTTCTACCCTAGCCATTGCAAAAACTTGCCATAGCTTATCCCAACACACATGTGGACAGAGACCCTCAGAATGAGGAAAGAGAGTGTAGTCAAAATAGTGACCTGTCTGTTCTGCCGCAAGGTTGTAAGTTTACATACCAGGCAGTGTGCAATGAGCTGCAGCAGTGGGCTGTGCTAACAAGGAAAGATGCAGGGTCCCCTAAGGTACCCATGGACTACAGATGGGACCAAGTGTTTGTACACCATACTCACCACAGGTAGCAGAATCTCTTATAACCTGGTAGATTTAATGCCTTGGGACCCATTTATAGTTAACCTCTAAAGTGTTTGATATTTGCCCAAGCCATTCAAGAACACCCCTAACTCTCATTCACAAGGATTTATAAAATAAAGGAGCCCAAGCCAGGCGGTGGTGGCACACGCCTGTAATCCCAGCACTCTGGGAGGAAGAGGCAGGCAGATTTCTGAGTTCTAGGCCAGCCTGGTCTACAGAGTGAGTTCCAGGACAGCCAAGGCTACACAGAGAAACCCTGTCTCGAAAAAACCAAATCCAAAAAAACAAAAAAACCCAACCCAACCCAACCCAAACCAAACAAAAAAGAGCCCAAAATTACATGTTCAGAGTCTAGCTACCAGAAGTCATCATAGCTCTCTCGAGTACTTTGATGAACCCTCTAAAACAGATGGCAAGGCTCTGTCCTATCAGATACCCTGAACAAGCTACATGTATGCATGGGAAGGGCCCTTTGCCTCTCTAGAGTGCCAGCCAGAAGCTGTGCTATGGCAACAGGGGGAGCATTGATGCACAGTGTCTTTCCCAGGCCAGTGTCATGAGACCATAGCACAAAGAACCCAAGAATTAAAAGTTCTACCCAGTTTCTAGGGGAAGGCTAGCACATGAAGTCTACAGGAAGAGATATTACTAGTACAGGCTCTACTGTTGGGGAGACAATCTCAGCACACAGTGGATAGAAGCAAGCAAAGGAATGTAGACCTGGATCATTTCTGGACAGTCTCTGGTAGTAAAGATAGATCATGGCAGTGGCCAGGGACAGAGGACAAAAGTCAGAGTAAGCTGCAACCGAACATGTTTCTTTTTTTTTCTTTTCTTTCTTTTTTTTTTTTTTTTTTTTTTTTTTTGGTTTTTTGAGACAGGGTTTCTCTGTATAGCTCACTCTGTAGACCAGGCTGGCCTCGAACTCAGAAATCTGCCTGCCTCTGCCTCCCAAGTGCTGGGATTACAGGCGTGTGCCACCACCGCCCGACTCGAACATAAGTTTCTGAAAGCTGAAAGGTATTCTGGGTTGTTGACAGGCTGAGGAACACTAACAAGATTAGTATAGACTCTAGTAGTGCAAGTATGTCACAGCAGATTTTTATAAAAGTTACTTATGTTACACATTCCTGTAATCCTAGCAATGAGGAGACAGAGGCATGATTGGGTGATTCTGTCTCAAAAATAATAATAAATGTATGTTACATTAGGCCCAAATGAGGTGGCTTATATCTGTAATCTCAGCACTAGGGAAGCAAAGGTAGGACCAGGAGACCACTTTGTCTCAAAAGGAAAAAAAAAGTTATACCAGGCCATACATGTGTGTCTTATGCTTATAATCATAGTACCCATGAGGTGGAGGTAAGAGGATCTGGAGCTCAAAGCCAGCCTCAACTACATACCAGGTTTGAACTATATGAGATGCTGTTTCAAAAAAAAAAAAAAAAAAAAAAAAAAAAACAAGAAAGGTCCCACTGAAACCAGAACTTCAGGCCAGGTATAATGGTGCACATGCCTTTAATCCCAGGCAGAGGCAGGTGAATCTCTGTCAGTCTGAAGTCAGCCAAGCATACAGAGAGTTCCAGGACAGTCAGGGCTACAGTCTCAAATAAATAAAAACTAGAACTTCAGGATAAAGTTGTGCTGGAAAAGGAATCGCATCTAGGACAGTATATAGAAGTGGATTTGAGGACCACCAGCCTTGCACTTGGCTCAGCATCTACAATGCAAGGAAATCCATAATTCACAGAAGCAAAAGTGGCCTGGAGTTTCGTTATACAACTCAGAATCCAGACTGCTACATTGGCAGAGAAAAGGGGAAACAGGGCCTTACTAATGTTCACCAGTGATGGTTTCTTTAGAACTCTTCTAGGTTAGAGCAGTTATGTAACAAGATATATTGATTTAAGGACTGCCTGCTGATTTTGCATCTTGTTCTGCACAGAACTGGGGTCAGCATCCTGTACATCCTGTCTTTTTCCTCCCTTCTATTCTGTTCACTTTTCCTGTCACCAGAGAAGAGATTGGTCTCCAAGGTCTCAGACACTAGTGTATGAAGATACTTCAACATTAGTGGAGCTTTTAGGGAGCAGCTATACTTTTCCTTTAGTCACTATAGTGGGTGTACCCTGAGGCAACAGTCCATAGGACTGAGAGCAGAGGCCCCACTGGCTCCTTCCATTCCCAAGGGACCCCAGAGAGATTCCAGGATATTCACATAAATGCTAGAGAAACTAAACAACTACAACATCTAGGGGGCTGCAAATGCACAAGCTTTTGTTGTTTTAAATTTATTTTCAAGATTATAGTTACATCATTTCTCCCTTCCACCCTCCGAGCTGCAGACTCCTTGCTTTCTTTCAAATTCACAACCTCTTTTCTTCACTGTTATTAATGTGTATATGTTCTCTCTCTCTCTCTCTCTCTCTCTCTCTCTCTCTCTCTCTCTCTCTCTCTCTCTCTCTCAGTACAATCTGAATCTATATATCCCTGGCTGTTCCCAAATATATAGACCAGGCTGCAAACTCACAATATCTCTCTCTGCCTCCCAAAGACGTGTACCATTACACCCAATTCACCCATAGATTTTTAAAACATCTATTCCAATTTCCAGGAAGTAATAGTGCATGAGTGTGCTCTCCTGTGCCAGAAGCCATAGGGAGGTAGGTATCTGGCCCTTGTAGGTTCAGGATACATGGTCAGGTGGATGAAAAAAGACAGGAAAGTACAAAACTCCAAAAATTAACAGGGCTTACTTAGGAAGAAGGGTAATTTAAAAAGAGAATCAACTCGGGGACTGGAGAGATGGCTCAGCAGTCAAAAGCACCAGCTGCTCTTCCAGAGGACCCTGGTTCAATTCCTAACACCCACATGGTGGCTCATAAATATCTCTAATTCCAGTCCCAGAGAAAACATGTCACTGTGGGGGTGGGCTTAGAGACCCTCCGCCTAGCTTCTTAGAGACAGTCTTCTTCTAGCAGCCTTCAGATCAAGATGTAGAACTCTCAGCTACTCCCCAGCCATGCCTGCCTGGACACTGTCATGCTCCTACATTGATGATAATGGACTGAACCTCTGAACCTAAGCCAGCCCCAATTAGATGTTGTCCTTTATAAGAACTGCCTTGGTCATAGTGTCTGTTCACAGCAGTAAAACTCAGAAGACAGAGGTTTGGGACTGGGGATCGGTATTGCTGTGATAGGCCTGACCATGCTTTTGTTTGGAGGAATGTGGGTTTGGGGACTTTGGAATGCTTTAAGTGGGGCTTAATGGGCCACTCTAGTAGGAATATGGAAGACATTGGTACTGAGGGTGATTTGAAGCTGCAGACCTCGTCCAAGAGGTTTCAGTGGAGAGGAATTTCAGTGTGTAGCCTAGAGTCTGTTTCTGTGATATTTTGGTGAAGAATGTGGCTGCTTTTGCAACTTTTGTCTGAAGAGTCTACTGGAGGCTAAAGCAAAGAGATTTACATTTAATTGTATTAACAAAGGAAGTCTCAAAAAAACCCAGCAAGGTTCAAAAGGAAAAGTACAAAATATATGGTTCAAGTTATAAAGGGGACCAGGAAGAGCAATGGAGCTAAATCCTGTGTTTGAGGAGACAAACATGTTAAGGGAGTTGTGGCTTTGGGGCAAGATCCCACCCAGATAAAGTTATTGTTTTTACATTTGCTATTGAACAAGAAACAGTTATATCCCTAGGCATTATTATTATCTGGTTATCTGTGGGACAGTGGACTGTCCCACCAGACAGAACTGGTAAGGTATAGCAAAGTTCAGAAATTCATAAGTGAGAACAGCAGGAGTTTGAACCAGCTCCCAACCACGGTAGTTAGCTGGAGCTAAGAAATTAGCAGTGATTAAGAAGAGATCAGCATCACTGTGGTGAAATCTTCTGGGAAGTGTTTTCTGAGAGCACAAAGCTATGTTCCAGAGATAGCCAAGGTTGTACCTCGTGCTGCAGTTGGACTTGGTATGTGTAAGAATCACCCAGGTGGTACTGGTTTTGAAGGTATGAAGGAATCATAGAGAGCAGCTGAGGCCTGGCACTGTGAGAGGCCAGGGAAAGTATTGGTGAAGATGCAGCCTCAGTTGCAGTTGATGGCCCATGACTGAAGAGGTCATGCAAAGCAGTTGAGGCTTGGCACCATGAAGAAAGCCTATAAGAAGCTATTGGTGAAGCCTAGTTGCACAGAAGACTTCAGCAAATTAGAGAAGCCGGTACCATGAGATGAACAAGAACAGCAGCAGCAATGGAGTCAACTAATCCCTGGAGTACTACAGAGGGCAGGGCTCATGGTCATCTGTAATGAGATCTGATGCCCTCTTCTGGTGTGTCTGAAGACAAGCTACAGTGTACTCAGATACATAAAATAAATAAATATTTAAAGAAAAAAGATTACATGAATCTCTGAAGAGACTTTGAACTTTGGACATTTAAATATTGATGAGGCTGTGACAGACTATGGGAATTTTGTAGTTGGATAAAATATATCTTGCATTATGCCATGGCTAGGTATGGTCCTCCCATAGTCTCATAAGTTTGAACAAGCCTATGGGGACAATATAGAGTGGAATGTGGTGGTTTGAATATGCCTGACCCAGGGAGTGACACTCTTAGGAAGTGTGTCCTTGTTGGAAAAAAACAAGTCACAGTAGGTGTGGGTGTGGAGACCCTCCTCCTAGCTTCCTGGAGACAGTCTTCTCCTAGCAGCCTTCAGATCAAGATGTAGAACTCTCAGCTACTCCCCAGCCATGCCTGCCTGGATGCTGCTATGTTCCTGCACTGATGATGCTGGACTGAACCTCTGAACCTGTACGCCAGCCCCTATTAAATGTTGTCCTTTATAAGAGTTGGCTTGGTCATGGTATCTTTTCACAGCAGTAAAACCCTAAGACAATGGTGTTTATTATAACAAAGAAAGCCTTCTAATTTAGATTTAAAAAAAAGAAGAAAGAAAGAAAGATAGAAAGAAAGAAAGAGAAAAAGAATAGGAATTGTTGAGGTTTGGTTTCAATTGCTATGTATTGTATCCCAAGGTCTAGTTGCTTCAAGACAAGTGAATTCTCATATATGCCAGCTTTCGTTGTGCAAACCTTCCTCCAAGAGGAGAAGAGAGGAGAAGGAAGAAGGCACCATGAGGAGGTATTTCATGAGCACATGCACATGGCCATGAGGGCCAGCCTGCTGGAGTAGGAGCAGACCAGGTGGAACATGTCAAGTTATATCTCAGAGCTACTGATAGTAGACAAACTAGTATAAAGGGTTGATATCTCCCCAGCGCTAATGTTTTAAGGCTCATTATAAATGTAAAGGTTTTGTGTCTTTTACTTGGGAACTAAATGATCTAAGGTGAGATTGAAACCCCCAAATATTTACTGCAACAAGAAGAGTGTAAACACATATGAACCAAATGACTGTAGCATTTAGCCACAGAGTGTGGTGGCCTTGGAAGTCCATGATGGTCACATGGCACAACCGGACATTACTGACTTTCCCATGACCCCCCCCCCCCTGCAGCTGTAAGTGGTGGAGACAGATTTCCTCAGCCTAACCTACCCTTGGTATCTATCTGCCTTGGTGTTCACCTGTCTCTTAAAAAAATCAACTTATGCCTAAATCCTAATATTCAGCACTAACACCTTGCCCATACAGAGAACTCATGCCTGGAGTACAACAGAAGTCAAGGTACCAAGCATCACTTCAACCAAGACAGAAGATATTCTCACAGCAGAATGTATTGGAAAATAAGATTTTGTGACCTTCTTGCTGACAGTGTCATTTCCAGAAAGGCCCCAGCTAACAGTGATGGATAAGGAGATGTTGCCATCAGTGTTATTGCATTTCCAAGGCATCAAAGAAGACAAGTCTCCTGCTTACAATTCAATAAAGCCCCACTGCTTATCATCAGGGGGAGAAGGCAGGCAGGCAGAGGGACTCAAGCAGCACCACTCCTGGTCTTCCTGAGTAAGGAAAAAGTAAAAGACCAGAGAAAAGACAAAAGTATGTAGGAGACATTTTATCAAGGCAAGGATAACATAAAGAAAGGACATCACAAACAATACTGCTGTTACAGAGGGAGAGATGATGCCCTTAAGAGACAGAGCTAGTATGAATCCTCAGCCAGGTATGGAGAGGCTACCAGAAAGCCCAAACCTAAGACCTGGGCCACCATGCTGTTTACCCAGGGCATAGAAGGAAAATCACTGGGTGATTAATGCCCAAAAGTCTATGTCAAGAAGTAGATATTTCTGGAAGACCACTGGGGAAATAACCAGGTCTATATCCCCATCTGTATCCCATAAGCACAAAAAGACAAACAGGAGGATGTTTGTATGGC
Organism: Apodemus agrarius; assembly: GCA_964023405.1. Classification (NCBI taxonomy): domain Eukaryota; kingdom Metazoa; phylum Chordata; class Mammalia; order Rodentia; family Muridae; genus Apodemus; species Apodemus agrarius. Next base: position 136,440,658 of record OZ030005.1, read on the forward strand.
ATCCAAGGCCCTGAAGGTCTCTTGTTCCATCTACTGTTCCACTATCACCTCCAGTAGCTAAGACGAGGACAGGGACAAAAGTCTAGAAAGAGACAACCCTACCCAGGATAGGAGTAAATATCAGGTACGCAAAAAAGGTGACAGAAGACGGGGAGTGGAAGCCATTGGTTAGAATCAACCTTGCTTGTTATTCAGAATGGCTCAGAGCCCTACCACTGTCTACTAAACTTCCTAGACTTATCCATGGCCTCCTACACTCACCTGACCAAGTGTTCTCTGAAAGACAATTTGAGGAATTGCTGTATGCCTTCCACAATGTCCTGTACCCAGTGCTTTCTCAAAAATCCCTGCAGCCTCCGCACTGAACACATAAGGGCAATGTGGTGCTAAGAGTCAATAATCTTGAACTCCTAACTAAGGAACTAAATAAACAGTTGGAGGGAGAGGAACAGGCTGTAAAGAAGGTAAGATAAAATAAATACAAGAGCAACCCCCAAGGGTCAGCAAAGAAAAGGGCAGGCACAAAACCCAACAGATGCCAGGTATGCCATGGCCTATCTCTGCTACCCCTAATCCCTCCAGCCACCATTGCCTGGCCCCATGTAACTCTGCCTTCTAGTCTAGATCCTCTGCCTCACTGCAGCTCAGAGTAGTAATAAGAGATACTTTGGCTCTATCCTGCCTCACAGTGTAGTGTCTGCATTGGCTTTTACTTGTCTCTAGAAACCTAAGGCTAAATCCTAATCCATACAGAGAACTCAGTGCCCTTCAAATGAAGACAAAACCAATTAAGGTAAAATAGGCAAAGCAGACAATCACAAAAGAAAATCACATGGTCCTGGTGCCATGCAATGACACTGTTCTGCATAATGCTACCAGGAAAGGTGGGATAAGCATGAGCCAGAACCACTGTGAAATATGCCAGCAGTCACTCAAGAATTCTACCAATTGAAGCATCAGGTATAGCAGATTGGACCTTAAAAGGTACAAACCGGTTTGGAAACATCCTAAATGCCCAGCAGAGAAAGAGGATAGAGTATGACAGCTTGAACCATCTGAGTGATGGGATAATTAACTTTTGTTTTCTGGTTTTTGCTGTGATTCATCCTTCTACAATAAACACATAATGCCAAGTTCCACAAGAGCAGGAAACTTGCTCTCTCTCCCATGACATCCCATACAAGGCTTCAAAAAGCACACTCATCAGAATTCCATAAGCTCTGGACAGACAGGACTGTAAATCCAACAGAGGATTCTAAACATGCCTATGTACCCAGTTCCTAGAAGTGACACAACTTCAGAGATGGGCAAATAAACCAATACTCATTGTGAACACCCACCAGGCCCAGCCTCATCAAAGTCCCAAGGCAGGGGCTGGAGAGATGGCTCAGCAGTTAAGAGCACCAACTGCTCTTCCAAAGGTCCTGAGTTCAAATCCCAGCAACCACATGGTGGCTCACAACCATCCCTAACAAGATCTGACAGCCTCTTCTGGAGTGTCTGAAGATAGCTACAGTGTACTTACATATAATAAATAAAATAAATCTTAAAAAAAAAAAAAAGGGCAGCACCATGGAATACCAGGGAACCACTCATGAGGACAGAGAAGCTCACATTTACAAGGAAATGTGTGCTTCAATCACATGTTTCCCAATGGCCAGACCAGACCCCATTCCTACCTAGAACTGATAGTACCCTCTAGGCTCTTGGATCTGACTCTTCTCCCTCTGTATTAACACAGCAGCAGGATCCAGTGCCCTTCTTATACCCTTTCCTCTTTGTCTTAAACATCATCAATGCAACATGGCAAAATGACAACCTAACTTTCCCTAGTGGCTTCCCAGGTTCTAGACACTGTGTGGGGTGCCATTGCAAGGACTGAGTTGTCTCTACCTTCAGTAAGGCAAGGATAATGATTCACTCATTTTCAGGAGAAAAGAAGGTCAGAGACTGACCACAAGTTAGAGCCAAGAGCATGGTTTGACCTCTCCCATCTCAGCCTACCCACTCAGTGACACCAGAGCATAGGGAGTATCTGGCTGCCTGCCTTGTGTGGTGTGTCCCTACCCTGCTATAACAGGTCCAACTCAATGATAGTCTCTTATGTACCCCCATCCTAAACTCCCTGTAAGGCCACTGGCCTCTCATACACAGATTCTAGTTATTGGTAAGTTCCTGTGGAGCCTGCTGTCAGCTAAGCCTATATCATGTGCAGGCCCATGACTAAGGTAAGTAGCTCCCAAAGAAACCTGGCTAGATATGGTCACTAAGGGAAAGCATGGTATCTCAAGGAGTCAGGTGCTTGCCCTGGTCTGTTGTCATAGGTTCTTCCCTCCTTCAGAAAACCACTCTGCCAATTACGAGGTGCCAAGCAGCGCACTCAGCAGGTAAATCCAGGATATGTAGGAAGAGCTGAGTACCCAGACTAAAGATGGGGACTCAGGACCTCTTAAATAAGCAACCGCAGCACATATCTTTCAGGGTATTAATTAGCCTTATCAAAGCCTTGGGGAGATGACACTTGAGTGGAGTCATATGGAAGTCAGAGGATCTCTGCTTCAGGTCACACATCTGCCAGGCCTAGCCCCATACAGAAAAGATACTAAATCAGACCAGAAATAGACCCTATCCCATCTGTATAGCACTGGAGCTAGATGGTGGCTTCAGACTGCATGTCCATCTCACTCACTCACTGGCTGGCAGCACCCTTGCTGATAGAAGCCCTGAGTCCTCCTGAGGCACTAGCTGTAGGACTAGGAATCCTCTCTCACCTGCCTCCCTCAGCACCTCAGGACAAAAAAGAGAAGAGACAGCCCAACCAGGTGAAAAACAGTCTATGTGCTTTAGAAGCTTCTAGTTCTTGACTACCTAGAACTGGATGGTACTACCTCCTAGATGGGTTACTCTCTGCTGGATTTCCTTGATTCCTAGCTTCTGAGGTGCCTGAAGAACAGTGTAAAGGCATTTAGAGAGCTAACTGGGTTCAGAAGCCAAAATACAACTGATGCTTTAAGTGGTTCTAAACAGTGTTCAGTCCTTTCATTTGGGACAGGGGCTACTCAATGGAGAAAGCCCTCAAGCTACACAGGCTGAAGCAAAAGCTCCATCCTGTAAGCCTTCCTCAGATAACCTGGTTCCTACAGAACATCTGCTTGACAGAGTCAAAGCATCAGACTAAGGGGTCAGCCCCACCCACCAAATCTAACATATGTCCCTTCAGTCTCCATTCTTTCTGCAAACACAGTGGGACCGGCTGCTCATGCTACATACTGTATGTTATTACCTTCTACAGCAGTAGGGCAATGCTTACTTCTCATTCTAGAGCAGTGGTTCTCTCAAGCTTCCTAATGCTGCAACCCTTAATATAGATACTCATGTCATGGTAACCTCAAACATAAAATTATTTTCATTGCTACTTCCTGTTTTCTGATGGTCTTAGGTGATCTCTATGAAAGGGTTATTTGACCCTCAAAGGGGTCACAACCCACAGGTTGTGACCTGCTGTTCTAGAGTAAGAACAAGGGTAAGGTTTGGAGCCTCAATAAGGCTTATGAGGTCACTGTCCTCACAGCACAGTGGCTAGTAAGACAAAGGTCCAGGAATAAAATCAGTATGAAAGAAGGTGGTAATTATACCTCCTCATCCCCTCCAGATACTAAGAAATAACCTCACTGTTGGGATAACTTTAAAAAAAAAAAAAAAAAAAAAACTTTGTATGAAGGTATGTCTAGGTATTTTCAATTGTTAATTCTGTACCAGCAGAGAACAGCAGGATTCTGGTATTGTCATTTCTATTGTTCCACTCTGGGTTTTCTGTTTTGTAAATATTCGCCCTTCCTCACCTGCCTAAAGGCAATCTAGAATTGTATCAGAAGTTGTCTTGCTGCTGATTGGTTGTAATAAAGAGCTGATGACCAATAGCTAGGCAGGAAGTAGTAAGAACTTCTGGGCAAAGAGGACCCGGGAAAAGAGGGAGGTTAAGGGAGCTTACAAGGAAAGGAACAGACATAGACAGCAAGGGAACAGAGAAAGGGTCTATATCATTATAGAGCTAGCCACATTACAGGTTATAGGCTAGATAGTGGGGTTAAATTAGATGAGCTAGCTGGGAGACTGCCCAAGCAAAAAGCCTAAGCTTTCAACTTTATTAGCAGTCTCTATGTCATTATTTATACTGCTGGCAGTCCAACACAGTCCACTATACCTCAAGATGCAGGGCAACATTTTACCTAGTGCAGGCTTCATGTGTAATGCCCAAGGGAAGGACTCCCTGAGATGGGCTCAATTCTGAGGAGGCTTGCGGCACCTCCATCCGGCATGTGGTCCTATCATAATATCTCCTTTTAGAGTGTAAACCAGAGAGCAGTGGGCACAGTAGTTACTCATGGCCTTACTCCTTTGCCCTAGTATTGCAGTCACAGGAACACTGAGGGAAACTAGAGTGAAGAAAAGAGGGAGGAAAAATACTCATACATATAAAATAAGAAATAATAATTTAAAAATTGTTAAACACCAGGAGGTGGTGGCACATGCCTTTAATCCCAGCACAGAGGAGGCAGAAGCAGGTGGATCTCTGTGAGTTTGAGGTCAGCCTGGTCAAACAGCTAGCTCCAGGGCAATCAGGGCTACACAAAGAAACCCTGTCTCAAAAAACAAAACTAAACAAAACAAAAAGCTAAACATTTTACTAAAAAAATAATCATCTTGGTAAAAAGCGAAGCTCAGCACAGGCAGGCTAGGGACAGAGCAGACTCCCATTCTCTGGTCAACATGGCTGCTTCTGTTTTCCCTTGCTAGCTACCAAGAGCACTGGCCCTTGAATACTGGGGTCCATCACATCTTGGGATGGCATACAAAGATAGTTCACAAGGCTACCAAAAAAAGACACAGTAAGACGAGTGGGACAAGGGAAGAACCCAGTCACATTACTGAGGACAAACTAGTATAAAAGTTTATTCCTTCTATCCCAGTAGTGAGGTGACAGACCTCAGTAGCTCTCCATTGCTTACAGCAGAAGTGACCCTACAGACTGCAACTGCAGGCACAAACCAGAAGGTGATAATCACTTAGAGATGGGATTCGGTAGTAGGATATAGGTAGAAGTCTATCTCACCCTGTCTGGAGGTCATCTTGAAACTACAATGCCACAGAACTCCACCCATCTGCTAAGAAAAGAGATGTCACCCTGGTAATGTTCAGTGCCTTACCCTTTTGCCCAGCTTCCTATTAGAAATAGAACCAAGGGCTAACATGACAATAATCTCACTTCATCCAGAGTCCAGCTTTTCCTCCCAGTCCTTCCCACTTATCCAAGTAGCTGTAATGTTGACCAACAGAAGCTGACAAGAATGCTGTTCTCCCCTTCCACCTACTTCCCCCAGGGAGAACTTCTGAGCTAGAGCTCAGAGTAGGGTCCAGACCCACAAGCTGACCCCAAAATCCCTTGCTTACCCTCACCCTATTAGTGTTCAATGCAACTCTGCATATCTTGGTAAAGGCCAAATCCCAGCAAAACCATACAAAGCCACCCTGGAACCCAGCTCCAGGATGGCAAAAAGCAAGGCTGATCTTCTTGTCAGCTTTTCCACTTTGAAAAACAGTTCTTTTTCAATTTAAAAATGCTATTTATGCTAAACCATACTTTTTAAATGTTGAAAGATATTTCTGTTTAACATCTAATATGGTAAATACTGATACCTACGACTAACACAAATCGAGTTAAAACATGGTATGTAAAGAGGTCCTAGGAGCAAAAAGTTTGAAAATGCTCTAGGCCAAGGAGGCTACACAAAAGAAAGGCTACATCGGGGAAACATGGGTAGACAACCAATATCAAGACACTCAAGAAAGCAAGATCCTCTCGGGCCTCCCAGAATAGCCACCAATGGAGGCAGCACAGGTAACCTGGAAGAACTAGGATAGGTTAGGTCCTAGTTCTAGACAAAAAACTTTTGTCTAAAGCACAAAGGTTCAGGAGCAGCAAGAGATGAGCAGCCCCCAATCCTTGCCCCATCTGGAGCAGCTGAGGCATGATCACAGTCAAAGATGCAGAGCCAGATTCCCACTTGCCTCAGGAGCTGCCATAAGATATACATCTACCCTTGCTGAGTGTCCCTGTCACAGCTGTATGCAAAAACAGTGAGCCCAATGAGTAGACAGCTGTGTTCTCTGCTGAGAACCAACACTGTTTTAAAATGTGGCAAAAAGCATCATGGAAAGAATAAAGGAGAGCTCTGGATAGGACTTTCCTTGGTTTTATTCAAGTACCAGAATAGTCAAGGCCAATATATAATGTTCCTCATATACAAGCAAAGTCTAAAGCATAGCCATGAAACAATACACTGATCTGTGGGGATCCATGATTCACCCAAACAAGGGTAAAAAAAAATTTTTTTTATTGTATCTGGAAGGGGCTAGAAAGATGGTTCAGCAGCCAATAATACAAACTATTCTTGCAGAGGACAGAAGTTTGATTTCCAGCACCCACATCAAGTGCCTCACCACCTACTATAACTATAGTTTTGGGGAGATTTAACTCCTATAGCTTTTGTGGGCACCTACATTCATGTACACGCACACACACACACACACACACACACACCATTAATAATAATAAATACTTTTAAAAGTGTATCTGGGGTTGCGGATGTGACTTGGTTGGTACAACACTTGTGAGCATGCATGAAGTTCTTCATCATCCCCTAGTAGGGCATAAACCATGTGTGGTGGTGCACACCTATCTTAGCACTCAAGAGGAGGTAGCATGTTGTAGACCAGCTCTGTTTCAATCAACAACCAAGCAATAAACAAAACATAGTGTCTGGGCTGAGCAGGTGACAAATGTTATTGTTCTCTAAATAATACAAATTTGCAACTGTTCATATAGCAGTTGGACCTGTTCTGTGTTAGAAGAAAGTATAGAGATGATTTGCAGTACATAGGAGGGCAGCCACGTTCCATATAAACACGCCACTTACATAAGGGAGCATCTGTGCACCTGGTACTTGAGGAGTGGTCCTGGGACTGAGTGGTACTGAGGAACATCTGTACAGACTTATAAGTTCATAGTAACTCCAATGAAACATTATATGGGTTTTGTTAGTTTATTATATTTTCTATTTAGTTTTGTTCCTGCCCTGCCCCCGAAAAATACTTGGTTATAAAGCCAAGCATGATCTCAGATATTTTCAATTCCACTACTCGTAGATAGACCCTGGGGCAGGTTGAAGCAAGACTTCGACTCTTAAAAAACAAAGGGGGCGGGGGAGATCCAACTTGTTACCTGATGACATATATATGTGCTTGTTTTAAGCTACAATACTCAAAAGACGGCTTGCAAACCATGAGTCAAAATAGCTTTGCCATGGTGCTGCAGAGATGGCTCAGTGGTTAAGAGCACTGACTGCTCTTCCAGAGGTCCTGAGTTCAATTCCTAGCAACCACATGGTGGCTCATCTGTAATGGGATCTGATGCCCTTTTCTGGTGTGTCTGAAAATAGTGACTGTGTACTCACATACATAAAATAAATATTTTTTAAAAAATAGCTTTGCTATAATCCCTATCACAGGGATTTTCAACCTTCCTAATGTTACAACCTTTTAATACAGTTCCTTATGTTGCGACCCCAGCCATGAAATTACTTTCATTGCTGCTTCAGAACTATAATTTTGCTAGTTATGAATCGTAATATAAATATCTGATGTGCAACCCCTGTGAAAGGGTCATCTGACTTCCCTAAGGGATTTCAACTACCCGTGGAACAAAATTCAGATCCCCCATCTCCCAGCCACTTTTCCCAACTCCTTTCCCATTCAAGGGGTAAAGAGCCAATTCAAAAGTATTTCACTAGTTAAATTTGGGGCAAATTTATTCATCAAAATAAGAATAAAAATAATAAATAATAGACTGTACTTGACTGTATAATATCGAACAAGTGTATGGTAGCCTAGGAAATATAACACAGATAGCTCTTCTGTGTAGATGTCCACCATGTCAGCCCTCCTTAAGTCCAGTCATCTTCATAGCACCTTCTCAAACCCCAGGATCTTTACTAAAATGACTTACCTGCCCCTATATCCACCATTCCCCAACTTCCTTATTGTCCCCCTAAGTAGCAGAGAGTGGCCACAAAAGGTAGGCCACTTACCTCTCTGTTCATATAGCACCCACCTTTGGCCGCTCCTTGATTCTACCAGTCTCTGGTTCACACTGTTTCTCACAATACCAGAACTCTCACAAACTCCCTTATCACATATGGCACCAAAAGAACAGGCTAAGGAAGAGAAAGGCAAGTATGTTGTGTGGCAGAGTAGTTCCTACTGGCTTATAGAAGCTCTGCAGAGAACCCTGAGACAAGCCTGGGGACCTGGCCAGCACTTCATATGGCAAGGTCCCATGCAGACAAGCCAAGCTGTGTGTCATATCATGTCTAAGCTAATTTTACATTCCTGGACTTACTCCCAAGGCCAGCCTCAGGCTCAGACATCACTTCCTTGGAGCCACTTGGCACTGTCAGGCCTTTTCAAAGACCAAGACACAGCCCCACAAGGTGAGAGCTGGGACCTTCAGCAGGGACACTGCCATTCAAACCCTTCAAGGGCTCCTAAGACTGTATCCCTTCTGCTAGCTCAGCGGTTCTCACATGTGGGTTGCCTTTCACAGGGATTGCCTAAGACCATCCGAAAACACAGACATTTACATTGTAATTCATAACAGTAGCAAAAATTAGTTATGAAGTTAGCAACAAAAATAATTCTATAGTTGGGGGTTACTATGAGAAACTGAATTAGTGGGTCAAAGCATTAGGAAGGTTGAGAATGAATATGCTGGCTCAGGGAGGAAAGAAGTGCCAGTGAAAAGGCAACTGTGAGAAAGTGCCTGACTCTGAAAAGGCGATTGGCAAAAGGCAGAGGTCAGGCCTTCCTTCCTGTTTCAGCCTGTCAACCATCTATAACCTATAGGGGCTAACTCACAAACAAAAGTGAGCACCCATGCCATCCTGACACTCCACAAACAATGAAGTACTTCAGCCAAAATCACTGTTGCCCAAAGCAGAATACAACATAAGTATATGGCCTTAACTATAAAATAGCCCCATAACCCTGCCAGGGATGTGCCCACTAAGGATTATAAGACCAACTGAATGAAAACTGCAACCCAGATGGCCATGCATTCTGGCAAAGGGAACCTTCAAAGAGAAAAAAAAACAGTAGGTATGGTCATGGTCCATGGCACAGACACTGACAATGCCAAGTGGAGAGGCCATGGGCCACATCTGGCCTTGATGCCCTGTTGAACAACTTCCTCCTCTCTTTAACCTTTTGTTTTTATTCCAATTGTTTTTACTTCCGTGTTCCCAGGCACCATCCCATGAAGCAAACACCAGCGGGTGTGCCTCAGCTGAGAAATCCTGTGTAGAAAGAAAAACAAACAGGAGGTAGGCACAGAACGGGAGGAACTTCTGGCAAGGCAGGCAAGAGCAGCTCACACCTTCTTCTGCCAGACTAGCCCACAACAGGCAGGATGCACTAAAATCCCTAGCAGGAAATACCTAACCACCTCACCCAGCATTTTTAGTTACCCAACAGAGCAACACAGAGCAAATGGTACCCACCAGGGTATGGGTCTGCCCACCCTGCCAACCCTTCAGGCTGAAGGACCTCAGGGTTGCACAGCATGTCTACACAAACACAGGAAGTGGCGTTTGAGTGTTTCTGTTTCCATGGCCAATGCAAGGAAGATACAGGAAATCTTGGGCTACCAAGACCACTGATGGGAGTTCCCCACTGAGCTGGCCTTTAATACTTTGCTATACCAGATGAGAGGAAGTCTTGCAAGTAAGCATACTCTCAACTGTCTTCTGACAGGCAACAATGCTATCAAGTTCTGGAGGCAGCTGGGGAAGATGCCTTGCTGAACAGGTATAGGTACCAAACAACAGTTAGGCTGAGGACCCATTAAGGATATTAACCACTAGCCTCACACTTTCCTCAGACACACCTTTACAGGGAAACACAGGAGTTCCACCCAACTGTCCCCAGTCAACAGGGCCCTTGTCCAATACACCACTGGCTTCACCCTACTCACTGCTGGCCAGCTTGGCAATGCTTGCATGAACTCCTAGGGGACACTCTAAGCAAACAAGAGAAATGAAGTGTTGTTCATAGTGTACTGAAGTACACAGCATTTATAACCACTATTTTTTAAAAAGGGAATGGGAACACAAGAGACCCAAAGCAGACACCATTGCAAACCTAACCCAGATGACAGCCTCTCAGGGAAAGAGGCTATTCATGAGGTTTTTCCTGGAGTCACGTCTTGCAGAGGAGCCATCCACTGGAAAGCCTGGCTGTAAGAGATGGCACCTTCATCATGCCTCCAGGCCTCTTGCAGGTACCTCTCCACTTATTGTGCCACAATCCTTTAAGAAGATCCCTATACTCTACTTCAGATTACTCACTCACTCACTAACTCACCCACCCACTCACTCACTCAGATCTTTGATACTTCCATTGTGCTTGTCCTGTCCTCCTCTGCCAGCCTTAGCCCTCAAAGCACTGACCTTGGAGTCCTCAGACGCCTTACTCTCAGCATAGGCGAGCTCTGAATCCTTGGGAAGTAGTACAATTCACTTTTAAAAGATCGGGTTACAGCCGGGCACATGCCTGTAATCCCCACACTTGGGAGGCAGAGGTAGGCGGATTTCTGAGTTCGAGGCCAGCCTGGTCTACAGAGTGAGTTCCAGGACAGCCAGGGCTACACAGAGAAACCCTGTCTCGAAAAAAACCAAAAAAGAAAAGGAAAAAAAAAAAAAAGATTGGGTTACAGTATCATCAGTCATACCTGCAAATTTTCCACAACCACCTCTACCCAAAGGTGAAGGGGGAAATAGAATCTGCAGGTTTTGGCACAATGCCCAGTGAAGTAACAAATGAACATCATTGCTGACACCCACCACTGAATCCATCACACACCAGATCTCAGGACTCCATTTAAACATAATAATGGATTAGAACAGACTGATGTTGCCTCTCATGGAGGTGGGCACCTGCAGCAACCAGAGGGCTATTCAAAGAGTAATGGTAATGTTCCATTGAGCTGAGAAGGTGGCTCCACGGAAGGGGCTTACCCAACATACTTAAGGTCCTGGGTTCCACCCCTATCAACATACACACACACACACACACACACACACACACAGAAACAGACACTTTAAATTAAATCATGGATGGTCAAAGAAACAAAAGTCTGTAATTTTATTAAAATTTACCTAATCATATACTTAAAACAAGCAAATTTAGTGGTATGTAAATGATACCACATGAAGCTGTTCAAACAAAACCTACAGACTCTTACAAGCCCAGTCAGGTGTCAGTCACCAGAAATACTTTCCCAGAAGATAAAGCCTTTCACCCCCGTGCCAACCTTGCAAACACCTACACACAACTACTGAGAGACAGGGCTGTGAAAGGCTGCTCCAGACAGGCTGGAAAGGCCTGAGGCCATTTAGCTTTATCTGTTAGCTGAGCAAGAGTAGACCTTCATATATATACTGTAGCAAATGGCCCGCACCAGGTTTCATCTCCTGGTGCACTGGAGAGATCTAAAGGCTTCTCACCCGGGAAGCAAGCCACAGTAGCAAGCTGGAGAGAGACTACTTGAGAGGGCAGAGGTTCAGTAATGGTGGCCAGGCAGGAGGGACAATACACTATCATTAGTGGGAAGAAGAAAAAAATGTATTCTTTTGACTCCAAGGGGCTCCTGGACTGTGCTTTCTTATAGATAAAATTCAAACTACACTTAGACCTCCTCGTTAAATGCTTGCCCCAGAAAGATTCAAGTGTTGCCTAAAGTATTCCACAGCATGTTGAAGTTCCCTCTTCCAAATCCGAAGCAGCTTCCCCTTGGGTGTTAACATGCTCTTGGTTGTCCAGAACAGAACAAAGACCCACTACACAAAAGTTGTAACCCTTTCTAATAAAGAATGAAGGCAGTCTGACTATATACACTGTTTAACAACAAGCTCAAAGCTTCTCCAAGCAGAGGGAACCTACAGGACAAGAGGCAGCCAAGAGCCACACCTACAACATTCTCCAGAAAAGTCCTAGCAGGTTTACCACCAAGTCCCAACGTGCCAAATTCTGCTCTGGTTATCCCAAGCATGTTTCCCTGCAGGGCCTCCCTTCCTCCTGAGCAGCTGGAACACAAAAGATAAGGCTGTGAGATGCTCAAAGTCCCAGTGTGATCCTCACTCAGCTAAGAGAATGATGTAGCTTTCCACTTACACTTCTGTAGACCTCTCTGCTGGCTCTAACAATTATTTAAGAGAACTCTACTCTTGTACCCATACTTGGGTTGACCCAACATGAAGTAATTAACAAAACCTTTACTTTAACATAAGCAAGCAAACAAACAAACCTTGAAACATGAGCACTACATTCCAAACTCCTCCTTGATATTAAATGGTCTGAATTACGAAAAAGACCAAGACACAATAAAAGATGATATATTTGTTCAATTCTTCCAGACTTGAAAAAAATTACTTAGGTGGTTAATTGCAGATAAAGTTTCAGCCCTGAGCAAACAGTGGATTCTCCGAAGCAAAAAAATGGTTTCCCCCTCTACTAACTACTTTGCCAGCTCTCACCAGGGATAGGAAGATAAAGTGGAGTAGATTTGGTGGGGGGAGGGAAGGGGGTATCTCTGAAGGCTCACTCTGCGACTTCCATTCTTCCTACTTTTATAGTAATACTATGAAAGAGGGACGAAGAGTTTAAAGACTGGCTTCTGGTCGCCAGGCAAAAAAACACCTGCCACTGATCGGCATGAGCCTGTAAAAATTACACATACAGCAGTGGGCAGCTTCCTCAGTCACCAAGCTGACAGGTCCAGTTCTCTTGCAGTGAAACCTTATTTGCAGTTAGGCCAAGTTATAGTCAAGTGCTGGCCCTCTCCACAAATGCACAATATGGGTCCTATACTTAAAACCCCTAGGCTTCAGAGACCTTGTAAATGACCAGGACATATCATCTGCCAAGCTTACCATATGCAAAACATGTGCTGGCCCTTACCTCAGTTAACCCTTCAGTAAACCTATTTCACAGCTTCCATCTGACACGCAATTCATTAAAACAAGCCTAGAGAGGACCACATAGCTAGGAAGCAGAGGGGAGCTAGTGACAGGGCTGCCTCTTGAAGAAACCAGATGGGCCTCCGCCTAGTCCCCTGTGTCACCCACACTTAACGCCCTAAGTGGCACTATGTGGCTCCCGGCCTCCCTTAGTCTCTTGATTATCCCCAGGGCTGTTCCCTTGTTCCGCCCTTTCCCTAGGTTGCAGCACTGGGAGGTCAAAACCCTTCTCCATCGCCTCAGACGTCCTGACAGTACCACTACACTTTCCTCCGCCTTCCCCGGCTTCTATCTCCAGAGTCCCGTGTAGCCCTCGCACTGCCGAATCAGAAGGCTGGCTCTCTGTGGCCCAGCAGGATAATACTGACCCCACAGCAGGGCCGCGGGCACCGCCACTGGGTCGAGAACCCAGACGCCAGGAGAGCGCGCGCGGCTAGGAGCGCCCGCCTCTCACTCTCCTCAAAAGTAAATTGGAAGAAAGTCACTTGGGCGGAAGAACTTTCGCAGGCCCCGCGAAGACCGACGACCGACAGTGCCGGGTGCCCGACTCGTGGCCAGTCAATTCGCGGCGAGGGACTGCGGCCTCTCGGGACAGCGCCTCGGGGACCGGGCCTCTCTCCCGCCGGCCGGCCGGCCGGCCGCCTGCCCGGCCTCCCGGCACCCCGCAGCGGTTGGCCTTCCTCCCCTGCCCCGGCCCCTCCTGGAACCCGCCGCCCGCCGCCCTACGCTCCCTACGTTCGCCGCCGCCCCGCGCAGCGCCGCGCTACGCCGTCCGCCGCCACTCACCCCATGAGCCAGTCCATGGCTGCGCGGAGCCCGCGCCTCGCTCGGCCTCAGCCCCGCCGGCGGCCGGAAGTAAACACTCGATGGCTCCCGCCCGCTGCCGGAAGTGACGCGCGCACGGCTTGCTGGGAGGCGTAGTCCCAGCGGCCCCTGCGGCGATGTCCCCGGTACCTGCTCTGGGGCGTCGGGACCAACCTCCCCCCCCCCCCCCATCGCGAACCTCGGAGCTCTGGGACCAAGGAGCAGCCTGTACCTGAAGACCGTCCAGAGTTTCTGGATCCCCAGAGTGCAAATAACTTCAGAGCGCCCTAGAAACCCAGACGCCCGGAACTCCGGATTGCCTCAGACTTGCAAACTAACCTCCTGTAATAACGCAGTGTCCTGGATCCTGAAGTGTCCTGGGTGTCTCTAGAGTGACCCCAGTGTTTCACATCTCGAGTGCCAGGACTCTAGTTGACTCCCGGAGTGAACCTTACCACTAGGGTGTCTGAATCTGTGGAATGCATAGACCCGTGGGAGTCTGAAGTTCCTGGGACCAGAGTATCCCTGACCCCAGTATCCCAGACCTGGGAGTACCCAGACTCAGAAGTACCTGGAACCCAAGAGTGGCCCCAACTCTATATCCCAGATCTCTATCCCGGGTATCTGAGAATACCCGGAACCCCCAGGCTGGAACAGGACGTACTCCTTTCCTCTGCAATGCCGCACCTTTTGCTGTCTCCATCCCTCCTGTTGTCCACCTTAACCCTGTTATCATCTTTTGCCCACACCTAGTGCCTCTGCCAGGACTGTTCTGACCACACAGCCTCTTCTGGGTCCCCTCGCTTTACTGGCTGTTCATTTGCATCCCAGCTGCCTACCCCTGTGGACATGGTTGTCCCTTTGAGTCCCCATCTGTTCCTTCTTCTATGAGCTGTACCCTCTGGTTCCCTGGTGACCCTCTATTATCCAGGATACTTCTCTCCATCAAGTAAGTCTCTTCATGATCCAGGGTATATCTCATATTGTCCACTCTTTCCAGAGCCTTACCAGTACTAGGAACTCATTGAATACTTTTGAAAGGCTGATTCTCCATTCTCTTCACTGGAGAGATGCTTGCAGGAGCACATAGTTGAGCAGAAGGATCACAACAACCTGGCTCACTAGTGTCTTCAATAGGATGTCATGAGTAGCAGGCACCAGACAGATAACACCTTCAGGCCGGCTACCTGCTGTAATACAGCTGTCATATACTTGAAATGGGATTCACTGTTTCCTAAAGAACCATTCCAGGATGCTGGGAAATGTCCAGACCATTCCTTCTTTACAGCATGAACCTCACCCGGAGTGGGTGGGGTGGCAGTTTTATCACCAAAAAAATACCTGAAATGAAACTGAAGAATGAAAGATCTGGAGAGGGGAAAGTCACCAAGTCGGGACTATATCAGGAGGAGAAAATCAGGCCTGTGTTCTCCTCTGTTTCTACTGCCCCCCCCATGCCCATTCATACTGGATGACTTCCCCACCCCACAACCATTTTGCTTTAGCCAACCATCAGCTTGGTTGCCTTGCAGTGTGGCCTTGTCCACTGCTTCCGAGGAGCATCAGTCAGTCATTGGTGAGCCAGTCAGCTTTTGACTGCCACCATCTGCCATCAGCTGTTGCTCTAGATTGGGTGTCATAAGATGTGCTAGTCTCTTCCAGTTTCTAACGTGGGACAGTTGGGCAAGCTGTTTAATGGCCTGTGCCTCTGTCCCTTTTCTTATTTGTATTAAAAACAAAGGTGTGTGTGGGTGCGTATGTGGGTATAAGTGTAGGTGTGTATATGTACCGTGTGTGTTTGGTGCCTGCAGAAGCCAGAAGAGATCATCAAATTCCTGGAGCTAGAGTTACAAGTAGTTGTGAGCTACCCAATGTGGATACTGGGAACTAAACTCCAGTCTTCTAAAAGAGCACTGTTAACCTCTGGGCATCTCTCTAGTCCTTGATTTCCATTTCCTTTTCTTTCTTTTTTTGCTTTTGTTTTTTGAGACAGCGTTTCTCTGTGTAATGGTTCTGGCTGTCCTGGAACTGGCTTTGTAGACCACGCTGGCCTTGAACTCACAGAGATCTGCCTGCCTCTGCCTCCCGAGTGCTGAGATTAAAGGCATCCACTGACGTTAGTGGCCTATTTCCTTTTCGTTGTAACGAGAATAATAATTTGGTCATGTGTTGCCTCATAATGGACATACATTCTGAGAACTTTCTGGTTAGGCCATTTTGTCACACGAATGTTTTAAAGCAACATGCACAGACCTAGATGGTATAGCCTTTTGCACATAGGCTGCATGGTGTACGTTGTTATTCCTGAGTTACAAATCTGTACAGTGTGTTACTGCACTGTAGGTAACTGTAACACAGTGGGGTCTGGGCATCTAAACAGATAATTTGTACCAGCACCACCACAAACAGAAGTGATGGATTATTTTAAGATGTTGTGACATCAGTAGGAGTTTTCAGCTCCATTGAACGCTTACAGGACCACCATCATATACGCACTTCACCTGTTACCACAACATAGATCGCATAAACATCTTAAAAATGTTTACAAAATAGGGCATAAGTAATCCTTCATGAAGTCATTGTGTAGGTGGAAAATAGGGGAGAGTGAGGTGTGACTGAGCATGCTGGGACTGTGGTCCACTGGCTGGCACAGCGTGCTGGGTTTCAGGCTTGGCCTTCATTCCATGGATGATACTGCACTAAAGGCCACACCCAAATGCCTAGTTCAAAGGGGGCAGTTTCAGATCATATGCTGTGCAATAACCCAGGGCCTTACAAACCTTCTGCTTGAGAGCCCTGTGTCCTAGTGTTGGGGTGTTTAACAAGCAACACTCTTGTTTACAGTACTAGAAACTGAGCCCAAAGTCTTGTTCATGCTAGGCAAGTACTGTACCCCGGCTCTATATCCCCAGATATCTTTGTTTTCAGACAGAGCTTCAATGAGTTAGCAAGGCTGGCTCTGAACCCATTCTATAAGCCATGCCAGCCTTGAACTTTTTGTCTTCTTGTTTCAGCCTCCCAAGTAGCTGAGATTAAAAACCTGCACTATTTTAAAGATGGCTTATATTTCTCTATAGGGGTAATGTTGCTTGTTTGCTTGCTTGCTTTTAGTGAATTGTGGTTTTTCTTTAAAATAATGCTTTATTCTTTGATAATTTCTTTCTTTCTTTCTTTCTTTCTTTTTTTTTTTTTTTTTTTTTTTTTTTTTGCTTTTTGTTTTTTTTGTATCTTTCCAAGACAGGGTTTCTCTGTATAGCCCTGACTGTCCTGGAACTCACTCTGTAGACCAGGCTGGCCTCGAACTCAGAAATCCGCCTGCCTCTGCCTCCTAAGTGCTGGGATTAAAGGCGTGTGCCACCACTGCCCAGCTTCTTTTTGTTGTTGTTGTTTTGTTTTGTTTTTCGAGATAGGGTTTCTCTGACAACCCTGGCTGTCCTGGAACTCACTCTGTAGACCAGGCTGGCCTCAAACTCAGAAATCCATCTGCCTCTGCCTCCCAAGTGCTGGGATTAAAGGTGTGCACCACCACTGCCTGGCTACTTTGATAATTTCTTTTGTTTGTTTGTCTGTTTGTTTTTGTTTTTTCGAGACAGGGTTTCTCTGTGTAGCTCTGGCTGTCCTGGAACTCACTTTGTAGACCAGGCTGGCCTCAAACTCAGAAATCCATCTGTCTCTGCCTCCCAAGTGCTAGGATTAAAGGCGTGCCCCACCACTGCCCGGCTACTTTGATAATTTCTTACACTTAAATTTTATCTTCATATTCAACTAAAAGTCCCCAGCCCTTAGAGGCCTCCAATAGTTCTCCCTCTCACCTTCATGTCTTCTTTTTTTCTAAGATTTATTTATTTTATTTCATTTGAGTTCATTGTAGCTGTCCTCAAGACACCCCAGAAGAAGACATTGATCCCATTACAGATGGTTGTGAGCCACCATGTGGTTGCTGGGGATCGAACTCAGAATCTCTGGAAGAGCAGTCAGTGCTCTTAACCACTGGGCCATCTCTCCAGCCCATCTTAAAAAAATTCTCTGAGTGCTGGGTACAGGCAAGTGTGTGCCCATCCACTGGAGCCTGGGCAATCTATCAGCAGCCATACTCTCAAAGAAAAATGATTCTTCTTTCCCCAGTGGTTATCAATTGCCAGTTGCTCCTCAGTGAGGGATAGTCTCATGAACCCCTCTCCTGTCCATACTAGAATGTTCACTGGCTTGATCTAGTACTGAACATTCATAATTACAATGATTCTATCACATCCAGAAAACAGTGTGTGTTTGAGGCAGGGTCGCACTCTGTAGCCAGACTGACCTGGAATTCACTTCAAGCCCAAGCTGGTCATAACATCTCAGCAACCCTCCTGCCTTAGGCTTTATGGCCATGAGCCACCACACCTGGCTAGCGATGACGTCTTGGCATTCCCAGACCACAGGAGTCTTCAAATGTCACCAATGTCTGAGTTATTAAACTTTCTTAGGGTATGTGGTGGTTTGGATAAGAATGGCCCCAACAGGATCATATATTTGATCATATATTTAGTCATCAGAGTAGAACTCTTTGAACAGATTAGGATTAGGAAAGGTTGCCTTGTTGGAATAGGTGTGACCTTATTGAAGTAGGTATGTCATTGGTGGTGGACTTTGATGTTTCAAAAGCCCATGCCAGTCCTGGGCTCTTTCTCTCTGCCTACAGATCATGATATAGCTCTCAGCCACTGCTCCAGCATCTGCCTACATGCCTCCATACTCCCTGCCAGAATGATAATGGACTAAACTTATAAACTTATAGCTAGTTTAGTTATAAGCTAAATTTAATGCTGTAAGATGTTCCCAATTAAATGCTTTCTTTTTTTTAAAGATTTGCCTTGGTCATGGTGTTTCTTCACAGCAACAGAACAGTGACTAAGACAGGGTAGAGCCCTTTGGCAAGAATATATGTTATTTTGGCACCTAACCTTTCACTAGCACCTCAGCTTCGGGGTTTGCCCATGGAACATTATCCATGTAGTGGAATGTTGTGACACCTTGAACATGCTGGGACATATCTGCGTGGACTTAACTTGAGGGGAATTGCTTTGAACTGGTTTACTTCTTGAGGCAAGATGACAGAGATAAGTTCATCCTTCCAAGAGACAGCATGCTATTTCTGGCATTCTCTGTTTATTGAGGTGGTGTGGAAATGTTAGAAACAGTTCCCAGCATGGTAGGGGAGGTGTCAGAACCTGTAAGAGCCACTTGGTGGAGTGGGTGGTCCTTTGGCCCTACTCTGAAAAATATTAAGGTGATTTTTGTGGTTGTTCAAAGGTAATGGTTATAAAAGAAGCAGAGCTGGCCCTTCCCTGCGCTCTCTGCCATTGGGTTTGGGAAGCCATCACTTGTTCCTACACATGTTCCCACCATTGCTGTATACTGTGAGGTGCTACAGCCAAGAAAGGGGCCCATACCAGAGCCTGCACCATGTTGTTTGCACAAAACTGAGTTAAACAAGCCTCCTTACTCTACAAAGTTAGCTTGAGCCCAATATTTTATTATAGTGACTTAAAGCTCATTGATACATTGATGAGTTGCTGGGTTAATAACTATTGATGCGCCATTGCAGTCCCTACTTCTAGAAAAATAGCTGCAACTGGAATCATTTATGCCTTCCAACTTATGACAATCCAGTCTATTGGTGACACTCCTTGTCCTGTGCAGGGATGAAACACAGAAATAAAATTGCAGTATTAGAAGCCCCTCCTCCATGTCCGAATTGAGAGAGTGAGAACAACCTCTGGGTTTCTCTGGCAATGGAGTGTTAGTTGTACCATACTATTTTACCAAGGAAGTAGAGGTCAGAGAGCTTTCCATGGAGCCCTGCCTTCTTTGCATCCGCCCATTCATCCATGAACAAGTGCAGAGTGCCAACCATGAACTGGCATTTATAAAGTGCTTGGAAAACAGAAATGGAAACATGCACATACATCTTCCTTAGAACAGTTGGTTGGCAAGAGTACTCACTAATTGATTTAAAAAGAGGGGATATACATGTCAGAAAGTAATGGGCACACTTGAGAATAAAACCACTGCTTACTGGGACAGATAATGCTGTTTGTTGAAGAATGACGTGTGCCACCAGGAAAAAAAAAGACATTGTGAACCCCTGCCCCCCCCAGGTACCTCAGCACATGACCATATACAAAACAGGCATTGGAAGTATAATCACTGAAAGGCATCCTGTCCATTTAACTTAGGCCTGAAGTCATCAGAAAAGGGAGTAGGCACCTCAAAAGCATGACACACATCAGGTCCTCTGTTCCCAAAGGCTCTTTACAGTTCAGCCTCAGAGGCTGTCATTTCTGAGTTTATGCTGGGTTGGAGAGACCTGGAAGTGACTGGTAGGGGATTGTGAGTTTTCTTAGGGATGTCCTAGCAATGACCACAAAGTTGTTGACTTCAAACAGGAGTGGATTTCTCTCTCAGTCTCAGAGGCCAGAAGCATGAGATCAATGAGCTTTAGACCTCAGGGAAGGACCTTACAGACTGTTCTCAGCTCCACTGTCTCCCAGTGTTCCTCTGCTGCACACACGTAGCTCAACCTCTGCCTCTGTCTTCATACAATGCTGAGGCTTAGAGGCTCCATTAGTCAGAACCTATAGAATAGATATGTATTACAAAGGGGATTTATTTGATTAGCTTATATAATCCAGACTGGGTAGTCCAATAATGACCAGGCTAAGATCCCTGTAGATGTTCAGTCCACAGGACTGAATGTCTGAATCTAGTGCTGAAGGCCTGGAGGGCTCCTGGAGAGCTTTCAACCATCATTGAAAGGGCAAGGAAACTGGGCTCTGATATCTGCAAAGAATGGTAGCAGCAGCAGCAGCAGCAGCAGCAGCAGCAGTAGTAGCAACAGCAGCAACAGCAGCAGCAGCAGCAGCAGCAGCAGCAGCAGCAGCAGCAGCAGCAGCAGCATAATAGATGCTCTTTTTAGCAAGGAGCAAAGGCAGGCAGGAAAAGTAACACTGTATTTCTCTCAGCCATCTTTATAATTGGACTACTGTTAGAGATTCCATCTACTTTAGGACAGGATCTCCCTACCTTAGTTAATACTTCCAGGAAATACCCTCACTGACTTGCCCAGGGGCACGCCTTTTAGTTGACTCTAGATGCAAACAAATTGACAACAAAGATCAGCTGTCACGAGGGTAGATGGGCAAGGGCCACACTCAGTATTTCAGCTCTGGGTTTTCAAGTAGTGTTGAGCCAGGCATAGCTTGTGCCTCAGCAAGCCTGATTATCTGGTATTCAAACCACTCCAGGGAGGTGACTCACAAACATGAGAGCAGGAAAAAGGCTTGGAGGAAGCCAAAGGGCTCTGCCCTTCCCTGTGCTGACCAACTGGAGCTCACTCTTGTTCCTCCCAACCAATGAATGAATACCATCAAACACGAGGTCTTTCTGGGGAATCTCTGGGGACAGGTCCCTGAGCCTTTTCCCTTAGGTCTCCTCCTGAAGTTCTAGCTTGGGTCCAAGAGACCTGCATTTACAGATATTCTCTGGAAAGGAGGAAAGGGAAATCCACTGGGCCTCATGATCGCTAGTGGCCTTCCCTAATCAACCAGCTTCCTACCTTCAGCTTCCATCAGGGCTAGCGGCAGTTCAGGAGGTTCAGGTAACTCCAGCTTTCATGACCGTAGCTCCAGAATGTGCACGCTGCCACCCTCCGATGTTTATTATTGGTTGGGTTGTGTCCCTTTAAATTCATATTTGAATCTAATACCCCGGATCTTAGAATGTGATATTATTGAATGTGTCCTTATCCATATACTTAGATGCGGTCACCTTGAAATATGTGGGGATGCTGATCTGAAGTGATTGGTGATCTAATACAAGGTTCTAGGAGCCCATTGCAGCTAAGGATGAAACCCAGGCTGGGCTTTCTTTTTCTTCACTGAGAAGGAGCACATTCCTTCATCTACTTGGCAACAATTGATTTTCATCTTCTAGCCACAATTCAGAGAGAAACTCCAGCTCTTTAAACCACCCTGTTTTTGAGGATTGTTGGAGAAGCCCCAGGAAACACATAGTACCTTAAAGAGAAACTCTAATACCAGGCAGGCCCTGACGGATATGATGGCTAGAACTGACTCACCCCACACCCCAGACTTGAATATTTGCTCACTCGACATAGAGGGGTTTAAATGAAGCCTTGAACCTGGCAGCAGGTGGGTAGGGGAGCCAGCCTGGTGTGTGCACAGGCTGGAGGCAGGCCAAAAAGACAGATGCATTCTGGGAGGTATTGTAGATAGTCTGGGAGGGGTGGCTGGGCAAATAGAGGGATGGTGGTAAAACCATCCAGGTGAGCTTGGTATTTCCAGGTCTGAAATCCAGGAAAAAAAAAATCTGGTTGAAGGAACGATCAGGTCAATTGACGGTTGAAACCATGGGTGTGGCTGACCTTTCCGAGGGACGCCAGAAAGCCAACAGCAGGTGCAGGTGCAAGATGCCAGCACAGTTATAGCTGCAGACAGGCCAGGGGGGGGGGCCTCAGAGGGAAGGTGGGAAGGCGGCGAGGCTGGAGACCCCAGTCTACATCAAGTCCTTCTTTCAGCTTGAGGAGAAGCAGATCAACGGGAAGCGCAGAGCAGGACGGACTCCAGGCCTTGTCCGCTCAGACGGACAGCAGGTGGCACTAGTGGGCTGCTCTCAACCTTCCCAGCTGCCGCCCCAGGTTGGAGCCGGGAGGTGAGTGTTAAGTCTCACTCTTGTGCACCATACAATCCTATTCACGCCGGTTGTGCCGGCAACTCAGGCAACCATCTGACCAGCCAGTGTAAAGATCTCGAGCTGCGTTGGCTACAGATCTCAGAGTGAGCAGATGCTCGCGGCACTAGTGCTCCTTTGTCTCTGGGCTGCAGGAGCGCTGGTGAAGCTCTTCTGCTGCGCTTAGAAGGCCCCTGTGGAGAATGGGAGGCACTAGTACTTACCCAGCCTTCTAGCCCCAGAGTACTCGTTGTGCTATCTGTGGTGCACCAGCCCGGGGGCTGCCAATGTTCATCAAGATTTTGCCCACTCCCACTGGTACAGCATTGCGCCCCTGACCCTAGCTCTATCCACACCAGGATGCAGAAGTTGGGGAGGGGCGCTACCACTACCCAGAGGCCAAGGGAAGGGTGGGGCCCAGTCGTCCCCTCCTCTTCCCACTTGGTCTAACCAACCAAAATCCTGTGATTCAGGTTAGGGGAGACTTATGTCTTACAAGCCCCAGCTTTCTCTCCTTACGAGTGACCATCAGCAGACCCAGTAGCTGGGTGGGGAATCCAGGAAGAGTGTGTCTTAGTGGGAACCTAGACTGAAGCCACTGACTGGCTGTAGAGTTCTCTCTTTAACTTCCAGGACTCAGCTTACTGTGGCTACTCGATGCTGGGTGAGTGCTGGCTCTTGGCCTGGGCCTAGGTGTACAGTGGTTAGGTGGGTGGGCAAGAGGAGCAGCGAGGGAGCCTATGACAGGAGGGCTGGCACCTGGATCCTAAAGTTTTTGCCAGGCTTCCCATTAGATGTAGTGTTTTCTTGGACACGTGAGCTGTCTCGCCGAGACTCCTGTCTCTGGTCCACCTCTAACCTGGGGTAGGCTCTGAGGGAGAAGATCAAGGCATTCAGGGAGAACCACTGACTGGCCAGACTCAGGGCAAGTGCAGTGTCAATCCCTCTGGATCTTTCTGGGTGTGTCTATGAGGTGTGGGAGGAGTCTAGTTCAATGACCTGATTAGAAAAGGACAGAAAGGTAGGGGTA
The DNA here is from genome assembly GCA_964023405.1 of Apodemus agrarius. Lineage (NCBI taxonomy): Eukaryota > Metazoa > Chordata > Mammalia > Rodentia > Muridae > Apodemus > Apodemus agrarius. Next base: position 136,464,355 of record OZ030005.1, read on the forward strand.
GTCTCTCTCCTTTCTACTTAGTTCTTTAGTCCTCGGGGGGGGGGGCGGGGGGCTGCTACCAGGAAAGAATCTGGAGCCCAAGGCCAGGGGCTGCTGTGGAAAGGGTGCTTTGAAGGACACAGGTTCCCATCTCCCTCACCCTTCCTAATTCCAGTATGGTGATGTAAGTTACCACCCTAGAATGAATGGGCAGAGTCTCTGACATTACCCTCTTCCCAGAAACATTCTGGGTACAGACTGGTTGGCCTGGGGGACAGTGGGAGACTGAGGACCCAGTCCTGGTTTTGTTGCCTCCTCTGGAGTCAGGCACTCGGGTCCAATCTCCCCCTCATCAGCCTTTTGGGGATTCACTCCACCCCTTCTATTTAAAGCTCTCTTTGGTTATTTATAGTCAAGTCCACTAATTGCATCAGCCTGAGTCTGGCTTCCTCCACGGATGCCAACGGTGCCACTGACCCCCATACCTCGGTGTGATTCCTGGTGAGAAAAGGGTCAGAGGAAACTTCAGCTTTGGCTGCCAGCACTTCCCTTGGCTAGTGCTCTAGTTTCCGGTTTGGGGTTTGCAAATATGTAGGGACATGCACCTAGGTCACACCTGCAGTTTCCCTAACACCCCTCTACTTAGGGAAAGTTTCCCAAGTTTTCTGTCTCGAATCTTCCCCTTTCTGAGATCACTTCCACTACAGGCAGGGTCTTCTGGAGAGGGAGGAGGTACTTCGGCAGATGCTAAGGCCAGACAAGTCTTGCTCTACTTGGAAAGGCTGGAGGGGGAGGGGCTCACAAAGCCTGCCCTTGCAGCATCCTTCTCTGTGGCCTGGGACACTGGGCAGCAGAAGAGAGAACAAGTTTATGCTCCCCAACCCTTCAGGACAGTTTTGGAAATTGTCCCAGATAGCCTCCTCTTTCTTCTTTGGTCAAGACTGGCTCTCCTTCTGATCCCAGGGGTTGGGGAGCCCAATCCTTTCATAAAGATACCTTCACTTCAAGGTGCTTGCTTCTATTTCCAGGAAGTACCTTACATCTAGAGACCAGTGCTGGGGGGGGTGTGCTAGAATGCCCCAGGAGCCTATCTCCGCCTCCCTAGCCTAGCTTTGATATAGAATTTGATTTCTCTGGAAAGATTGCTCCCAACCCCCTGCCACCACCCCAAGATGAGCCACCTTTCTCCACCCCACTTGCCCTTCAGAGCGAGGTTAAGTTCTGTAGTGAAAACTTTGGTTTCTTTGAAAAATGCAAAAATATTATGGAAATGTGTTTTAATCCCAGATGTGGGATGATGGGGCCCGCTTCAGATTGTTCACAGCAGCTGACTATGATCTGTCACATGCTCTACCAGAGAATTAATTTTGCTATTGGCAAATAGTTTCTGCGATTGTGTGATGTTTAGAATTCTGGGGACTTTTCAGAGGGTATATAAATACTAGGGCCCTGAGAGGAGGTGTGGATTGTTGTTGGTAGGCTGTTGGTTGGCTGCTATCGGTCATGATTTGTTAAGTAGTTGTGCTCAGAGAAGAAATCAGATATCCTCACAGCAAAGATCCAAGTTGCCCCAAGGAACTCAATGTCCCTAATCAGCAGGAAGTAGTTTAAGGATAACATCGCCACCTTTCGACTCTGTCCTTTTTTTCTCTCCTACCTAGTGTTAGGGTGTTAAAAGGGTGGAGTATGGGTGGAGAAGTGTGGAAGAAAGTAGAACCCACAAAGTAACCACAAGTCTGGTGACAAGGTTCTGTCCATCTGTAGCGTACCTGTCTGGACAGAGGCTTCCAGCTGTGTGTATCCTCCATCCTTTCTCCTGTCTGGTGACCCTCTGCAATCCGCCTACCTCTCTGTGGCCCAGAGTCTCCCAACCACTCAGCCTTTGGAAGCAAAATGCTGCTGCAAACTGACCTCCCACACTGCTGCGCAAGTTCCTTCCATACTGAACAGTGAAGTGCTTTGACAAATTCACCCAGGGCCGCACAGATCACAGAACACCGAGGACAGGCCCCTAGGATATCTTCAGAGATGTTTTTTCACAGGGTCTTGCAAGGAGTGACCACGGAGCAAATGGGCAGCGTGCTTCAGTGAATTTTGCCCTTCATTTGCTGAGGGATATTGGACAAAATTGCTCCTCTCTCTGGGCCTGGGAGAGAAACTGGGCTCTGTGGTGGAGTACAGCTCTAGAACTGGTGTTTAGTCAAAGGGGATTCACCAGATGCACTCTGTGTTTAAAGTGAGTGTCTGCCTATAGCCCAAAGTAGAATGGGGAGAGGCATACACACCTTCATTGTTATTTTTTATCATTTGCTTGGGTTTTCACATTTATTTATGTGACCTGCATATTTGTGTCTATGACACAGTTTTCCACGTAGGACCTTAGAAGACAGCCTACAAGAGTTGATTCTTGGGCTGGAGAGATGGCTCAGTAGTTAAGAGCACTGACTGCTCTTCCAGAGGTCCTGAGTTCATTCTCAGCAATATGGTGGCTCACAACCATCTGTAATGTAATCTGATGCCCTCTTCGGGTGTGTCTGAAGACAATGACAGTGTGCTCACATACACAAAATAAATAAAATCTTTAATAAAAAGAAAAAAGGAGTTAATTCTTTCCTTCCACCATGTGGGTCCCAGATGTTGAACTGAGATCATTAGGCTTGACAGCAGGTGCCCTAACTTACTAAACCCAACTGTCTGGCCCCTATTTGATTGTTTTAAAACAATATTTCATGTAGCTCATGTTGACCTTCAACCCCAAACCTCAGCTGAGTGCTGGGATTACAGACTTGCACCACTGTGCATGGCTGAACACACAGCTTCAATATAAGACAGAAGAGCTTCACTGCAGTAGAGCAGTCTTCACCCAAGCATACTTTCATCATCCCTCTCTTAGCCATCCAGACACCTCTTATCTATCCAGTCATGTACCTGTCTATTCATATGTCCATCCATTCATCTATCCACCTCATCCACCCATCCATCAATTCATCCATCCATCCATCCATCCATCCATCCATCCACCCATCCTCCCATTGATCTTCCCATTGATCATCCTTATCTGTCCCCTATCTATTCTATTCATTTATCTCCCACATTCCCAGCTGTCTACCCTTTGTCTGAGGCTAGTCTTGAGGCTGTCTTGGCTATGTGTTATACCATGTCTCAAAGGCTTAGGGCTGGGGAGGGAGTTGCAAGCTGGAGTTGGGTCTATTGCAGAGACTATGTACCTGGGAATGACAGTATAGGAGGTGAACACTGGACCCACCCAGCACAGTTCACTCTTGTTCAGTCTTTGACTGAGATGACCTCTAGAAGTCTTGGTGCATTGGTAAACGGCACCTCCTTCACTTCCATGTGGTGTCCTTCATTGCCTCCAGGGTCCTGAAGCCAATGCTCTCAGCTGGCCTCCCAGAAGAAATGTTGTCACTCACCTTCTGCAATTGCAGGTGCTCGTGCACACTGAGGGAGGAGGGAGTACCGGGCCTACTTGAGACAACCATCAGCTTTTTCCAGTCCTTGGTTTTATTGACTCCTAGGGGCTGCCAGGGCTATAAATAGATGTTCTTGAGTTAAAAATAACCTTGCTAGAGGCAGACTATACTGCTAGCTTTCAGCTTCTTTGAGGGCTCTTAAGGATGCAGAATTCAAGATCCGCTGGAAGAGGGGCTAGCCACATCCTTTTCCCCGCCTCTCCTGATTCATCCTCCTCCATCTCCTGGTGTGTGTGTGCGTGTACACGTGCGTGTGCGTGTGCGCGCGTGCACATACACCTATTCACATGAGTAGCCAATGTCGTGTCACTGTCTGCCTGAAAGCAAAAAGAGTCTCTGGAATAGGATGGCCAAACCTGGAGAAAGCCCCATTAGCCAGGGACAGAGCTAAGAAGGAAAATTCTCCAAGAAGCCCACCTAGGAATTCCCACATGGCATCCAGGGTAGTCCACACTGAATGTTCCACACAGAGGCAGTTAGGATGAGAACCAATTGTTGAGGTGACCCAGATGTGCCACATCTAGAAGTCTGTCCTATAATTGGTACATGGATGCCCATGGCCACATAACTTGTAATAATATACAGAAGAGAGGCCTGGGCACTGTCTGGTCTGCACTAGTGTAGAAGTTATCAGTCCAGAGAGGAGAGCCCCGTGTCTAGAGACAAGGATGGGGTGGCATCGGACACTCTAGTATACTTTTGTTTAATTTTTATTTTTATGTTTTTACAAAAATAAACTTTAAAAAGTGAAGGTTATAGAAACTGGGCCAACACCCAACTTGGCTTCCATTTCTACCAATCCAAAGATCTGTGGTGGGGAGGGGAGTGAGCAAGGGGAAAGGAGTGCATGGTCCCGGCGGGGGTGAGGGGAAAGATGGCTGTTGAGATGCTCTTAGGGCTGGGCCTTACTCCCTTTACCCTTCCACATCCCAGGAGTGATGGGGAAAGGAATGAGGCAGAGGGGCTATAGTCATGGCCAATAGCACTTCCTGGGGGTGGGGGGATCAGGAACGATGGGCCGTATCAGGGATCAGTTGGTAGATGTATCAGAGGGTCTCAAAATATGGAATGCATTATGAATCTATGTGTCATCCTTGCACAAGAGGCATGCTAATCTTCTCCATGCTGTCCCGGTTTTAGTATATGTGCTGCAGAAGCCAGCACCTCGGGTATATTTTTGGTCCTTGTGCTGCATAAAAGAATTTATGTAAACCCTGCGTGTGATGGAAAGACAGTGATGAGGTGTGTGTATTCGCAAAGTCTGGAGGAAATGAGCTGTGTTACAGTAGGATTGTGTTGTGTGGGCAGTCGACAAGTGAACTGAGCTCTTGTGTATGTGTGCCCTTGTGTATGCAGCGTACACGTGCATGTGTGCAGAGGTCAGAGATCAGCCTCAGGTGTCATTCCTCAGAAGCTATCTGTGGTGATTTGAAAAAGCTTGGTCCAGGGAGTAGTACTATTAGGAGGTGTGGCCTTGTTGGAGGAAGTGTGTCACTGTGGGGGTGGGCTTTGAGACCCTCCTCCTAGCTGCCTATGAGACAGTCTCTCCTGCCTGCAGTTGGATCAAGGTGTAGAACTCTCGGCATCTCCAGCACCGTGTCTGCCTGCACACCACCTTCCTACCATGATGAGAATGGACTAACCTCTGAAAGTATAAGCCAGCCTCAATTAAATGTTTTCCTTTATAAGCGTTGCCTTGGTCATGGTGTCTCTTCACAGCAATGGAAACCCTAACTAAAACACCATCCAACTTGTTTTGAGACACACACAAGTTGACCTGGGGCATCAAGTAGGCTAGGCTGGCCATAAAGCATCAAGATCATTCTGTGTTTGCTCCCAGGTACTGGGATTACAAGTCTGTCCCACCATACCTGGGTTCTGTGATCCGACTCAGGTCCTCATACTTGCCCAGCAAATACTGACTGAAGCATCTCCCCAGCCTGCAAACTGATATTTAAAGTTTTCTAGTTTTCAGTTAATAGTAGATAAGAAAAAGGGTATTTTACATCCTAGGAATGCTTATCAGATCCTGTGCCCCTCCCCTAAACCTGGTCTACCAGAAATAAGCCTCAGAGTCTTCCCTCTTAGTAAGTAGACTTTGCAGGCACAACCTACCAGGCCCTTGTCTCAGGAAGCCTCCATACTGCCCCCCCCCCCGCCCCAGTGTCCGACCTCTCCCACAACCAGCCCTAAGAAAGAGTCAGCAGAGGCCTGAGGAAAACATCTGTCTCATGATTTATTACAACACATTGTTTCAAATACAAAAGGGGGGACAGGAAAGTGCGGCCTCAGGAGGCAAGGTCCCAAGGGGGAAGCTGGCACCCTGGTCCTCAGGGACCAGAAGCCTTGGGCAAGGGACCTCTCCCGTACTGGACAATAGGAGGGAACCAGGTGCATTCTGGGCCATTCCAGTGCCGGCAGTGACCAGGAAAGAGGGGTGGGAGAGCAAGAGAGAACCCTATACCCTCCACACCTTGGACAGTGGGTGAAAAGCCACCAGGGAAAGCCCGTGCTCCACCTCCCCCAACACAAAGGAGTGGGGAACTGAGACCTCCTCCATCTTGTCTGCTCACTTTGGGGAGACCAGGGTCATGCGCAAGTGAGAACAAAGACCGACTGAGGCCAATGGGCCCCATGTATCCAGGATAGATGCCATATCTCCAACAAGAGAGGGGAGGGACCAGACCCAAGGGGGAGCTTTAGGGTCCAACTGGTGGCCCCATACCACTGTCTCCCAGACAGCAGTACAGTGGGGGCATGGAGGGGGAAGCCAGTGCACCCTCCACACCCAGGGTCACCTCAGAAATCCAATGACAGACAGGAGGCAAATTTACATAATTAATAATAATTATTATAATAATAATTAACCAATAATAATAAATACTTAAACCTCTAATCCATAGATTGCAAATACAACAATAGCTTATTTTCTCAGGGATTGGGATGGGTGGGATCAAGAGAACTGGGACAGGACTTTTGCTTAAGAAGGAGGGTGACAGGAACATAGGGAGCAGGTCAAAAGAAGAACAGACAGAAGGACACAGCAAGAGAGGTGGGGTAGAAAGTTGCCACCCTAGGTCCTTCCCCAGCTACCTGTTAACAAGCCCCTGGCTTCTTCCTCAAAGGACAGACCCACTGCAAGACTTGAAGACATCTGAGGGCAAGAACCCCTATTCTGCCTCAAAGCTTTGGGTCCCCAATAGTCCATAGCAAGGGTGGCTGGCACTTTTCTCCTTGTCCTTCTCCTAGATTGGCTCTGAGCCTAAAAAGCCACCTTGGGTGGAGGCTAACATATCATCTTAAAGACATTGGGAAAGTACCCTGCCCTGGGGGGGGGGGAGCATGCCAAGGGGCTCTCTTCTGGGAAGCCCTATAGGGGATGGGACAGTCATGGGGGACTTCCCCAGCATCTGTCCTTAGGTGGGGTCTTCCTCTGCTTGGAGACAGTTCTCCTAAAGCTGAGGATTCCCACTTCCTAGAAGCCTAAGGGCTTGGCAGGTGCTCTCCTCCACCTGCTTCAAGGGCCCCTCAACCTGCAGGTGCAGTAGAATTCCAATACCTACCTGTAGCAGGAAAAGTCCAGAATGAGAGCTTGAATCTACCCCCATTCTTACTGGGCCTAGAGCTCCCCTCTGACCAGCAGAGATAGCCCCTGCCAGCCCCAGCTACCTTAGCTCCTCCTGCTGGCATTGGATATGGCCCCAGTCATATGCTGGGGAAGTCGTCTGGGCTTCCCATTAGACAGGGGCACCTGCAAAGGAAAGAGAGATGCTTCCTCTGAATGGCCTCCTGGGCCCTTCTAAGGAGCTGGGCCTCACTCTCACAGGAGTGAGCTTCGCCATCCTTGCCTTCAGAGCTACCTCATCTGGCTTTCAGAAACCCCCTTGTCTAAGTCTCCCCGAAAACTCTGGTCCACTGTGCCCAGTGCCCACCAACACCTGCCAGGTAACAGCCTTGGGGTGAAGGGCAGAGAAGGTATCCCTATGCCACTAAGACTTGGCAATTTGAGGTGTGGGGACACTGCTGGTGGGGCCTTCTGCAGGGACACTAGGGTTTCCCCCTCCCCCTACCTATGGCTTTGCTGCAGAGCCCAAGACAGGAGAGACAGGAGAGGAGAGACCAGGAGAGGAGGGAAAGGAAAGGGAGGGGTCTGCGGCTCAGTTTGTGGCAAGTAAGGGTTTGGGTTTTTTGTTTTTTTGTTTTCATTTTCCCCCTTTTTCTTATGTAAAAAGTGCAGGAAAGCTGGGCAGCTCTTTGAAAGGTCAGTAATGTTTCCAGAGGGGAGGGGCAAGGAGGGGCCTAGGCCTGTCAACCCAGTTTGGGATTGAAGGTGGCCTCATATTGCTTAGAAACCTGTTTCAGTTTAAATACCAGACAGTAAAAACAGAGCTTTAGGGCCGCCCCGCACAGTTGCCAGATCACTAGCTTAAATAAATAAAAAAATCGAAATATTTACTTCTTGATAAAAATTGCAGTAAAACCATTTACCTTTTCTGTGTGTTTTATATATAATATATATTTATACCTGGCCTGGCTGGAGCAAGGGCACAGGGACTCCTGAAGGGTCACGATACTTCAATGACCTCCACGCTGCCAGAGAAGCTGGTTTGCTTGCCCAGGGCTGCCAGCTCCTCACCACGTGCCCGCCCCTCCACCATGCCCTCTTCGAACTCCATCTGGCAGCTGCGCCTCTTGAACTGTGCATCTGCAGCAGCTTCCTCGGGCCAGCCGGTCCGCACATCCCGCCGCCGCAGGTCGCTGCTGCTGCTGCTGCCGCTGCTACTGCTGCTGCTGCTGCCGCCGCTGCCGCTGCCGCCACCACTGCTGCCACTGCCGTTACCCGGTCCAGGTGCGCCTGCGCTCGCCCGGCCAAAGGCGGAGAACACAGCGCCGGGACCCTGCGCGCCCTCGGGGCTGAAGCACCAGGGTCCGTCGGGCGACGGTGTGCCCGGGGAGTCCAGTGGCGGCGCCCAGCCCCCGGGGCCAGCCGGCTGGCCAGGGCCAGGCAGCCCGGGCGCCGACAGGGCCGAGAGGCCGTGCCGCGGAGTCTGCCGGGCCGTGTCTCCAAAGTTCAGGCCCAGGCCGTGCGCGGGGGAGCGGGCAGGAGAACTGGCCGGGGGACGTCGGCGGCGGGGCCGTGGGCGGCACTCGGGCACAGAGTCCGGGCTGTCTGGGCTGGGCGAGGGCAGGCCCAGCGTGCCCCCAGACGGGCTGTCCAGCTTGCAGAGCTTCGGGGCTTCGCCGGGGTCGGGTGGGCCGGGAAAGTCGGGCCTCCTGCTGGGCGCATAGGCCGACTTAATGTCCAGGGAGAAGGAGCGCTTGAGGCGGTTGGTGTCCTGGAGGCGGTCAGAGGAGAGGTGCAGGCCACGCAGGCCCTGCTGCAGTGCGCTGGTGGCTGGAGCTGTGCTGGGGATCAGTGCATCCCCTCCAGCACTTGGACTGCCCTCCTTGGCTGCTGAGGCTGCCTCGCTCCCGGTGGCAGCGCTCTCTGAGGTAGATGGTGGCAGCCGGGGCAGTGGGATGCCTGCTGCCGGGCCCATGAGGGGCTCAGGGGTCCCCAAGTGAGGTCCATCACTCTGCAGGGCAGCCAGCAGCTTCAGACTCCTCTCGTACTCCAGCAACTGGCCCAGGAAGTTGAAGTTGGGCGAGATGGAGGGGCGCCGATCCTTCACAAACCTGAGCGAGCAAGAGGCATTCCCGTCAGAACAGCCGCATCCCTGAGTTCCCTCCCGTGCAGCACCAACAGCAAACCTTTAAGTACCCAAGCTCTCTGTGTGTGTGGGGGGGGGGAGGGGGCGCAGGCTTTCCCTCCCTGCCACGGCAGTAATTTGAACAATCCAAGGGGGGTGGGGCGAGGAAAGGGAGGGCGAGGCTGTTAGCCATTGGTTGTGGTGTTCCCTAGGTCCCTAGGGCCCAGGAGGGGAATACCTGTATGCGTCGTCAGAAGACATGCCCATGGTTTTCATGATGTACGCGATGGCGATGGTGGCAGAGCGAGAGATGCCAGCCAGACAGTGGACAATGACTTGGCAGCTGGACAGCTTGGCTTTATCTGGAGGGGGGGCAGGTGGATGGTGGGGGATCAGGTGAGGGCTGAGAGTGCACAGGTACTCCCCGGCCCTCCCTTTGGCAGACAGTGCCTGTGACTTCCCAGAGCTGGGTGGCCCTCCCAGTCCTCCCCTCCGCCTCCTCGGTCGGTCTAGTCTTCCTCTAGCCCAGCCTCTTCCGTCCCCTAGAGACACTCGCACCCTCCCTTCCCCTCACCAATAAACTCAATGGACTTGTCCAGCCAGGGCAGCAGCTTTTCACAGTAGTTGTCATTGATGGGGATGCGCATGAAACGGCTCTCACAGATGAAGTCCGGTTTAGGGCAGGAGTTGCTGGCATTGAGGACGTAGCTTATTCCGTTTTGGGTCATCAGATCCTGGAGGGATGGGAAGATGGGTCAGAATGGGGTAGCAGAGAAAAGCAAAGCCCCCTAGCGGGAGAAGAACCAACCCCACCATTCATTCTCATATTCTCTCTCTCTCTCTCTCTCTCTCTCTCTCACACACACACACACACACACACACACACACACAGAGAGAGAGAGAGAGAGAGAGAGAGAGAGAGAGAGGACTCTAAAGTCTTGTGATTTCCCCGAGCCTCAGATTTTGTTCAGTATCTTGCCATATGGGAAAAGACTGGGTCCAGAAACCCTTTCTCATCTCGACCATGGAGCCCACAGGATGGGTACAGGAAGGATGGCTTCTGCAAGCCACACCCGCAGCCAGCACTGGGCTCCCAGGAATTTTATGGTTGCCTGGGCGGTGCCTTCAACCTTTTCCCTCCTCACCATTTTTAAAACACGGGATTCTTTCAGAGCTGGCCAGGGGCCCAGTGACAGAAGCAGTTTGGCATGCAGGCTTCCAGCCCCACCACAGAAGAGAACTGGGAGCCTGCCTTTCCATCAGCCTCGCTGTGCTCCTGCCGGGGCCATGCTGGAGGCCAGTGGGTGGGCGGGCTCTGGGTCCTCCTGTGCTCCCAGCTCATACTCATCTTATCCTCCTCTCAGACCACCCTAGGATTAAATCCAGAGCCAGCCACCCCTTCCTCCCATCGGCAGTGACCCCTTGCATACTCACCTTGTTCAGGACATCTTTCTGAGAGCCCAGGTAGAGGTGAGGCAGGATTCGGGTCAGGCCAACACTGGGCACAGGCAGGCAGGGCTGAGAGAGGCTCATGGATGGTAGGGTGGCAGGCTTGCCCTCACAGAGGCCAGGGAAGCAGGAGGAGAAGGTGGCAAAGCCTCCTGGGGGAGGAGACACAGAAGGCTCTTCAGGCGGCTGGCCAGCTGGGGCAGGAGAGAGTTCCTCTGGGCTTTGCCACACCCTGCAGACCCCAAGCCCAGCCTGCTTCTGGCCTGGCACCTGGGCTCCTGCTGGCAGGCCACTTGCTCTTCTCTGCAGCACTGGGGGTGTGCTGCTGCCCAGTTAGAGCAGGCACCTACGCCCACATTCCTCCTCAAGCTAATTAGGGACTGGCTCAGGGGCACTGCTTTGATGCCCATAAATGTGGGGTCAAGGTGGCCTGTCGCATGGCACATGGGAGCCAGGCAGGGGATGGCTTAGACCTCATTAGGGGTCTCTCATTCCCCAGTATGACATGGTAAGTCCTTCTCCAGCCCCTGGCCTGGAGCCAGGCTGGCATTTAGCCTCTCTCCTTGCTGATGCAATCCTTCTCTGACTCCAGCTGGCTGGAAGCCACAGGCCTAGGCTCCAGTGCCAGGTCTGGGAGGAAAGGGCTTCTGAGGTGGGGCCTCTTTGGGCATGACATCACCCACTGGAATTGCCATAGCCCACAGGGCATTTGTGGTTAGGTCATGGCTCCAGTCTACCCAGCAGATGATAGAGAAGCAGGGTAGAGCCTGCACACAGGGCACACACAGCCTGTGGCCACTGTCTAGAGACATCCAAGATCTAGACTCTGGGCTGGGGAAAGAAACCTTCCACCAGTTTGAGATACCCAAGCTGGCTCCTTTGCTACGTCTGACTCAGTGACCACGGGCAAAGCGTGCCTCTGCTTCAGTTTCCTTATTTTCTTGCCACACAGCATTGTTGAGAGGCTCGAAGAAAACAATTATAAAGATGTGAAAATAGACCCAGTCCTATCTAGGCTGGCTGGGGTTCATCCGGAGACTGAGTAGCATCCATCTGGGGGCCACCAGCTCTCAACATGGTGAGGTGAGCTCAGTAGAACAGCACTTTCTATATTCCACAATGGTAAGCTCTGACAATCTAGTAGCCTCAGCTTCTGGTCTCAGTCATACCCCCACCCCCAAACACTCACTGCTTTTTCCCTGGTCTGGAGAGAGGCAGGTACCAAGGACCCAGGGATTTGGGTGGGGGGCTATCCAAGGCTATGGGGTGGATAGAAATGGGGACCCGAAGGTTGAGTCAGCGAGCCTTAGCTAGTTAAGTGTCTTTGACGTCTAGGAAATGCTCTGGCCGTCCCTGAAACTCATTATTCTATAGAACATTCTCAGACAGTACCCCCTAGCCACTGTGTTTGGGAGGTCAGAAGACAGTGCCCTCCCAAAATATTGTGATGTTTATAAGGCGGCATATGCAGAAATATACGTTTGTTTGTGCAATGGACTTGGTATAGCTCAGGTTACTGATTGACAGGCTTGCTCTGTTCTCATTACAGCCACCTACCTACAAGGGTCTAGGGCATGCCAGCATCTCCAAGCCAAGTCTAAGTTGGTTGGACTGCAGAGACTGTCTCATAGCTGTGATATCACTGACCCGCATTCCACAGTGTCAGTACAACCCATAGGCTGCACTAGTCCCTGGCTAAGGGCATGCCCGCCTGCTGTTTAAAAGGCTTCAAAGCCCCCTTTCCTCTCCCTTTCTATAGTAATGCACATTGTGATGGTTAGTGTTGTCAACTTGACAGAATCTAAAGCCACCTGCCTATGGGGAGTTATCTTGAGTATGTTAATTGCTATGGAAAGACCCGCGCTAATTGTGGACAGAACCATTCCATGGGCAGGGGATCCTGGACAGTACAAAATGCAGAAACTGAGTTGAGCAGCAGCCTCCCCCTCCCCCTCCCCGCCCCACACTCTTCTGTTCCTGATTGTGGATGTGATGTGATCAGGTACTTCAGGCTCCTGACATCTTAACTGCCCCACCACGATGGTTGTGCCCTTATCTGTGAGCCAGATAAACCCTTCCTCCTGGAAGTTGCATTTGACTAGGCATTTGATCACAGCAGCAGAAATGTAGCCAAGGCATACTGACATCTAGTTTAAAACTTTCCGGATAAAACTCCAACTTTACTTAAGGAAAAAAGTGGACTACCCTCCCCATTACCCTCCCCATTCTCCTCCCCACAAACCACATCCCTGTGGGGGCACTGCTTGAGTTCCCTCTCCTGAGTCCCTTCACTGGCCATCCCCATTTCCTTAAGCTTCCTGTGAGCACCAGCCAGAGGGTGATATATAAAGGCCTGGCCTCGGGTATATTTGGCCAGGAGGCCAAGGAGCTCTGCGTGCACTGTGAAACCATCCCCAGCCCCTGATCGGTAGTCTGCTTTGGATTGTACACTAGCTCAGCAGGAGCTGGCAAATGTGCTATCACTTTGAGCCTGTCTCATGCTGCATTGACCAGGAGGACTCCCTAGCTCAGTATTTGGATGAAGGAGGACAAGGACTCAGACATGACAGGGCAGACACCTAGAACTGGAGGGAGCTATCTAGAGCATATCTAGTTCATAACCAAATGAACCCTCTGGGAGGAGTCCAGCCCAAGGCTACCCCAGTCTCCATTTGTTCTTGCCCCTTGCCCTCTACCCCTTAGGGACAGGCACTGTCAGGTTTGGAGTTGTCCTGCTAGGACCAGGAGGGGTGCAGTTCTGGAGCCCTTTGTGTTTTCAGAAGAACCTTGTCCACCATTCAGGAAATGGTGAGGTGGACCCTAGCAGGGTTCCTATAGGCTTAGTGGGGCTTGCACAAAGGCCCAAACTCCTCTCCCTCACAAACTAAGCCCAGAGGTTGGAGCTAGGATACAGCTATGTGGCTTCTGGTTCCAAGAATTCATACATGCACAATGTCATGAGTCCTACCCAGACAGGCTCAGCAGTATAGATGTCAGAGGTGGGGTGCATGCACATATGCATGTGGCTGCTACCATAGGCTCAGGGCACATAGACACACAGATATGCTTGGATCATACTGGCCCAGACTGTAGTGGGACATAACTCATATCCAAATGTACACAAAGACACTGGCCCTATCCATGAAACTGAGTCTCCAAACCACCTCAGAGTACCTCAGACTGGGTTCATCTCCCTAGCATCTGTCTAGCAGTTTAACTAAAGCAGTCCAGGCCCTCCCAGCCTTCCTCTCAGGTTGGGCTTGATGCCACAGTACTCATGGGATTTTGGTGCCATTGAACTGGCCTGGCCACCCACTCACTTATTCCACTCCATATGTAGTGGGTGTGGAGGACATTCCATCCACTATGTGCTATGCAGAGGCTACCAGCATGGGCAGAGGGCATCAGCAAAGGCCCTAGATTCCAGCCATCTGAGCAGGCATCCCAGAACAAGCCCACTCTGGCAGCTATTTGGGAATCTAGGCTGCCTCCCGAGGAGGTACAGTCTACAAAAGGCCTTTCAGCCATGGCCTGAGGGTGAGTGTGCCTAAGTACATGATATTGAGTGGGAGCCTGAGCCATGCGTCAGCGAGTGTGAGTGTGTGTGTGTGTGTGTGTGTGTGTGTGTGTGTGTGTGTGTGAGAGAGAGAGAGAGAGAGAGAGAGAGAGAGAGAGAGAGAGAGAGACTGACTCTGAGTAGGACTTGGAGGCCAGCTGGCCAGGCTGCTTTTAGAGCACAGGTAGCCCAGAGAGACCCAGAGAGATACTTGTTGGTCCCTCAGGTAGCGGCCATGATGGTGTAGGCTGTTATGAGATAACCAGCTGGTACCTTCTCTGGGTAAGGCTCCTGCTGTGTTACCAGTTCTGGGATAGACTGAGGTAAAAAAAAAAAAAAGCCTTTACTTCCTCTCCTTGAGACAAAGACAGTTTGTTCCCTGGCCTCCTCTCTACCAACAACTTGGCTTGGAGAACTCCTGCTTGTCCACCTCTCCTGCTATTGCAGGTAGAAGTGGGTTTTGAGAAGTCCAGGGTCCTGGGATCCCTCTACTGTCCCAACAGTTGCCAGACAACACTTTTCCTCTGACACTCCTAGGCCTAGCCAAGTGCATGGACGAGAAGGCATCCCACAGCCCCGGCCCATCCCTGGAGCTCACCTGTGAGGATGGCCACGCTGTCGAAGCAGCCGTCCAGCTTGCTGAGCAGGATGGACAGGAAGCTGTCTGCCGCCAGCACGCTGGCATCCCGTGTGCTCTGGTCATACACTACCACATCCTGTGGTTCTGTGGCATCCACCTAGGGGACCATAAGGGCAGACATTAGGCTGCTTGGAAGAGCAAGAGGACAGGAGGGGGGGCTCCTGCTGTTATCCTCCCCTCCCCACTTTATCTGCTGGGTGCACAGGTAGGTACACACTTGGAGGGGCAGAAAAGCCCATGGCTCCCCATGGCTTTGCACCAGGCAGGGACTAGGGGGCGGGTGGCTTGAGCTGTCCTTCATTGGCAAAATCACAGAACCAGGAGTGTTAATGAGATACAGGCAAGTCTGATGGGGCCTCAGAGGGCACATGCACGTAGCCCGAGCTGCCTCCTAGGCTTCCTGGGAGGCCAGTACCTCTCTTCTTATTTATTCTCCCCAGTTCCTAATGGAGAAACTGAGGTTGCAGTCGAACTCCTCTTCCCAAACACCGCCAGATCAGGAGGCGAAGCTGGAAGCTGGGGTTCCTCCTGCCCTTTTGCCCATTGTGGTGGCCTTAGGGCCAGATGTTGAGGGGCTTTTGCTCAGACATACCAATGTCCCCGCCTCCCAAGCACACTCAGTCTTTAAGCCAGCTGAGCTGTCAACCCCAGGCTGGATGATGTCATCATCAGCCAATAGAATTGCACTCTGGCTGGAGTCCTCGCTGGGGGTGATTAATCACTGGATTCCCTTCATTGGCACCACAGGGAGCTTGTTCTGGCCTTGGAGTGGGGGACTCCCGACAAGCGGCATCCCACCTGGGGTTCCTCACATCATAGCTTGGAGTCAGGCAGTTCGGAAATTGAAATCCTTCTAAAGCCCCTGCTCTGTTGGCACGACCCTCTAACCCAAAAGAGGTGGGAGAAGTTGGTCGTTGCAGGAGCATTTGTGGCCTGAGACAGGCTAGTCCCCCCCCCCAGCTGCTGCACGAGATAGTCCTTGGAAGAAATGTGCCCCTTCTTCCATAAAACGATTATCCTTTCTGGGGGGGTGTGTACAGAGAACATTCTGGGTCACTGAAGACTCCAGGGGGTGGGAAGAGAAATGGGGCGGCTGGTGAAATGGCCTGCCTACTATAATCCCCTTAGTCTTCCCCTCCTGGCCTCACCACAGCCAGAGTGGCCAGAGCCAGCTGTCCTGTCCTCAGCACGCACCATCCCGCTGCATCTGCCCTGCTCTACCCTCCGTGCAACCCCACTTCCCTCACCCATTCAATATTCCTCCCTCAGAATCTGCCTTGTACATGGGACGACTTCTAGAGGAAGGCCTCACTAGAGACCTGGCCTACAGCACTCCCAGCTGTGACCCCAAGGAACCCAGTCTGGAATTAAGGGACCTCGGAAGGAAAATGCTTCATCAGAGGCCTCTTGGCACCAGGCGTAGGAGCTCCTCTGTCTCTTTCAGAGGAGACAAGCATGCTTGCTCAGGTACAGTCAGGCCTAGAGATGTACGCAAGGGTGGGACACAGGTACCTGGCTTCGGGTAGCCGGCTGGATAAGCTCAGCAATGGTCACTTTGCCCTGCTGAAGGCGCCGCTTCACCAGCTTTGAACAGCAGATATTCACAGAGCTCAGCACGTGGCAGCTGTTGTACTCCACGAAGGATCGACTGTCAATGACCAAGGGGCCCCCGGGTCCGCCACGCAGCAGGCTGGCCAGTTTCTTTGCATCCATCACCTTCCTCGGGAGCCGATCCCCAGCCATGGTGGGGTGGTAGGCAGTGGGGAGAGTGATCCCTGATGTGAGGAGGGCGTGGCCTTGCAGCGTTCTGGGTACCCTAGTGCATGGTGCCAGACCTGAGGGAAAGGTGAATGAATGGTCAGCAGATGGTGGGATCTGGGTAGCTACAGCTGGCTCCCAGGCGGGCCCTGTGCTTGGTACCTGGCACGTCCTTTGAGCCCTTCCTCCTGAATGGGTGAGCCAATGCCTTACCCAGTGAGGTGAGTGCATAGAAGAGACCCTGACCACCCCCTGCTCTGCTGGGGTCCATGTATAAGGCAGAGGACAAATGGGGTCCTTATTATGGGTTTTGGGGTGCAGCTATACCTGTACCTTCCTCAACCTCTGTCCTGATGATCTTTGCATTTTCCTCTTCTCGGGACCCTAGGGTACAAAGCTTGACCGTTCTTTTCTCAGGCAGGGGCTCTCAGACCTCCCTCCCTTTCTTGGCACAGTGCTGAATGGCCACTTCCCAGAACCCATCTCCGGAAGAGGTCCTCTAAGTTCATAATCTTGATGCTGCTGGTAGATAGAGGAGCAGGACCAGCAGGGTCGCCCACCCTGCCCTCGCCCCTGCTCACGGGCTCTTGGAAGCCGAAGGCCAGGTACTAGGGAGCTCCTGTTCTACTGTTCCTGATGGATGCCTCAGGTTGAGGTTGGTGCACTCCACCCACTGTACAAAGGGATGGGATTTGTCTGCCCTAGGCTGTGGTACCTGGGATGCCTGGAGGTGCTGGACCTTCTGCATGCCCCAGAAACTCTTGGGCTGAAGAATATGTGGAGGGACTGAAAATGGCCAGCATCAGAGGACCCAGAAGCCCTGTTCTTCAGGCTTGATGACTCTCATCTGTCGGGTGCTGTCTCCCCTGGAGCCCCCAGGACACATGCAGAGTCAGGACAATGAGGCTTGAGGTAGTGGAAGGTAAAATAGCAGGGCAGGTACAATATTCCCTTCATCTAGCCTTACAAATGCAGTGGGGTAGGAAGGAACTTGGCTCTCTAGACACTCCCTTGAGCCCCTTCCAGGCCTGGCCCATTCCCACTCCTCTACTGCAGTCATGTGGGCACCTACATGGCTCTACCACGTTGGTACAAGGGCACAACTTCCAAACCCTAGCCAGTGCAGTCAGTAGGGCCTTTGGGGTGCTAATCCCTGACATCTCTATGTGTCTCAGGCCTCTCTGCAAGCCCTTCACTGGGGAGCCAGTCCTGGGCCGGTCGCACTGAGGAATCTCAACAGCAATGGACGGCCTGACAAGGGGTCCTCTGTCTGCTGAAAACATTCTGACTTAATGCTAATCTTAGATGCTCAGGTCATTTCTCTGAGTTCCAACTCGAATCTTGCATGAGGGAACAACAGGACAGTGGTTAGGCCAGAGGAACCAGTGGGCTTTCCTATGAGCAGAGCTGGACAATGGGACTAAAAGCCCAGGACTCTGAGAGGCCCGTGGTTCAGGATGCTGGGGTGCAGAAGGGCCTTTTCAGAGTCCCTTGGCCCTGCCACCCAGCAGTGCCCACCTCCTCGCGGGCGACGTGGGTTAACTGCATCAAGGGAAGCAGAGAGCTACCAGTATAGGGAGCTGGAAGGCACAGCCACACCCTCTCTCTGCAGCAGCCCTGGAACCACCCTGGGGGAAGTTTTGCTAGGGTTGCCCTATCTGAAGACCCTCATCACAACCGCACAAGGGGGCTGTAGCTGAGGATGGCAGGGAAGGGAGACCCAGACAGAAGGGCAGAAAAGAGCATGTTGGTGGCAGGTGGAATGGGGGCAGCTAGACTCAGGCCGGATACCTGTCCCTTCCTCTACCTCCGAGGGAACCCTGAGAACTGGAGCTGGGCCCTATTAACCGCTACAGCATTGTTATTTGCAGCGGAGGGGGACTCATTAGCAAGTTAGCACCTCCGATGTTGCCATGGCAACAGCAGAGGTGCCAGGCAACGGCTGCTCCTACTGCAGCAGCCTTCGTGAAGCAGGCTGCTCTGCAGATTAGGCAGGTCTCCCTCCTCTCTGCTCCCACTCCTCCATGGCAGGTGCCCAGTAGCTCTCGTCTGTAACTCAAAGACAGCGAGCAATGAAGCCCCTTACTCCAACCCTGCCCTACTTGGCCCTAATTCCCAGGACCCAGCCCCACACTGCAGCTCACTGGCTCCCTATTCGTTGGAGGCCATCTGTATGCTGCCCTGCAAAGATTTGGATAAGCCCCTCACATAGGAAATTCTGCGCTATGCAGGTCTTCAGTAACACATCCTAACATCACCGCTTTGTACCCTCACCCTTGGCTTCCTCAATGTTGGGCATCGGGCCTAGAGCTGGATAGAACTCATTGGGGCTTGAAATAGATATGTAGGGTCAGTTTTGAGAAGGTCAGCAGGGCACAGACAGACCATGCAAAATCTTAGCAAAGCATATGTTCTCAAGCACTCCCTGCCCAGTTCTTCCCAGGGAGAACAGCTATCAGTCTGTTCTTTGGGAGCCTTGAATGGGGTTGGGGGGGGAGTGGTTAAGACCCTTTATGCAGAGGCTGTAGGCCTTCATCAAAGAATTTTGAGCCAGGAGACAAGCATTCCTAAATTCAAAGTCAAGAGGAAGCCTTCCCCAGGCCACACCCCTCAAGAGGTTCCCAGACAGCCCCCTTTGCTGGAGGTCTGGTCCACAGTTCTTGTGTCCTCTGGGCACAGGAACACTCCCCTTTGTACATTGACAGATGCATGTCTTATTGACAATCCATCTTGTCCCTGAGTGCAACTACACATGTGTCCATCTGCATATATATAAAACATTACAGTCTCCTGGAGTGCACGACTGACACATACAGTGGCAAACACATCCTTGTCTTCTGCATACCACCACAGCCTCTGGTGCCCACATACCAAGTGCCCGTCCATTGCCTTTCACACTGGGGTTCCCACACAACATATTCTGGTCCCCGAGTCCTTATGTGACCAATAAAAGCCTGAGTCCTGGGAGGCACCCTCACTAATCTACTGCTCAGTGCCTAGTGACAAGAAACTCCCTACTTCTAGAAATGGCTGCCAAGACCATTAGCCACTATAAGACTGAGTCCCTCCTCACAATGTTTTGACCTGGGCATCCCTGCTCACAGCCAGGCAGGCTCTCAGGAAAGAGCCAGAAATTAGGGGCTCAAGATGCTGAAATGCCAGCTCACTGTCACACTGGACACTTCTGAAGACTTGGCAGAGACCATCTCCTAGAGGGAGGGACTCAACTGTTCCTGCATGGCAGTAGAGCCCTTGGCTTCTCTGGCCAGGCTACCCTGCACCTTTGCCCTTGGAGAGAGTACAGAAACATTGTCTCAGTCAGGCAACTGGCCAGGCCAAAAGAGACAGTGGAGGCAGGAGGGAGCTGTGGTCCTGAAAGGTCCAGTCAGGTTGTCTGGCTCACATAGTTCTTAGGACCATAGCATAACTATCTCTTCTGCTGTGGGTTCAGCCTCTGTCCCTGCCTCCTCTGTGAGCTGCATATCGGACTCTCTCCAAACCCACAGATGTACCCCACCGCAACACTGTCCGATTGAAATGTCTGGGTTGGAACCTCAGTTTCAGCCCAAGAAGAAAGATGTTGGCAGGAGTCCTATACATATTGACTTGAAGCATCTTTTTGCGTCTGTGTTCAGTGCTAAGTCCCCAGAGGCACCCTTAAGTATCCCCAAGGGCGCAGGGCAGGAGGGAAAGAGAGCCTGCCCAGCAACACTCCTGAGATACCTAAGCCGAGTGCAGCAGTCAGACATAAAGATGAACCTACAGCTCCTGGTCACATGATCTGCTCATCTGTAGCAGGTGCCTGTTAACCAAGTAGTGACTGCACGGGGACTCTGACCTCCCAGGGCAGAGCCTGGCACTGTAAGCTACCCTCACCCACCCAGCTACCCTAGGAGCAAGTAAAAGTGAGGGTGGGTCTATAGTTCACTGGATTTCCATTCTGAATTCATTCATACAGTCAAAGAAGCCGTGCGCCTGACCCGAAGCACCTCCACCCCATGCTGCACAACAGAACATTGCAGATGCCACACTGGTCCCCCACCCCCATCACTGCACCACCATCCAGGCCCCCAATCACTCCGCTGCAGACGCAGCAGACCCCGACAACAAGGAGTCAGAGGCAAATTTATTCCAAGAGGTCTGATCTAGTGGCAGCTGAGCCTGTTCTTGCTCCTCCACCTGCAAGGTTTGGCACACGAGTACCAGTGGCATCTGACTGGCCTCTCCCTCCCAAGGTAGGCAGAGAGGCCAGGGAGACAGGCTGCAGGAGGCAGCGGTGCCGGCCCCTCCCCCAGCATCGCGCCTACTGCCTCTGCGTCTGGTAGGATGTTCTTTATCCGCAGAGGCTAGTGGAGCACCATGAAGTGGGGGTGACGGGACAGCCATGCGAGCCGAAAAGTGGGGGGTCTTAGAGCTTCCTCTCCAGATAAGGACCCTAGCGCAGGCCGGAACCGACCCTCTGGCGTCGGAGGTTTCGCATCCCCCTGCCCGCTGCAGCCACGGACGACCTTCTCCAAATCTGGCTGCCAGCGGGGGCGCCTCGCAGGGACTCTCACGGATTTGCGCTGGATCTCAGCCCTCCCCCGCGAATCCCTAGGTCTCTTATGTATGTCCCTCCAGATAAGAAGGAATATGTAGAGAAAGACAGCTCACTGCAGGCGCGGATCTGCAGTGTGCGCCGCTCGGGAGGCAGAACCATCTATTCCTCGGTGCTCCAAAAAGCTTCTTTCAGGGCGCACACCCGCAGAAACCTCCGCACGTCCCGGGCCCACACCCGGCTTAGGACCCGACCGGTGTCAGCGCCTGGCTCACCTGGCTCTCACTTGCCCTGGGGTTGCCCCCGACACCGGTGCCGCGCTCAGGGCGCCCGCTCGGTTCTGCCACCCATGGGCCCGTCGGGGGCCCGCGTAGCTGGGGCAAGGGCCGAAGAGGCGCGCGGGGCGCGTCGCCGCCGCCGCCGTCGTCGTCGCCGCCACCGCGGGGAGCGCTCGCTCGGGACGGAGCGCGCGTACTGCGGTCGGGCACGCGCGCTCACGGCGCGCATCCCAGCCCGCGACTTGGCGGGCGCGGCCGGCGGCTCCGGCCCGGCTCAGCGTCCGGCGTCCGGCGTCCGGGTGGGGCGGGGGTCCGCGGAGCCAGCTCGGCCACCCCGGGAGCCGCGAGTGACAGGCCCGGGGCGGAGGGCGGGGCTGCCGGTGGGGATGAGGTCATGCCGAGCGAAAAAGCCCCTGACGTCACCTGCAGCCAATCAGAGTGAGCCGCTCGGGGGCAGGTGACGTCAGCGGAGCGGGCGCTGGGTGCGGAGCCCTGGCGGCGGCCGTGGGTCTCTCTGCCACCGCCCTCCGTCCCCCGCGCCCCAAGCTTCTCGGGCATCGGTCTTAAAGGGGCCATGCACGCCGAGGCTCCCCACCTCCAGGAAGCCTTCCCAGCCCAGTGCTCCTGGTATCCCCAAGAACCCTCAGCCTCGCGGCACTCTAACCCACGCCTACTGTCCTAGTATGCAAGGGCCCCCTCTCTAGGCTCGCCTGGACTGGACCTGTCGCGGGTTTCTCTCCTTCCCTTAGCCTTTGTTCGCGTGAGGACGCTCTCCCAGAGTGCGCCTCCCATTCCCTAGTTCGGCCCAGGGAAAAGGGTCATGGAGAGCCGCGGCCGCAAAGGGCCTTACCTGCAGCGTCCACGTTTGTCCTCTCCACGACCCCTGGAGGTGGAAG
Source organism: Apodemus agrarius (assembly GCA_964023405.1). Taxonomy (NCBI): domain Eukaryota; kingdom Metazoa; phylum Chordata; class Mammalia; order Rodentia; family Muridae; genus Apodemus; species Apodemus agrarius. The sequence continues at coordinate 136,486,629 of OZ030005.1, forward strand.
CCCAGCTCTCCACTTTGCGGACGAAGCTCCTAGGCGATGTGGTTTGCCTCAGGTCACTTGTCCCGGGAAATCGGGGGGCGGGGCTCCAGACCCACCGGTGTGTGCTCCCCAGGGCGGCGCTGCCACCCCACCTATGACATCCAGCTTTTGACAGCTTCCAATGAAAAGCCGGTTGGAAACAGACCTCTACTCCCACCCGGACGTCTCCCGTGCCCGTTGGGGACTGACGGCCCCATCCCACTGAGCGAACACAACCACGTGAGCACTCTGAACAAAACATGGGTAATTACAACTAGGGCAGAAATACACAGGGGTCAGGCAGATCTGAGAGGAAGGGGAGTCTGGTGCCAAAGTGGTCCACCTGCAAACATAAGCCGCATTTCCCTTAGTTTCCCCCTCCTCTGGAACACACTATACAGCCCAGGTTGGCCGACAACTATTGTATCCCAGGCTGGTCTCAGCCTTCTGAGCGCTGAGATTACTAGCACCCACCATGATGCCAGACCACCTCAGACACTTCAAAAAAGTGGCCCTGACTAGGCAGCTGGGTGGACAGTGAGGTAACCTGAGTCTCCTGTGTGTGTGTGTGTGTGTGTGTGTGTGTGTGTGTGTTGGAGTGTCCTGAACTTCCCCTGGAAGTACAGCCTCTCACTGAATGAAGGACAGAGTTTCGGAGATGACTGGTTGAAGGAAGGGTCATAGAAAGTGAAGCAGGCACAAAGGAGCACTCCTTTGCTAGTGTAGGTTAAGCGAAGAATACTACAACCCATAGTAGGTGCAGGGCAAGGCTCCACAGGGGCCGTCTCCTTTACACTACTGTATCCTGTTTGGCTTGGTTCATTATGAATGTTTAGAAACGGCTTGCAGAAACCTCTCTATGTAGCCCAAGGGGAGTCTGGGAGTCTAGCCTGGGATTAATACAGGTTGGAGGGAAGAGGTGTCTCTGGCTCAGAAATAGCACATAATAAACAAACAACTTGGGAGTGCTGCCAGGAAGGAAGCATGGGGAGCCCCAGGGATGTTTGGGGTTGGCTTTGGGTTCAAATCTTTGTCTCCCTGATGCAGGCTGGGCCCTGAATGGGGGCCTCCTGCTGAAGGTGGCCCTTGAGGCTGAAGATGGCCAGCTCTACTGCATGCTTCTTCAGGTCAGTGTTGGGGTGGCTGATGTGCTGGATTTCTGCCCACTCTGAACTCAAGAAATGGGGTGTTGGGGTCTGGGAAGGGGGAGTGACGCAAGCTGAGACCTGGACAGGTTCAGGCAATCGGGTCATGTAGGATTTTGGAGGAGGCAGCAGAGCCCTGAAAGAGCTTGGGGCCCAAAGGTGTGGAGGCTGACAAAGCAGTTGTGTGTGTGTGTGTGTGTGTGTGTGTGTGTGTGTGGAGAGAGAGAGAGAGAGAGAGAGAGAGAGAGAATGCTTTGCTTTTCACTGTTGTCACTCAAGAGCAGCCTGATGGGTGTCCCTAAGAGGGCCTAAGAGGGTATCGAGGTGTGTGGCAGGGTATGGTCTAACACTCTGGGAATGCCTAATTAGATCTTGGTTATGCTGGGAGCAGATTCTTGCCAGGTTCGAGCAGCGGGGTACAGGTGACCTGGAGGTCCTTCTGGAAGCCCCAGGTAGATGGACTTACCCAGAAGCCTGTCCCCACACTTATTTTTAAAAAGATTTATTTATTTTATTTATATGAGTACACTGTAGCTGTCCTCAGACACACCAGAAGAGGGCATTATAGATGCCTGTGAGCCACCATGTGGTTGCTGGGAATTGAACTCAGGACCTCTGGAAGTGCTCTTAACCTCTGAGCCATCTCTCCAGCCCCTGTCCCTACACTTTTGAGACAGGAACACAATATTGTATAAGATATAATCCAGTTGCAAAAAAAGAAAACCCTCAAAGTATTTCAAGTAAGCTTATAATTTTGTGTTAGGACATACTTATGGTCTTACACATACAATTTGTGGGTACACATGCTAGGCTCTACCATATAGATGACGCTAGTTATAGTCCATCCCAGCAGTACCTGCCTACTGCAGACCTGAGCCTTCTCAGTGGGTGCTGGGTCTTCCCCTTCTTCTTCATCTTGTAACCTCACACCCCGAGGAGTGAGGCAGTCCGGAGAGCGGGTGGGAAGGGTTTGGAGCTGTCAATGCAGTCTCAAGGTGCTGGTTCCTTCAGAGCTGAGTCCAGTCAGCGGCATCTGTGCCAAAGGAGGGCAAGATCCAGCCTCTGGCGGTCTTTCTGCACCACACCGGCCCCAGGCCTGAGGATGCCTTTTAGGGTCTTTTGTATCGACAGAACCCTACAAGTGCTAGAGGCTCGCCCAGACTGAGGCAATATTGGCTGCTTCAGAGTGCTGAGCCTAGCTAGATGTTCACTCAGGGTCTAGCAGGTGCAGCGAGCTTGGGTCTGTCTGCTCTGTCCACGTGCGCCCTCTGCCGCTCACCACAGTAAGCTGCGCGGGCTGGCCGCAAGAGGCTCAGCTAGGAGGTCACCCCACAGGCTGACCCACTGCCTGACAGAGAGAAGTGACTGTTCAGTTCTGCGTCAGTTTATAAAGTCTGAAAACCACCCATGCTCTTGGGCTGCCCAGCCTGACTTCTAAGGCACAGAAGATGGCCATTTCCTGATTTTTTTAAAATTTACCTTTATCATCACCAGTGTGGCAGTGCAGGGATCCAACCCAGTGCCTTATGGATGCTAGGCAATTACTTTGTCACAGATCCACATCCTCAATCTTTATTTTTAAATTATATTTTATAGTCAAATACAGTGCACTTTCAGCGTTTAAGAGTACAACCCAGAAGCCTTGAAAATATTCAGATTGCTCTATACTGCTACCACCACCCATCTGCAGAACCCCGTGTCTTCCTATAGAACGGAACATTGGTCCCTGCTAGAATTCCTCAGCCCCATGTACCACCGTTCAAACTGATTTTCTTTTAACTTTAAAAAAAAGGTGATGTTTATTCTTACGTTTTGTTATTTTTTTTAACAGATGAAGTGGCTTTTATTTATTTATGTTTAATGTCTGTAAACATTTGCCTGCATGTGTGCGTACAGTGCCCTCAGAAGCCAGAAGAGAAAGTCAGATACCCTAGAACTGGGAGTGACATGTGAGTGCTGGGAACTGAACCTGGGTCCTCTGCAAGAGCAGCATGTGTCCTTAACTGCTGTTCTTAACTTCTCTCTAGTCTTCCTGCTACTATCCACCCCTTTAAAATATAAAGTTAGCATGCACAGTTATGGGCTTCATTATGATACTTCACACACACACACACACACACACACACACACACACATACACACACCTCCCCACTGCCTACCACCATCCCCATGCTCTTTCTTTCTGGCAGCTTTTCTAATCCCCCAAGTAGCTTCCCCTGCTTCCCTCACACATATTCCATTTTCTTCTCTTTCTCCTCTTCCACATCCATTGAGGTCCCTTCCTCATTGTTCGATTTTTAGTTTGTGTGTTTGTGTGTGTGTGTGTGTGTGTGTGTGTGTGCTTTCACAAGGGCATGTACTTTATGTACATTTGTGCACACAGTATATTTTCCCTATCACTTTTGCCTTATTCCTTTGAGGCAGAGAGAGTCTTTTCCTAAACCTAGAGCTTCTACGTTTCTCACTATGCTAAAAGCCAGTGAGCTCCCTTAGTCTTTACTCCCCTTAGTGCTAGGGTCACAAGCACCTCTGAGACCTTGTTACATTGGTGCTTTGCTCCAAAGCTGGTTCTCAGGCTTGCGCAGGTAGCACTCTTAACACCTGAGCCAACTTCCCAGCCTTTACTTCTTCTAGACTCATGTCCCGTACCCCTTCCCACAACCACCGCCGAAAATGTCTGCATTATTTTCACAAGAGAAAACACATAGTGTCTATCTTTCTGAGCCTTGATGTGTTTCACTTAGTGTTGCAGTTACGTCCAATATTTTGTGTGTCTTTTCTCTAGCAGTTCATCTGTGGACGGACATCTAGGGTCATTCCCTTTCCTGGCTGGTGCAGCAGCAAATGTGAGTGTGCAAGTATCTCCATGGAATGTGGGCCTAGCTTTGGGTCTATGGCCCTGAGTGCTACTACTAGTTAGGTTATATGGTAGTTTTATTTTTTATTTGCTTGAAAAAACATGCATATGTCAGGGAAATGTTAATTAAAGCCAGTTTGGAATTCCATTTCACCCCAGTCAGACCCAAGAGAACAAAAGCAACAGATGCTGATGAGAATGTGGGGGAAAGGGAAGCCTCTTCTCTGCTGGCGGGGATGTAGACTGGAGACGATGGGTCGACAACTGCATGCATTTAAGAAAACAGACTCCCCTTGAGCCTGACCCCTCCCTTGTTCCGATGGGTGAATGCTGTCAGTATTCAGACACAGATATGGAAACGGGGTATGGGCTCTGCTGTTGTGCTTCTCCGAGCTGGGGAAAGGTTTCCTCATTGTTGCTCTCTCACAATCACATCTCTGCGTTGCTGTGTTTTCAGGAGGCTTGCGGTGCTATTTCAACCAGTATTTCTCCCGCCCCTAGCCCTTTTCTGAGACACGATGTTGCTTTGAAACCCACTAGCCTTGAACGCTCTATATAGTCCAGGATGGATTGGAGTTCTCAGTAATCTCACTGCCTCTGCCTCCTGGGTGCTGGAATTACAGGTTGCTGACATCATAGGTCCTACACACAGGGACTTACAGGTGTGGTGAAACTACAAACACAGTGTAGGAGGCCACCCACAGACCTGGTGTTGTAGTTCCTGCTGATGTAACAAATACCCCAAAACAACGTTTGAGGAGTAAAGGTTTATTTGGCTTACAATTCTGGGTCATTTGTTTTTTTCTTAATACATGTGTATACATGTTTGAATGTGTATAGCTGTAGGAACATGTATGTGTAGGTGTGCATAAATGTGTGTGGAAGCTACAGGTTATTATCTGGTGTCTTCTTTAATTGTTAGCCAGGATCTCATTTGAACACAAAGCTCACTGTCTTGGCTAGTTTAACCAGCTGGTTTATTCCAGGGATCTCTGGTCTCTGCATCCCGAGCCTGGGATTACAGGCCTGCCTTGCATGTATGTGGATGCTGGAGATTCAGACTCAGGTCCTCAGGTTTGCATAGCAAGTGATTTACCCACGGAGCCACCCCCAGGCCCCCATTTATTTTATTTTATTTTATTTTATTTTATTTTATTTTATTTTATTTTATTTTATTTTATTTTATTTTTATATATTAGATTATTTTCATATTTTGTGTAGTATAAACAGCGTGGTGGGTGTTGTTCTTTCATATGTCCTTAGTATACATTTCAGACCTTTTATTTTTTTTTAAATTATGACACAATTAAACTTACAAAGAAACCTGGGGGAGGGGGAGAACCACAATATAACAAGCATCTAGTTGCCACACGAAGCAATTTCAGCACTGTCCTGGTTTGTCCTTGTTGTTTCAGATTGGAAAAGCCACAGGAAGTATCCCATTCCCACCACTTCCCACCACACTACCCCAGGCTTCTGTGCCAGGGTCAGTTGCTACCTAGGTGTTCTGGTTAGCTTTATCTCTCAACTTGATACAGTCTAGAGTCATCGGAGAAGAAAGCCTCAACGGAGGAAGAACTGCCAGCACTGGATTGGTCTATTGGCTCGGGTAGGAGGGATTGTTTTGATTGATGTAGGAAGCCTTCCCCACCCACCACTGTGTAGTGAAACCATATCTAAGCTTGTGGTCCTGAATTGTATAAAAAAGCTAGGAAGTAGTATTCCATTGTATAAATATACCACATTTTCTGTATCCATTCTTCCTTTGAGGGACATCTGGGCTCCTTCCAACTTCTGGCTGTTATAAATAAGGCTGCTATGAACATAGTGGAGCATGTGTCTTTATTGTATGCTTCGGAATATAAACAAAGAATATAGAAAATAAAAAAAATTGTAAAAAAAAAATTAAAAAAAAAAAAGCTAGGAAGTGTGACCCTGCCTGGCTGCTAGCCAGCAAGCTATTCCTGGCTGGTTCTTGCCATGATTCTTTGACTGTAAAGTGAGTCCCTGGGTTGGAGGTAATGCTGTGTAGAACAGCAAGCAGGCCTGTGTTCAAATTCTTGCCTCAGGTTCCTGCCTTAATTTTTCTCAGTGATGAACTGTGACCCGGAATTGTAATCCAAATAACCCCCTCTCTCTCCCAAAGACGTTTTTGGTCACGGTATTTGTGGTATTTGTCACACCAACAGAAAAGAAACTAGAATACCAGGTTTGTGAGTGTCCTCCTGTTTGGTCTGTGTACTTTCACATCTATAGGTCCCTATGTATAGGTGTGTGTGTGTGTGTGTGTGTGTGTGTGTGTGTGTGTGTATGATTTGGAATTAAACTTTCTTAAAATTGGTGACTAGAGAGATGGCCAGTCACTTTGGAGCACTTTGGAGCACTGGCCACTCCTCCAGAGAACCTGGATTCAGTTCCTAGCACCCACATGTCGGCTTATAACCATCCAATACTCTAGTTCCTAAGAGACTCAATGCCTTCTTGTTACCTCTGTGAACCCCAGGCACACATACAATACACAAACAGGTAAAATACTCATACATATAAAATAAAAATAAATCTTTAAAAGTTCTTAAAATTACATTTTTATTTATTTTGTGTGACTGTGTGTGGACAGGGAGGGTCTGGCATATGCCTTGGTACATGTGCGGAGGTCGGAGGGAAAATAGAAGAGTCAGTTCTCTCCTTCTACTGTGTGGGTCCTGGGTATCGAACTCTGGATGCCGAGCTTGCCCTCCACTGCTTTTTCTTGTTGAGCCATCATGCCAGCCCATTCATACCTCCTGTTCTTTGCTATTTCTCCTTTGGCAACACCGAGGCTCGAACCTATGGCCTCACTCATGCTGAGTACGCACTCTAGCTCTGAGCCACATCCCTAGTCAGGAATGTTCACAGATAAGGCTTGTTGCTATTCTCAGGCCTTTTGTTTTGCTTTTTTCTTCTGGTTTGTGGGTTGCTATTGCTATGAGTCTGGTTCCTTCCTCTGTGTAGGGTTCCCTTTAGAAAAGCATCATGGGTGAATCTCTACAGCACTATGATACAAACCAGTCACCAAGGATACGCAATGCTGCATGATTCTGTTCATGTGGCCACTGATGGATACTTAGCTTTCATAGACAATCTCCTGCTCCCTGGCTACCTGTTTTATATTGCCTGGGCCCTGCAAGCCAAGATCTATGTTTTAGCAAGTCTGTATGTGGACATGTTTCATATTTTATTTTTACCTTTTTATACTCCTCTTTAATTTTTAACATTATTATAGAGTAAAGTTGACTGCTGGTGTTTAAAATCTGTGTTTAAATATGAATAATATAAAAGTGTATATGTGCGCATGTGTGTGTGTGTGCTCTCTTGCCATTGTGTGCTGGAGGAGGTCAGAGAACAACTCTCAGGCTCTGGCTCTCTCCTTCCCCAATGTGGTCTTGGGATTAAACTCAGGACATTAGACTTAGCGGCAGCAGGTGTCTACCCACTGAACTATCCTACTGGCCCAATCCTGCCTCCAGCTTTATTATCCTTGCTCCTATTTTACTCTGGTGGTACTCAGGATGGACCCCCATAGCCTCGCACACACTGCTTAAGCACTGTCGTGCTGAGCCACATGCCCAGTTGGGACCAGATCCAAGGGATGAGGCTTTACCTGCAGAACCATTTTGCAATTCTAAAAGTCTCCATCCCAAGCATGTCCAAGTGCACATAGCTCAGCAGCACAAAGTGCATTCTTGGCGATCCCCAGCATCCACCTCCAGGCCCTTCTTGTCTTTCCAGACTGAAGCTCTGCCACCTTTACTGCATGCTGACTCCCCAACCCTTGGCCTCCCCTTCCTGCTTCCTGTCTAAGGGGCTGCTGACTGTAGGGACCTCCTATGAGTACAGTTGCAAAGCATATGTCCTTTTCTGTCCAGCTTGTTTCACACAGCATAGTGTCCTCAAGGTCCATCCGTGTTGTAATACATGTATTCTTCCTTCTCATGTCAATGGACACGTGGTGGCTTTGTTCCTAGAATGACTGAAAACAGAGCCTGTGCTCAGGCATCTCCAACAAGCCAGGCTTGCTCACTCATCCTTAGTAAGCCAATTAAAAGAGCCAAATTAGGTGCTGGAGAAATGGCTCATGCTGCTGCCAGCGCCCAGGTCAGACAGCTCACAACCGTCTGTAACTCCAGCTCCAGGAGGCCCGATGCTCTCTTTAGACTTTGTGAGAGTCCAAACACATGTGGCATGTGTATACATAGACACATAAAAATAAATCTTTTTTTTTTTTTTTTTTTTTGAGAGCCAGAGATGGAGAAATAGATAGTTAAGAGCACTAGCTACTCTTCCAGAATCTGGGTTCTAGTCCCAGCACCCTCTTCTGGCCTTCTTGGGTGCTGCATCCATGTGCCACACAGACATATATGCAGGTTTTTCGAGACAAGGTTTCTCTGTGTAGCCCAGCTTGACCTGCACTCACTCTGTAGATCAAGCCGGCCTCTTGATCACAGAAATCTACTTGCCTCTGCCTTCCAAGTACTTGGATTAAAGGCGCTGCTGACTGTAGGGACCTCCTATGAGTACAGTTGCAAAGCATATGTCCTTTTCTGTCCAGCTTGTTTCACACAGCATAGTGTCCTCAAGGTCCATCCATGTTGTAATACATGTATTCTTCCTTCTCATGTCAATGGACATGTGGTGCACACACGCGCGCGCGCGCGCGCACACACACACACACACACACACACACATACATACCCACACAAATATATATGTATACACACACACACACACACACACACACACATATAGTGAGAGGAGAGGAGAAGGGAGGAGAGAGAGAGAGAGAGAGAGAGAGAGAGAGAGAGAGAGAGAGAGAGAGAGAGTTTGATTAATAGTAAAAAGCAGGGCAAAGAGATTTATCCAATATGGCTACATTAGAAAGACAGATACACGTGCATCACGATACTGTGTTTGTTCATCCTCTCTTCCTCTTCTGCTTTCTTGGGATGTGTTGGTCATCACCCTCTTCTGGTTTCCTACTTTCCCATAGTTTCTGTGCTGGTCAGTTTTGCCAACCCCATACAGACTAGAGTCCCTTGAAGAGGAACCTCAGTTGAAGATCTGCCTCTAACTGATTGGTCTATGGGAATGTCTGTCAGGTGTTGTCTAGATTAATGATTGGTGCTCAGCCCTCTATGGGTGGTCCAGCCTTGGGAAGGTGATCTTAGGCTATAAAAGAAGGCAAGTTGAGGGCCATGAAAAGCTAGTAAACAGCCATAGTCTCTGCTTCAGTTATTACCTCAAGATTCCTGCTCTGACTTCCTGCCCTGACTTCCTTTCATTATGGACTGTAAGATGTAAACTACATTGAAGAAATCTTTGTCTTGCTTTTCACCATTAATTTAGCTCATTAAAAAACAAACAAGCGCTTGGGAAGCAGAGACAGGGGGATTTCTGAGTTCGAGGCCAGCCTGGTCTCCAGAGTGAGTTCCAGGACAGCCAGAGCTACACAGAGAAACCCTGTCTCAAAAACAAAAACAAAAACAAAACACCAACCAACCAACCAAACAAACAAAAAAAAAAACCCACAAACAAACAAACCAACCAAAACCCTTTGCCCTAACCAAGCTGACTTTTGCCAGTGTTTACCACATCAACATAAAGCAAACTACAACAGTCCCCTTTCTACTATTCCTTTGAAACTTTGTAAAGACTTTGGAGATACTGAATTTATATGTTTGAATTTTTAAAAACCGTGGGGCTTGGAATATTTGGAATGTCTTTAAAGAGACAAAATCAGTTGTGCTGACTAGTTTCAAGTCAACTTGACACAAACTGGAGTCATCTGACAGGAAGAAGCCTTAATTGAGAAAATGTCTCCATAATATTAAGCTGTAGGCAAGCCTGTAGGGCATTGTTTTAACTAGTGTCTTAAAGGGAAGGGCTTAGTCCATTGTGGGTGGAGCTAGCCCTGGGTTGATAGTCCTAGGTTCTATAAGAAAGCAGGCTGGGCAAGCCATGGAGAAAGCCAGTAAGCAGCACTCCTCCAAAGCCTCCATATCAGGCTTTGCCTCCAGGTTCCTGCCCTGTTTTGAGTTCTTGTCTTGACTTCCTTCAATGATGAACAATGACGATGGAGCATAAGCCAAATAAACCCTTTCCTTTCCAAGCTGTTTGGTCATGGTGTTTCATCACTGCAATAGTAACCCTGACTGGGACACAATATAATTTCATCATTCTCTCTTTCCTTTACTCTATCCAACCCCTCCTATGCATTCCCCTTATTCTCTTTCAAATTCATAGTGCACACACACACACATATATGTATATTTATATGCATATGTATACATAAATACAACCTGCTCATTCTGTATAATGTTACTTGCATTATGTTTTCAGGGCTGAGCATTTGTTATTGGATAACCAGGTGTTGGGCTTGTCCTCAAGGAAGAGCATCTGTCCCATTCTCAGTATTCCATAATTGCCCGTAGTTCTTTGTCTTTGTCCAGAGTTCAGGCCTTGTAAACTTTTCACTGTCCATGTTAGCTTGTCTATTGGTGTCATCCATATTTGGGTCATGTTTGGGTAGCCATGCTGTTGAGATTTCATGTGTGTGGCTTCTTAGATTTCTTGGAAACACAATCTCACAGTAAACTCTGTTTCTCTGGCCTGACAATTTTACTGTCCCCTTCCCTCAATGATCCTGGAGTCTTAGGCACAGAGTTGTGCTGGGACTGGACTCCACAACTCTGTGTTTTGATTGGTTGTGTTTTTTTAGTGATGCTCTCCATCTGTTGCAAAGACAAGTTTCCTTGGTGAGGAATGAGGACTATGCTTCTCTGTTGGTATAAGGACAGATATTTAGATTGTAGTTAGGCATTATGTCGGTTTAGTAAATTAGTGGTTATAGGTTCTCTTCAAGATCCATGTCTGCACTAGCCCTGGGTAAGTTGGCTGGGTTTCCAGTACCAGGCATGATTTCCCTTTTGTGAAGTGGATCTTAAGTTCACTTAGCTGTTGGTTGTTCCCAAGTAATGCATGACATTACAGCACCCTTAGGGTTATCCTGCCATGCTGGTCATTGTAGTTCATAGGTGTCATAGCTGGGAAGAACTATTGGTTGCTTCTTTCCTTTGGAAGTTGCCTCCTGGTATCTACCATAAAAACTAGCCCTTAGGGAGGAGGATCTCAGGTCAATTCCAGCTAAGAAGCTTCTGGGCCCACTGTCCAAAGTGCATGGTGTCTTCAGCAATAGCGACTTACTTTCCACCTAGGGAGGCAATCAAGGGTAATAGCAACAGTTTATAATGTCTTGGGACTCTTGGATAACCCCGACACACCAAAATCCCCACAACACAAAAGAATGCTTCTCATGCCTGGTGCTAAAGGTTCTTAGATGTTCTATGGCTCTTGGTGGAGCAATGTCAACCCAGATAAGAAAATTTCACTTAGACTATATATGTAGATTTATACATGGAATTAAATACATTATAGGTAGCTTTAGTGCATAGCTATAGTATGGTTCCATATGACTTTTTCAGACACCCTTACTGTTGCTCTACTCTCCTTCCTTCTTCTGTATTCATCTTCTTCCCCTCCTTAATTAGCAACCCCCCCTTTCCCCCCTCCCTCACTCCAGATTATTTGGTTCCTTCTCTAGTGCTCCCTGGAAAAGAGTGTGTAGGATCTGGTGGGGTGAAGAGGTTGGTTGTTGCCAGGTATTTTTATTTCATATTTTGAAGCTACCATGAGTGGAATTTTGCCTGACTTCGTTCTCAGCCTGCCTATTATTGGTATGCAGGAAGTTATAGGTTTTTGTATGGTGCTACTCTACTGAAATTATTTCCCAGAGCCAAGAGTTTCCTTGCTAAGTCTTTAAGAATCACACTGTTGACAAACGGGTAATCTGCCTTCTTTTACTTCTTTATCTTGTCTTATTGCTCTAGGCAAGACTTTGAAGACTATTGCATGAAGTGGAAAGTTTGCACCCTCACCTCCTGTCTGGTTTTAGAGGAAACACTTTTGCTTCCCCTTATACCACCCTCCGCCCTGCTTCATACAATATTGGCTACAGATTTGTTATGTGTAGACCTTGTTGTGTTTAGGGCATTCTTAGTTTCTTTGGGATTTTTTATCATGAAGAGATTTTTAACTTAGTCAAAGGGAACTCAAAATCCTTTTTATGTCTATTGGGATGATCTCATGATTTCTCTCTATTATGTGTTATTTAACCAACCATGCATTCCTGGTGTGAAGCCCACTTGGTGCCATGGTGTATAATTCTCTTTTCTGTTTTGTTCTTTGAGACAGGATTTGTCTGTGTAGCCCTGGCTATCTGTAGACCCGGCTGGCCTGGAACTCAGAGATAAGCCTGCTTCTGCCTCCTGAGTGCTGAGATTAAAGGTGTGAGCCACCACCTAAAAAAAGTATTTTCTATTGCTTAAATACTTAAATTTTTAGACAATTCACATGAAATGATTTGGTTTTGGAAATAATGTGTCCATAAGTAAATCATGGTCAAAATAAAAGGGCTATAAAGATGGCATCAACTCTGTTTAAGTCTTGGCATTATGTGGATGACAGACAATAGCCAGTTATGATGACACATAGCATGGGGGAAAATTAACTACCCACCTACCTGCTCTTCCTGTAAGCCTCAGGTCCGTGACCCAGGGAAGCCTCAACCTCAGGCAGCCTCCAGCCATCCCAGTCTTGCCCCTTGTTGTAGGGCTGGACCACTGGCTACCAGTCTTCTAGGTTCCAGTCTCCACTCTCTGCCCTCTGGGTACAGCAGGTTCAATCTTGCTTCTGTGGTCTGGGTCCCCAAGAAATTCCTTTTCCCAAGGTCAGTTATTTACCCAAAGCCACCATCCCCCCAGGAGCTTGAAGCAAAGTTCTGCTAAAAAAACAAAACAAACAACTACTACAACAACAAAACCCCACTCATTCTCACTATCTCTGGCAAGGGATATCTCTGGCCTGGCTCTTTTATTAACATATGACTAGTGTCTTTTAACAGTCAATACTATCCCAAATGCTTTCTCACACCCCCCCCACCTCCCAACTTCTTCAACTTTTTGTCTCATATTGCTTTGTTTAAGCATTTTAAAAAAGGATTTACTTATTTATTTTTATGTATGAGTACAATTATAGCCATCTTCAGACACACCAGAAGATGGTGTCAGATCCCATTGCAGAAGATTGTGAGAAACCAAGTGTAGTAGCTGTATGTAGCACCCATGATTTCAGCATTGGGGATGGAATATGAATGAAAATGGCGCCCATAGACTCATATGGGTTGACAACATTGGAGCTGTGGTCTTGTTGGAGTAGGTCTGGTCTTGTTGGAGGAAGTGTGCCGTGGGGGATGCACTGTGTGGTTTCAGATACTCCAGCCAGACCCAGTTTCACTCTCTCTTCCTGCTACCTGCTGATCCAAATGTAGCACTCTCAGCTCCTTCTCCAGCATCATGTCTGCCTGTGTGCTACCTTATATCCCACCATGATGATAATGGACAAAACTGTAAGCAAGCCCTAAGTAAATGCTTTTCTTTGTAAGAGTTGCTGTGGTCATGGTGTCTCTTCACAGCAATAGGAACCCTAAGACAGTGTGCATGGATCTCTGGGGCTCACTGCCCAGCCTAGTAGAATTGGTGAGCTCCAGACTCTGGGAGAGATATCCTGTCTCAAGAGATAAATAGGAAAGAAATCAAGGAAGACACCTAGTTATGACCTGTGGCCTCTGCATATACATACATCTGTGTGTACCTGTAGTCAGGTGCATGTGTCACACACACACACACACACACACACCTACCTTAAAGACAGACAGACCTAAGAGCACTAATTCTGTCACATTTACACTACCCTCCATATTTGAGAAGAATTGCTTCTTTTGTTGACAAGCCTCTGGTCTGTGGCATTTTGTGATAACAAAGAAGATGGTGATGTGTTCCCTTAGTTTTCTCTGCTTTCCTCAGATGCATGGGGGAGTTGCACAGTAAGGGTCGAGTGGCTGTATTGATGCTTCTGCCTGTCAGCCATAGTGTGTGGTGGAGCTGTGCCAAGTTGGGCATCCTGTCCATTGGCCTATGACCTACTGGAAATGCAGTGTGGCTACAAGTACTATCCCAGTGCACCCTTCCCCGACCAGAGGAAAGCAGACAAAACAGCAATAGAGTGCTGGGTAGTGGCTTTATTAGATGTCTAAAAGACAGGGATCAAAGTTCCTAGGAAGTTATTCTTCTTGAGCCCAAGGCCCATAGAAACTAGACTTGTAAGAGCTGGCCAGGTAGCCCTGAGAAGAGCCAAAGCTATACTTGTAGCAGCTGGGCCAAGAAGAAGCCAAAAGATAATGTTCATGCTTGGGAAGGAAGAAGGATGAGAGAGACCGAGCTAGTGGAGGAGACTGGCTTAGTGTGCTGGGAAACACAAGCAAACCCTGGGATAGAAGTTCTAACAGGGGTGGTGCCTATCTGGTTATAACCCTGCAAAGTCAAAAATAAGATCTTGCATTGACAGCATACTAGGGTATAGCAGCTAGACTGGCAACAGCAGGGCTTGCAACATCTGAACGGGCACCGTCAGGGCTTTTAACAGCTGGACTGGCAAGAGCAGGGCTTGCAGCAGCTGGACTGGCAGCAGCAGGGCTTGCAGCAGCTGGACTGGCAGCAGCAGGGCTTGCAGCAGCTGGACTGGCAGCAGCAGGGCTTGCAGCAGCTGGACTGGCAGCAGCAGGGCTTGCAGCAGCTGGACTGGCAGCAGCAGGGCTTGCAGCAGCTGGACTGGCAGCAGCAGGGCTTGCAGCAGCTGGACTGGCAGCAGCAGGGCTTACAGCAGCTGGACTGGCAGCAGGAAGACCCACAGCCTGAAGAGCAGCAGGGCTTGCAGCCTCCACAGCTGGAGCAGGAACAGACAGGCACACAGCAGCACACAGGCTTGCAGCAGCAGGAGCCACAGCCCCCACAGCTGGAGCCACAGCCTCCACAGCTGGAGCCACAGCCTCCACAGCAGGAGCCACACCCACCACAGCTGGAGCCACAGCCTCCACAGCTGGAGCCACAACCTCCACAGCTAGAGCAGGAACAGACAGGAACACAACAGCACACAGGCTTACAGCAACACACAGGCTTGCAGCAGCTGGAGCCACAGCCCCCACAGCTGGAGCCACAGCCTCCTGAACATCCACAGCAGGTCATGGTTCTGGTGTTCGGTTGAGGATAGAGTAGGTCAGAGGAGCAGGTGGAGAGGAAGTGTGCAGGTGTGGAGCCTCCTGAGCCTGGGCCTTTATATCCCTGCCCAGGTCAGGTGCGAAGCTGGCACATGATCACTTCCTGGTTCCTGTTTGGACCATTTTTGAGGGCCACTTTCTCTTGTTTTCCTGCAGTTGTCATCCTTCATGCACCACCCATTGGTCTTTGGCTCTTTGTTTTCTGATAATTTCAACCCAGTGTATGTATGTGTGTGTATGAAGGTGTGTGGTGTGTGGTGTGTGTGTGTGTGTGTGTGTGTGTGTGTGTGTGTGTGTATGCACATGTATGTGGAAGCCAGAGTCAACCTGGGTACCATTCATGAGGATCCGCCCACCTTGTTTTCGAGGCAGGGTCTTTCACTGGCCTGGGACTCTCCTAATAGGCTAGGCTAGTTGAATGAGATCTTGCTGCCCCCACCTCTCCAGTGCTGTAGTTAAATGTCACCATTCCAGGCTTTTAAGGTGGTTTGGGGGAATAAACTTGGGTCCTCGAGACTGTGAGGTGAGCACTTCAATAGAGTTGTCTCTAAAATCCCAAGTTCTGCTTATAATTCTAATAATTATCTGTAGAGTCTCTTTGTTTTTCCTTTGACACTTATCTTTTAAGTGAAATCTTGAAAACACTTATCTTAGGGTTTTACTGTTGTGGACAGACACCATGACCAAGGCTACTCATAAGGACAACATTTAATTGGGGCTGGCTTACAGGTTCAGAAATTCAGTCCAGTATCATCAAGGACTGGAACATGGCAACATCTAGGCAGGCATAGTGTAGGCAGAGCTGAGAGTTCTACAATTTTATCTGATGGCTGCTAGTGGAAGACTCACTTCCAGGCAGCTAGGATGAGGGTATTAAAGTACACACCCACAGTGACACAACTATGGCCACACCTCCTAATAGTAGTAGGAGGCCATGTTGTTAGCATTTCTGTCTAGGCTCTGCCCCGGTTACCTGGCAACAGTCAGGTTTGCCTGACTCACTACAAAAAGGATGCTTGCACCCCACTCTCTCTTGCTGTCTTGCCTTCTTGGTCCCTACTCTGTCCTCTTGCACCTCCCCCCTCTCCCCCATTCCCCTCCCACCTCTCTCTCCACGTGCGCATGGCAGGCCTTTCTCTGTCTCTACTGCCCTCTCAACTCCCCTCCCTATGCCCTGAATAAACTCTATTCTCTACAGTCCTGTGGTGGCTGTTCCCCTCAGGGGGAAGGGATGCCTCAGCATGGGCCCGCAGAGGTACCCCCTTACCCCAAACCTTACCCACACATCCACCAAACATTCTTTCTCTCTTTATCTTTTTATAAACACAACACCATATACAAACCACCACAGCACACCTTCCCTTAAAAGGGAAGATTAAAATCTTTGCAGATTTGTTTGTGGGTGACCTGCACAGTGTCCTACGGGCACAGTGGCCGCTTTGCCTTATTCCTGATTTTGCAGGTAACGTGCCTAACCTTGACTTTGGTGATCTACTGACTTTAAACTGCGGGTAACCCTTGTCCTACAGAGGCACATGGTACTAATGTTAGTATAATTTGCATGCTGTATTACTGGTCCATAAATAACTTTTTTTGGGAGGTTGAGATAGGATCTCCCTAAATAGCCCAGGCTTGCTTCAAACTTGTGACACACTCGCAGTCAGCATCTGAGTGTCAGGGTTACCCATGTACACCACATCCCACTTAAGGGGTTTGTTTTGCTTCATACATTTCAAGCTGACTTTGCTGACATATAGCTTTTGTTTGTTTGTTTTCGAGACAAGGTTTCTCTGTGTAGCTCTGGCTGTCCTGGAACTCACTCTGTAGACCAGGCTGGCCTCTAACTCAGAAATCCTCCTGCCTCTGCCTCTCAAGTGCCGGGATTACAGGCATGTGCCACCTCTGCCCTGGACACATAGCTTTTGAACAGCCAACTACATCAGACCACTCTGTGGCTTTGTTTCCTCCTGCTGTTCCTGGCAATTTCAGTATCCAATGTACACTGTCCCTAGCCACATAAGAAGATGGACCTCTCTCTCAAAGTGTCTACTTCTGGAAAAGTTTGTACATGGAAGAAATTGCTCAGTCTTGCGTTGTTTGGGGGAACTTGCTCTTGGGTGTTGAGTATAGCAGTGCTTATGGTGGGGATGATAGTTCCCGTTAACTTTTAGTTGCAAATCTTTTCTTCTTTTGCTCTTTGTCTCTGTCTCTGTCTCTCTCTCTCTCTGGTGCACATGTGTACATATATACCTGTGGAGGTCAGAGGACAATCTTAAGTGTTGTTCCTCAGGTACCACCTACCTTTTATTGTTTCTTGTTGTTTTCTTTAATGTCTTTTTCTTTTATACTATCCTTAGTACTCAGTAGGTGCCTCAGTAGGACAAGGGTTATTCACTTGTTTTCCCCATTTTTTTTTTTATATGTATGTGAGTACACTGTAGCTGTCTTTACACACGCTAGAAGAAAGCATCAGATCCCATTACAGATGGTTGTGAGCCACCATGTGGTTTCTGGGAATTAAACTCAGGACCTCTGGAAGAGCAGCCAGTGCTCTTAACCACTGAGCCATCTCCAGCCCCTGTTATTCACATTTTAAAGTCTATCTATATATAGTTCCTGGAATTTGCTCTGTAGACCATTCTGGCCTCAAACTCATAGAGATCCTCCTGCTTCTGCCTCCTGAGTGCTGGGATTAAAAGTGGCCCCCCCCTTTTTTTGAGATGGTATCTCTCACAGGCTTGGGGCTGGATGATTAGGCCAGGCCGGCCGGCCTGTGAGCTCCAGGGACCGCCGATCTCCGGCCCCCCAGCAGCAGGACTGCAGGAACATAAGGTGTGCTTAGCTTTTGTGTGTGGCTTCTGGAAATAAAACTCAGATCCTCATGCTTGTGCCCTGAGTACTTTACTGATGACTGAGTCACCTCCTTGCCTCCTCTGTTTTCTCTTTTCTCTTTTAAAGTTTTGTTTTGAAGCATCATCTATTTTATGTGCATGAGTGTTTTGCCTGTGTATTAGTCAGGGTTTCCTAGAAACACAGAACTGATAGAATCAATCTACATACAGTGGTTTGACTATTTCAGCAATGGCTGTCTCCTGACAGGAAGTCCAAGAATCCAGTATTTGCTCTGTACACAGGCTGAATGTCTCAACTGGTCATTAGTATATGTCTGAATCCCGAAGAGGTAGGCTCTAGTGCCAGTGTAGAAATGGACTTGGCCTTGAGCACAAGGGCCAATAGGCAAAGAGCAAATGCTTCCTTCTTCCATGTCCTTTATATAGGCTACCCCCAGGAGATGTGTCCTCAGATTTAACTTAGATCTAACCACCTCAAAACATCTAGATTTAGGGTGGGTCTTCCCACCTCAAATAATTCAATTAAGAAAACTCCCTCGGGCTGGAGAGATGACTCAGTGGTTGAGTACTGACTACTCTTCTGAAGGTCCTGAGTTCAACTCGCAGCAACCACATGGTGACTCAAACCATCTGTAGTGGGATCTGATGCCTTCTTCTAGTGTGTGTAAAGAGAGCAACAGCGTACTTACATATAATAAATAAATAAATAAATCTGAGAGAGAGAGAGAGAGAGAGAGAGAGAGAGAGAGAGAGAGAGAGAGAGAAATAGCTATCTCAGGGCCTGGAGAGATGGCTCAATTTTTAAGTGCCTTGCTGCAGTGAGGTGGTGGTGATTCACACCTTTAATCTCAGAACTCAGGAGGCAGAGGCAGGAAGATCTCTGAGTTGGAGGCAAGCCTGGTCTACAGAGCTAGTTCCATGACAGCCAGTGCTACAGAGAGAAAGCTGTTCTTGGACAACCAAACCAAATCAAATATAAAATAAATAACAACAAACAAACAGACAAAAAAAACCCAACACTTGGTGCTCTTGCAGGGTGTTTGAGTTCAATTTCCACCACCAATGTCAGGTGCTCACATCTGCTTGTAACTCTAGCTCTAGGGCATTTGACACCTTCTGGCTACCAAAGCCAATTGTACCAGTGGTGTGTGTGTGTGTGTGTGTGTGTGTGTGTGTATGTGTGCACATAAATAAAACAAAACAAATCTTAAACAAGAGAGAGAGAGAGAGAGAGAGAGAGAGAGAGGCTGCAGTCAGAGGAGAGTGAGTTCAAGGCTTGCCTGAACTACATAGCACGATCCTGTTTTGCAAAACGAACAAAAATTATTTTAATTCTGGAATTTAGGGCTCCATTTACAGGTACACAGAAACAGTGCAATCCTCCTTCCAAGTGATTCCTGTAGCTTTCTTCACACCTCCTTCCGTGGGCTGCCCTGATGGGGAGATGCACTCTGTCAAGCTGTGGGCTTCAGGCCTATCCCCCTCATCCTTCCTGTGCCCTTGTTTCTCCCCAGCTGTCTGAGACTGAGTAAAGTCCACCGCCCCCAAGCCCAGGTTAGGCCTCTGTTGTTTACCGGGTGAGCTGAGTTATTCAAACTTGTTCTTACAATCCTTCGCATTTAACTATTTCAGTAGCATCCCGCTCTGTCTTCTTTCCTTACCCCCGCATTGCTTCATTCCCATCTCTCCAGTCTCTCTTCTGGATCTAATTTGTCCCAGGCTTTGACCTTGCTGTGTAGTGGAGGATGACCTTGACCCACTTAATGAGGTGCTGGGGATTGAACCCTGGGCTTCATGCATGCGGAGCCAACACTCTATCAACGGGGCTATCACCAGATCTCATAGAACTGCAGTTGTTGTGCCAGGAAACTTTTGTGAACCTCAAAAGACCACCAAGGAGCCAGTCCCGATGATGCAATCGCATTAGGGTCTCTTTATTCAAGCTCGAGCTTGGGCTCCCCGCCAACCCTGACACAGCAGGAAGGCGGAGCCCTGAGCCTAGTTTTAGGGGAGCATTTACGGAGGCCTGATACGCATCTGATTGGGGGGTCATTATGGCCTTTAATGTAATTGGCTGGTGTTGGGAGCCAACCCATAAAACTTAACTTCTGTTTTCTTCCTGATTGGTGGGTACTAGGAAGTGATGTGTCAGGGGCGGGATCGTAACCTGGAGATGTAGATTTGCTGGGAATAACCCGGAAACTGGTGCTAGGCACTAGCCTGTTGGTTAACTTGAGTTCAACCTTAGGTCAGGGTTCTCTAAGATGGAGTCTGAACTCCCAAAATTTGGTCTCTCACAGCTACAGGCAATTGTGAACTGCGCAGAGTGGGTGCTGGAACTAAACCTGGGTTCTTGGGGAAAAGCAGTAGGCACTCTTAATCATTGCGCCATTTCTTCAGAAGCTCCACCCCCTTTCTGTGATTTTCAAGACAGGGTCACTACAACTTAACAACTAAGGTGTCACTACGACCAACCTTCCCATTCTCTTAGATCGTAGATGAAATTTCCAGAGTCCCTTTTTATTTTAAAGCAGGGTTTCTCGGTGTAGCTCGGCTGGCCTTGTCTCACAGCTCACTCTCCCAGCTCACTGCCTCTGCCTCCTGAGAGTGGTGGGAATAAAAGCTTGCATCACTATATCTGGTGAGATTTTAATTATTTTCAGGGGAGGTCTTGTTTTTTAGTGATTCATTCAGAAGTTACACAGACACACACACACACACACACACACACACACACGCAGTTTCCTCTTCCATTTTACTTTACTGTGCTTGGTATGGAATCCAATGCTGTATCCTGAGTAACACCCTAGCCCCACAGTCCCTCCATTACTTGTAAACACAGCACTGGGCATGTTGACCATCTCTATAGCTTTCCCACCTAAGGGCGTGGTCAGAGTTGGAAGCTGCTCTAGCCCAGCCCAGCCCAGCCACCTGTGTGATATGGGTGTTTCCCTCAGTTACTGTCTTGTTCTCTCAAGTTTTAGCTTAGCTTTGTTTTGATTTACCTTTAATCTCGTTTGAGCTGCAACTAACGTGGTGATTTTGACAAGATTTTTCAGAGGTTCTCAGTCTACTGTTCCCCCAAAATGTGCCAGATCTGTTATATGAAAATATTTTGATACCACTGCAGTTGTAAACTTCCGAGCTCTCTCGTGTTTTGTGTTAGTGTGTGTTGGAGGCCAGCAGGCAGCATTTATGTAGTTCTTTCTATCTTGTTTTGTCAGACAGTGTCTCTCATTGAACTGGAACTGGTTAAGTAGGCTTCACTGTTTGGACAGTAAGCCCCCCCCCCCCAGATCTGCCTGGCTCAGCCTCCCCACTGTGTTCATCCACACCCATTGTGACTCTACCTCTGTTCTGTTCCTCACTCAGCAAAGTTGGTGTCTTTGAAATTTATCTATATTGTTCTGTGGAAAAACAGTGGGGTGTTTCTAGTCAGACAAGCATTCCACTTTACACTTTCCTCTTCAGTCAAACCCCGTCAATCCTGCTGGGCGCTCTTTGTCACCACACAGTGAGCGGTGACGAGCCACTTGTTTCTAGTGGCTACTGTACCCAAGATGGAGTCTGTGTGTTGGAAGCTGTGCACAGGATTGCTTTTCTTCAGTGAGACTGCAAGGCCAATAAAAACGTACTTTGTGTTCATTAGATCTATTCACATTCATATAACGTTGAGAACTTCCTTGTCTTCTAACTAACCATTTGTGATTGGTGATGTTTCTATAGGTAGAGACAGGAGGGCTCTTGGAGTTCAGGGACCAAAATAATCTAGCCTAATTATAGAGTCCCAGGTCCCAGCCAGTGGAAACCCTGAAAAACAAGGTGAATGGCTGTCTTCCCTGTCACTATGACAAAATACCCCGGCAAAACCAGTTTGAGGGAGAAAGGGTTTATTTGGGCTTACAGATCAAGGGTGTACTCTGTCATGGCAGGGAAGCCAAGGGAGCCCCTGGTCACACCCCTTTAACCACCAGGAAGCAGAGAGGGGTGGGTGAAGGACTTGAAGTGCTCAGCTCATTTTCTCCATTTTATGCTGTCCAGAATACACTGCACATAGAGTAGCCCCCACCCCACCCCACCCCAACCCCACCCCACCCCATCCCCATCCCCAATGACGGTGTGTCTTCCCGCATCAATTAAAGTGTTAAAGGCAAGCCCTCAGAGACATTTTCAGAGGGTAACCACCATCCAGACAATCCCTCACAAGTGTGCCCGGAGGCCTGGCTTCTAAGTGACTCCAAATTCTGTTGAGCTTCTGTCGAGCTGACAACAACTAATCACTACAATGGCGGCTGAAGAATGAACCAAGATTGACGTATGGCTTCCACCTATCCTCACACTCATGCATGTCTGTACACACTGTCTCTCTAAACACGGACACTCACAGACAAAAGAAATTTGTTTATCGCCTTATTTATTTAAGCAGGTAAAGTAGGAGGCAACAGGAAGTTCTTAGAAAACAAGTACTGGAGGAAAAGGAAGTGCCTTGGAAGACTCAGAATCTGGAAGGTTAAGAACTCGCTGAAAACTGTCCCTCACGGGTCAGAAGCAGTCTGTGCGGGTCAAACGATGGATCTCAGCATCCTCAAAGGAGCAGACAGTGACACCCTGTGGCCGTCAGATGGGCAGCTACCTTTACATGGACCATTTCCAGGGCTTATAAAGTACTTTATTCCAGAGGGAGGGTGGAGATAAGACCCAGCTGGAGGGTTGTACCAGAGAAGGGGATTAGGACATGGGTGAAAGGTGGGGATGAATTACAAGTATCGGGAGGAGAATCTGTGGAGAGGATGTAATCCAGGAATGCTGGATATGGCATGGAGCATTGAGAGAACTGAAGGCCTATGGTCAGAGGATTAGATCTTACACTGGCAGCACACGGGGGCACAGCAGCTGGACTGGCAGCAGCAGGGCTTGCAGCAGCTGGATTGGCAACAAGAAGATCCACAACCTGAAGAGCAGCAAGGCTTGCAACAGCTGGACTGGCAGCAGCAGGGTTTGCAGCAGCTGGACTGGCAGCAGCAGGGTTTGCAGCAGCTGGACTGGCAGCAGCAGGGTTTGCAGCAGCTGGACTGGCAGCAGCAGGGTTTGCAGCAGCTGGACTGGCAGCAGCAGGGTTTGCAGCAGCTGGACTGGCAGCAGGAAGACCCACAGCCTGAAGAGCAGCAGGGCTTGCAGCAGCTGGACTGACAGCAGCAGGGCTTGCAGCAGCTGGACTGGCAGCAGCAGGGCTTGCAGCAGCTGGACTGGCAGCAGCAGGGCTTGCAGCAGCTGGACTGGCAGCAGCTAGATTTGCAGCCCCCACAGGAGCCACAGCCCCCACAGGAGCCACAACCTCCCTTACAGCCCCCACAGGAGCCACAGCCCCCACAGGAGCCACAGCCTCCCTTACAGCCCCCACAGGAGCCACAGCCTCCCTTGCAGCCCCCACAGGAGCCACAGCCTCCCTTGCAGCCCCCACAGGAGCCACAGCCCCCACAGCTGGAGCAGGAACAGGCTGGCACACAGCAGCACACAGGCTTGCAGCAGCTGGAGCCACAGCCCCCACAGCTGGAGCCACAGCCTCCACAGCTGGAGCCACAGCCTCCACAGCTGGAGCCACAGCCTCCTGAACAGCCACAGCAGGTCATGGTTCTGGAGTTTGGTTGAGGATGGAGTAGGTCAGAGGTGGAGAGGAAGTGTGCAGGTGTGGAGCCTCCTGAGCCTGGGGCTTTTATATGCCTGTCCAGGGTCAGGTGCAAATCTGTCTGCAGTCACTTCCTTGTGACTATTTCTACGAGTCCTCCAGATTTTCATGTTTTCTCTTTGGAACAGCTTCCTGCTGGCTCAGCTGAGCTTCCTTCTCTTTGCTTTTTTATTTTGTTGTTCCTGTTTTTTATTTTTGTCCCCTCCTCCCTGTTGTTGGAGCTGAGGCTCCAGGTAGTTAGGGATGTCCCCAGGAGGCCACTGTAATGGTCATCTACTGTCACTGTTGACATTGTGACCCCATGAGGACACCATCTTGGTCACATGTACATACTTTCACTGTTGACTGTTCCCTGGTGACATTTATATTCTAATTTTTCCGGTCACCCATAGTGTTTTATTGGAAACACTAAAGAAGAAAGCAAATGAGTCATTGCCTCGTTCCTAGGGATGATACTTGGTTGCTCTCTGTAAGCACAGCATACCCAAATTAAATAGATAACCCTGGGCCTGTTCTGCCTCAGTTTCTTCATGCCTATATCAGCCTCTTGGGGTGGCCTTTCCAGTATTCTCTTGGGAGTGCAAACTCTATTCTCACACCTACAATGGCATCCCTTTCCCTACCACACCCGTGTGCACTCAGTCACTGGCATTTTCTCACTTCTCCACTCAGTGTCCACTCCTCTGGGGCTGCTGCCAGCCAGTCTGCCTCTCTGCTCAAGTGGGTTTTAAGGGGCGGAGGTCCTTTCTGCTGACCACTGGCTGTGTCTCCAAACTCAAGTGCTGGGAACTACTCCAGTGCCGTTGTGCCGAGATGGCCCCAGGGGTGTTGTCTCCACTCTCATAAGCGGATCCTTGTTGCTGTGAAAAGGGCCAGCAAGGATGGTGCTGTGGTTTCTGCCTTCCTATCATGAGAAGAAACAGCTAAATGGGCCACTCCAGATGTGACTGGCTTTCTTTTTTTCTTTATAAAAATAACAAAACATTGTTTATTTGTTGACAATTTCATTCATCCATCCATCATTCATTCTCTCTGGAATTCTTCATCCTAGCCTGTCTCTGTATTTCCTTGTAATTATTTATTTTGTCTGTCTGTCTGTCTATCTGTCTGTCTGTCTCTCTCTCTCTCTCTCTCTCTCTCTCTCTCTCTCTGTGTGTGTGTGTGTGTGTGTGTGTGTGTAGGTCAGTGGATGTCTAGTAAGAGTTATCTCCTTCCACCATGTGGCTACTGGGATTGGTTTCAGGTTATCATGCTTGCTAGCAAGTGCCTTTACTCTCTAAGCCATGTCACTGGCCCTTATTTATTTATTTATTTATTTATTTATTTGTAATAATCCACTGAGTTTTAAATAGGTTTGCTTTCATGAACATGAGTGTGAACTTGCTTACTGGATCATGGACAACTTACCAGATGCTCTATATTCCTGAAGAAAAACGACTCTCCCACTCTATCAGCTTCCAGGTGTCAATGGCACCGCAGCTACAGGAGGAATCCCATGGGCCCCTCCCCTATTCTTGTTGGGATGCTGTCAGATTCTACATTGTGTGGATCTTTGTCATCCTCTGTCAGGACAAATAGGTTCCATGGGGGTCAGGCCTGGCTGGGAATGCCGGAAATGTTGCAGTTCTCAGAAGAGAAGCAAGGAGGTTTGGGCCGCTTGTACAGGACAGGTAGTGGAGGTTCCGGGACTCTCATCTGTTACCATGGCAACACCAGGGCAAGCAGCAGGGGTGGTAGGAGCAGCATAAACCTAGTCAGCCAGGCAGGTCCAAGATCCAGCAATGAATGTTTCGGGAGGAAGAACTCTTCCTCGAGTGTTATAGCTCAGTAAAAACAGCCACTCTCAAATGAGCCTCAGTGAAATAGCTTGTGTGCTTTATCCCATGTGATCAAGGACTATGTAAACATTGGGGAGTAGAGTGAGATTTAGGGGGTGGGTGTTTCCTATTGGCCGAGTTTGAGAAGTCAGTGATGTTCTATTTGCATGGGGAAGGACTCCAGGTGTTTCTTTTAGTGACTGATTGCCATGGTCCTCTCAGTGGGTTGTCATGGTTATATATCCAGAAGGTAGCTTCAGAGCACAAACAGAAATGGGTAGGGTGTAATCTCAACCCCTGCCGATCTGAAGCCTCTGAGATTCCTGGGGCCAAGCTCATTCAACCTTAGCAGTCCTTCTGTCTGGTGGCATGGTCTACCTGCCCCACAGATCTAATCTCCTGAATTGCGAGTTCATGAATACAACATCCCTGTTATGTCTAGAAGGCAAATCTCTCAGCATTCCTTCCATCCTCCTGCTCTGCGGTTCTTTCTGTCCCCTCTTCCATGATGGTTCCTGTGTCTTACGGGAGAAGGAGGTTTGATATAGATTTCCCTTTCAGAGTTGATTAATTAACAGTTACTTATTCTCAAAACTTTGACCAGTTCAAAGTTTCTTCATTAACCATTGCCTATCACAAAAAGAAAATTCTGGACCCAAGGTTGAGAGCACCAGTAATCTATGTGTATGAACACAATATCCAGCAGACAGTTTAACAACATATTCATTTATCAAGACAACAGTAACAAGGTCCCCAGCTTTGGCCTATCCTTTGTCATGGACTTCTGGCCAGGCTTATTGCACCAAGAATAAACTCCCTCTTGTGAGGCCGGCCTTTAATCTAGTCAGATAGCAATTGGTTACCCCATAGCATTCATGTCACTATGACACTAGTGGGTGCATCTTACCCGAAGCATGCAGCCCCTGTCCCAACTTGTCTCTTTCATCAGAGTCTCACATCTGCCTGCTCCGCCTGACTTGCCCCAACTTCCTGCACTCAAAGGATCCTCCTGTCTCAATCTCCTGCGTGGTCGAGACTGCAGGTGCTTGTTACCAGGCCCAGCGATGGGATCTCAGCTGTGGCATCCGGGGCTTCCCAGCCTAAAGAATGGTGAGAGGGTTTTTCTCCATTCTTTGTAGTTTTCTCCCCTTTGACATTCTGTTCTGGAGGTATCAAACTGACATGTTCCAATCGCTAAACCTTTGGAGATATGCCTGCATTTGACCTGGTGTTCTCCAGTCTCATTCTCAGTGTCACATATAGGACAGGATATTTGAGGTGTAAGTTCATGTTCCTATATGTACAGACTCTATCTTCCTTATTCATTTGTGTTTGGTAGACACTGAGGCCGGCTGTTTCCACTTCTTGGCTGTTGTGAATGGTGCTAACATGGTCCTAAACATGTCATGAGCAAGGGGGATTTCATAAGTGAAGAAATGTCATATAGGATTTCATTGTTAGTCTCCTAAGTACTGTCCAAAATTCCTACCAGCAGTGGTCCAGTTCCCTGTTCCCATCTTCTTGCCAACACTGGTCAGGCAGGTGTGGGGTACAGGTGTAGGTGTGGTTTTAATCTCTTTCTCCCTCTCTCTGTCTGTGACATGCACATGTGCACACATGTACTCGAACACATACATGCACGCACAGGTATGTGGAGGCTAGAGGCCTATGCTAGGTGTCTTTCTCAATGGAGCCCCATCTTACTGAAGAAAGGTCTCTCACTGATGCTCACCTGTTAGGCCAGTCCGGCTAGCCAGCAAGCTCCAAGCATCTTGTTCATCTTGTTTCTGCTTCTCCAGCGTTGAGTTACAGGTGCACATCACTGTACCCGGCTTTTATACGGGTGCTGGAGATCCAACAGGTCTTCATGTTTTCCTGCCTGTGTCACCCCTCCCAGCCCTTGCTTTCTTTTGGATTATTTTTTGAGACAGGGTCTCACAGTGTGACTCTGGTGGGTCTAAAACACACTATGTAGCTGAAGATGCTTTGTACTTCTAGCAATCCTTCTGCCTCAGTCTTCTGGGCTTGATTTGCACTTTTTCTGATGCTTTCTTCTAGCCCATCCCTTATTGGAGTCACGCTTTGAAGCTGCTGGCCCTCTGCTCGCAGTTGTGGCCTAGTCTTCTGTCCTCACTAAGCTGGTGGTCCTCAGGCCAGCAGGAGTGAGTCTGTTCTTGGTGTCGAGGGCTCTTACTGCATCCTATGAGCTCTGAACCTTAGCGGCCATCCACAGTGACCTACTGTGTCACCTTGCTCAACGTCCTCCCTTGTTTATGAAACACCCTCTCCAGCTCACTCACTCTCCCATAGCTTCATCTGTTTATTACTTTCAAGGAACTAAAGCTCACTGGTACTTGGACCTGTGAGAGTTTCCTTCTTGGGCATCCTGAAGTCTTCCTGGCAATTTTGGCTCCATGGTAAAGTATTTGGTTTTTTGTTTTGTTTTGTTTTTTTGGGACAGGGTTTCTCTGTGTAGCCCTGGCTGTCCTGGAACTCACTCTGTAGACCAGGCTGGCCTCGAACTCAGAAATCCGCCTGCCTCTGCCTCCCAAGTGCTGGGATTAAAGGCGTGTGCCACCACTGCCCGGCAAGATATTTGGTTTTATCATCACTGCAAGCTCACAATGGTTCTCCAGAGCCCTGGAGACCTGGACAGGGGATGTAGCGTCCTCCCTTCCTCTGTTGAGATATGCCAAGGGCCACAAAACCCCAAGGAAGACGCCAGATGTTCAGTTTTCAGCTGAGGATGGCTGGTTATATATCATCTTCCTCAAAAAGTCTGAATCCATCCCTTGGGGTTCTCAGAGACTGAGTCACAAACCAAATAACACACACGGGCTGGACCTAGGCCTCACTGCACATATGTAGCAGATGTGCAGCTTGGTCTTCCTGTGAGTCCCAAATAAATGGAGCAGGGGCTGTCCTAAAGCTGTTGCCTGTATCTGGGATATGTTCTTCTAGCTGGGCTATCTTGTCTGGCCTCAGTGGGAGAGGATGCACCCAGCCTTAAAGAGTTGATGTGCTAGGATGGGGGGATACCCAGGAGGGGCCCCACTTACTCAGAGGAGAAGGGGAAGGGGGGATAGGGGGAAGGATTGTGGGAGGAGGTGACCAACAACAGGCAGTGAGCAGGATGTAAAATGAATAAGTAGAAAAAAAGGAATCTGAATCCATTCTCCTGCACCTCCCTTGTAAAATGTCCCAAAGCAACTCACAGAGCTTCTTGTGGGCTGTCACTTCTTTGGTGGTCTGCAAGTGTCTATAAGGTTTCTAAAGGTCATTAGAGGAAGCCATGGTCAGGTCCAGCTACAGAATGGTCCACAGTGACATGGTGTTCTCCTCACGTAAGTAGAAACCACGCAAACACCTGCGAGAAGGAACAGGAGAAGGAAACACAAGGCCAGTGAGAAAGAACAAGAAGTGTTGGGTGTCACCCTGGGGCCACCCACAGAGTCACACTGGTTGCTCTCCGTGTGCAGCAGTGGTATCAAGACAGAGCAACCACAGCTGAAGCTCAGGAAGCAACCAGTCTCACCCGTGGAAGACAGAGGGCCATGCCAGAGTCAGATGACGGGGGGCCTATGGCGCGGGCAAGGGACACAGGGACAGTGCTGACCGCTGATAGAAGCCAGGGATTTTAGACCCACTAGGCAGGGCAAATACTTCATGACACATATGAAGGCAAGAGCCAAGCCAGAAGGCAGTGCTGCAGAGTACTGTGGTTGACGGGACAAAGGGAAGATTACGGGGGACTGAGAACAGTCACATGAAGGAAGTGGTGGAAGAGAAATTTCTTTTGAAGTCCAGAAACTAGAGGACAATAGTGGCCCTTTCCTTCAGTCCAGTAGGTGTCCAACTGGCATGGGCACAGCACTCTCCCGGGCACCAAACCAGAGCGGGTATGCTGGTTAGCTTTGATTGTCTACTCGACACAGCCTAGAATCACACAGCAAGACAGTCTCAATGAGGAATTACCTAGGTCTGGTTGGCCTGCGGGCATGTGTCCATAGGGAATAGTCTTGATTGTTTACTGATGTAGAAGGACTCAGCCCACTGTGGGTGGCACCATTCCCTAGGGTGGTCCCTGAATTGTATAAGAGTGAAGAAAACCAGCTAGCAGGAAGGCAGGCGGGCAGACAACAAGCAGCACAGCGCTTCTGTTTCTCTCTTCTCTCCAGTGGTAATTAGTTTAAGTTCCTGCCTTGACTTCTCAGTGACAGACTGTAACCTGGTATAAGATGAATAAACCCTTTCCTCTCCCACGTTTCTTTTGTTCAGTGTATTTTTATCACGGCAATAGAAATGTAACTAGAACAGAAATCATGGCAAGAGACAGCTGCTCACAGACGGTGCTCTTACGGAGAGCAGTCTAGCACATTTTGTGTTTGTGTTTCAGGCACCAGTGTAACTGTGTGTAGCTGCTTGATGAAGGTGGGGCCTGGGTTCAGACCTCTGTGTCTGTGAATAACATGACATTGGTCACCAGGGCATGCATATTGGGGAGATTGGGCCATGATACCTTTGCAATATCGAGAGCAGGGGCTGACGTGACAGCAGCTGTAGATACTAATGGCTCCCTTGTCAGTATCCTGTGATATTTACAGTCCTCATGTGTCCTGGCCAGAGTCTTCTGAGCCCTGGATGACAGGAGGGGGTAGGTAGCATTAGCTTATCACACTGACCACACTGTGTGTGTGTGTGTGTGTGTGTGTGTGTGTGTGTGTGTTGCTTGAGATGAAACCTAAGGCTTTATGAGTGCTAGGTTACCTCTATGGCCTTTCTTTAAAAAAGGGGGGGGGGTAGTGAAAAACAGGGGGAGGGCCTTCGCTACTGGGGCAGGACTGAGGTTTCACAGCCTCCATCTTAACAGGCTGAGGAGATCCCGCCTCCCCGCGGTGCTCCACCCTCTGGAGATGAGAGCGGACATGCGCGCTGCCTCAGGGGCTCAGGCCGAGAGGGTCCCTTAAACCCAGGAGCCTGACAAGCTGAGTTGGAACCAAACGTTCTGAACGAGAAATCACCCGAAGGGGACCTGGGCATGTAGCTCAATTGGCATAGTGCTTGTCTGGTATCTTCGACACCTAGGGTTCGATTCCTGCGTGTTGCGCAGGCTGTAATCCCAGCATTCTGGAAGTGGGGACTGGAGGATCACAAGTTCAAGGTCATCTCATCCAATTGGAAGCCAGCCGGCTATATGACCCACACACCCCCTAAAAATGTTTAAAGGAACATTTTTTGCGTGCCTCCAATGTTTCATCTGTGCTTTTTCTGTGTAATTTTTTTGGTTTTGTTTTTTGTTGTTTGTTTTGTTTTTGTTTTTACGAGATAGGGTTTCTTCATGTAGCCCTGGCTGTACTGGACCTCACTCAGTAGACCAGGCTGGTCTCGAACTCAGAAATCCGCCTGCCTCTGCTCTCCCAAGTGCTGTGATTAAAGGCGTGCGCCACCACCGCCTGGGTAATTTTTTAAAAACCTGGTAAGTTATGTTTTGTATGTGTAAAATTAATGATGAGGCCAGGATTTCATGTCATTTAGAAATGTTGCTAAATAATAACGTCCCCAAAATAATCAAGTTTTAGTACCTCACGGCTAGTATACAAGATTGAGCGAGTCCTCCTCACTTGTATTTTCTTAATGAGATTACATTCCATCTACATTTCACTCACTTGCTCAGGTTTATTTTTATTGTGGTTTCCTGTTTGCTGGTCTGCTTGGGCCAGCCCTTTACCATGCTGACTCCCTGTCCTGTTTTTTTTATTTCTTTTAAACATTCCTGCCTTAATTTTTTTTTAAAAAAAAGAGAGGGGAGAAAGCTTTTTTGCTAGCATCCATGATTTTGGAATAAAGTGGACTTTTTATTTTAAGGCTGGGATGGTGGGATGGAGGGACGGTGGGACGGTGGGACGGTGGGACGGTGGGACGGTGGGACGGGTGGGACGGGTGGGACGGTGGGACGGTGGGACGGTGGGATGGTGGGATGGTGGTCCTTCTAAAGAAATCACTCTCCTTAGGAGGCCCTTGGCTTTCATTGACCTCCCGGGCTGTTATACAAATGTTAGGAATGGCAATTTTGTAGTCATTACCTACTCTATGATTGGATAGACTATGCTTTAGAATTTTGAGAACTTTAAAATTCATTTTCATAATAAAAAGCCCCCCAAATTAAAAAAAAGCGGGTGGGGATACATATACCTATGTCTGGAAAACTTGAATGAGGCCAAATTCACAAACAATGAAGACATTAGGCAGAAGTAATATTAAGACAGCTACCTTGGGAAAGCAGGTCGAAAAATTAAATCAGAAACACAAAAACGTATTTGGTCAGGTTTACAGAATTAGGGGCAAAAAGCAAATAGAGTGAGCCAGGGCTAGCCCACAAGGCTCAGGTCCTGTGGACACAGAAAATCTAGGTGAGCAGATTGGACAGACATCAGGACATCTAGGGTGAGCGTGATTGCTATCAAAGTCCCAAAGAGGGGAGAGCAGAGATGGTCTGCTGACTGCGATAGAATCATTTCGTGCTAGGCCTGGAGCAGAGGATGCAGCTTGTAGAATTTTAGGCCTGCCGCTTCCCCGACATCAGGGCACCTTCCCGGAGATTGCCGTAAATCATAGAGCATCAGATATTGTTTTCGAATGTCTCTCTTGCTGCCATCACGTTATCAATTTCCTAAGAGAGAGATGAAAAATCAGAGGCTACACAGACATTAGCTATGTTTTTAAAAAATTTATTCATTTGTTTTATGTAAGTCCATTGTACTGTCTTCAGACACAGCAGAAGAGGGCATCGGATCCCATTACAGATGGCTGTGAGCCACCATGCGGTTGCTGAGGTTTTGAACTCAGGACCTCTGGAAGAGCAGTCAAGTGCTCTTAACTGCTGAGCCATCTCTCCATCCCTAGACATTAGGTGTTTAAGGGAAGTAACAAGCAATATGAGGACGATAGTAGAAAAGGACAGACTCACTTGAATTAAAGAAGCACTTCAGGGTATGAATGCATTCCCAGGTGTCCAGGTCTATAACCAGGTCAACAAGCCGCGCAGGCGTATAATTGAGTAAATATAGGGGCAGAGGTGCAAAGCCAAGTCACCCTTGGGGTGCGTGGGCACACCTGGGGCAGTCTCTCTCTATTAGAGGGAGTTGTTATCCACATCTCTCTGGGCTTCAATTTCCTCCTAAAGTCAACAAAGATGAAATCTACACTTAGCAGTCTTCACGGATTTGCACATTTATGATTCCCCGGTGTGCAGGGCTGCAAGCTGTGAAAACGAGTCTCTTAAGTAGTTTTCTTTGTTTGCTTTGCAGTTTTCCATTTGCTTCTGCAGGAAGAATTTTCAAACCTGCTCCTTCATCAAGGGAAGACTCAGTCCCAGAGGCGAAGCAGTCATAGAAATAGAACATCTGGGATGAAAATCGAAAGTTGTCAGCTCTCCTCTCTCATCTTCAAATCCCAAGTTGTTCAAGCCATTTCCTTCAGGCCATTGTTCTTATAGCCTCCAGAGTAACTTATCATTAATGACGGAGGAAGAAGACCTGATTGAAAAAGATACTCCATTGCTTTCTTCATCTAAGACAGATCTTTGTCTTAAATTCTGATGAAAGGCTTTTTCCAAGAAACAAAATCAAGAGACAATAGTTACATTTCCAAAGCCATTTTATCTCTATCATTTCTGACAATACTGTATTTTCTTTACATTTCTTGCCAACATCCGTGACCTAAGCTGCTGAAACAAAGGCTTACCCTACCTCAGCTTCTCGCGGTAGGTCTGCAGGGATGCCATGAGCTTTCTATCTTCTCCACTAGGTGGCTCATGCGGTCTCCTGCTGTGGTTCAGATCCTTTAAGTGTGTTCTCAGACCCGGTATTTTCCAGTGACCAGATTCCTGAAGGTAAGTACCTCTCTGTTGACTTGGAAAGGGACTTAATTATAGTAAACTAATCAACTGACTGATTGTCAGGTTAAAATTCTTGGGAATGAAATTGTCTTTTGCCAGGTAGCGGACAGCAAATGCCTTTTAGCCCAGCACTTGGGAGGCAGAGGCAGGTAGATCTCCGAGTTCAAGGCCAGCTGGTCTATAAAGCAAGTTCCATGACAGCTACAGAGAGAAACCCTGTCTCAACCAACCAACCAACCAACCAATCAACCAACCAACCAACCAACCAACCAACCAACCAACCAACCAACCAACCAAAGTGTCTTTCACTGACACTTGTGCAAACCAAGTAGGGTGGACAGACCAAACCCAACGATCTGCCTCCAGTGGAACCCAGAGAAATCCCCTGGACACAGTGAATGCTGGGGAAGGTGGCGAGGCGGACTTACAGAAACTTCCAAGGATTGTCGTTTTTAGTTTTTTCTTGAGGGTCTTAAATTGTTATGGAGCTGAGGATGACCTTGAACTTCTGATCCTCCAGTCCTCACTTCCCAAGTGCTGGATTAGATGTGTGCTAACATACCGTGTTTACAGTATGAAATGAAACTCAGATGAAACCCAGGGGCTTGTGCAGCTAGGCAAGCACTCTTTATTTTATGCATGTCAGCCTCTCTGAACTTACTGAATACTTGATCCCATTTGAAAAATCTCCAGCTTGCTGAGGCTGGTCTGGATGCCAGTTTGAGAGATGGAAATATGTTGCAGAGATTGCGACTTCTTTTAGAGAGCCTTCTTGGTTTGGGGGGAACATTGGTAAGGACATTATGAGTAAGATGGGGTGTGTATGAGATGCTGACAAGTGAAGGCTCTGATAAAGATCGGCACCCTGATTTGTGAATGGCCCACAAGGAAGCTCAGGAAGACCCAAGGACACTGAGGACTGGTCACCAACATCAGAACCCATCCCATGGCAGAAAGATCCATAGCACTCCTGACATGAGAACAGGAATTCACCAAAGCACATGGGCCACCATGGCTGCCACCAGACTAGGATGCCAAGGTCCTCCAGGTAGGAGGGGCATATGTTTCTATTCATTTCTTTTTCTTTTCACATATGTGTGGACATGTGTGGTGCATGGGTATGTATGTGCACATTCATGTTAGGGCTTATGTGTACATCTGTGCATATCCCTGTGAAGGCCAGAGGTATGTGTACCTTAGTTTTTGAGAAAATATTCTCTACTGTACCAGGAACTCACTAGTTCAGCTGGATTGCCTTACTAGTGAGCTCAGGGCATCCTGTCTCTGCATTCCCAGTGCATGGATTACAGATGTGAGCCCCAAGTCCCAGCTTTTCACTTAGGCTCTGGAGATCTGATGTCAGGTCCTCATGCACACATGGCATGCACTTTATCACCTAGCCATCTCTCCAGCTTCCTTCTCCATAGCCTTCTGATCCTTTTTATCTTCATCTTGAGATATATTTTTTTCTGGAATTTAAAATTTCATTAAATCTGGGTTTGGTAGCACATGCCTATAATTCCAGCACTTGCGAAGGTAGAGGCAGGCGGAGTATGAGTTCAAATCCATCCTGGGCCACACAGCAAGCTTGAGGCCGACCTTGAGGTGCCCACATCCAGCCACCTGACTGGTGGGCACTTTTTTTTGAGGCAGATTTCTCAATGCAGTCCTGGGTGTTCTAGAAACTACCTATGAAGACTAGGCTCATTTTGAACTCACAGAGATCTTCCTGCCTCTGTCTCCAGAGTGCTAGGATTAAAGGAGTATATCACCTTTATACTGGATTATACTGGGTTATAAAGGGCTGAGGCAGGGTTGTTTTTTTTTTTTTTTGTTTGTTGTTGTTTGTTTGTTTTTGTTTTTTGAGACAGGGTTTCTCTGTGTAGCCCTGGCTGTCCTGGAACTCACTCTGTAGACCAGGCTGGCCTTGAGCTCAGAAATCTGCCTGTCTCTGCCTCCCAAGTGCTAGGATTAAAGGCGTGTGCCACCACCGCCTGGTGAGGCAGTTTTTTTTTTTGTTTTTTTTTTTTTTTAACTTAGCAACCAAAATGGAGTAGGAACCCTTGATCTGATCTCTGAGGAGAGATGAATCACAAAGGTCACGACCTTGAAAAACAAAAAACAAAAAACAAAAACCCAAGCATCACTCATATTCCAGCACTCTGGAGGCTGGGGCAGGATGGTTGCAAATCCGAGGCCAGCCTGGATACATAGCCAAACCTTGTCTTCAAACACAAAACAAAATAAGCCCCATCCCCTCATTAAAAAACAAAACAAAACAAAACAAAACAAAACAAAACAAAACAAAAAACAAAGCCTCACTACACGTTGCTCAGTGGGAGTGGCCAGGCACAGCCAGCCAGAGCTGAGGTTCCATTCACACAAGCCCAGAGACGGGAAGCATGATGCTGGATGCCGGAGGAAGGGAAGAGACTGCTGGTGAGGAGAGTTTAGAAGGATGGAGTGGTTAGGGGATCTGCAGGGGCTTGGCTGCAAAATACTGGAGATGTGCTGAGCGTGGCTGAGCTGCTCCCGTGACACCACCTGTGTCTCCCCTCAAATAAGGATGAGGGGAGAGGGCGGCTCAGTCGGTAGAGGGCTTGCTCGCCTTGTGTGAATTGCAGGGTTCAACCCCCTCGCTGGTGCATACCTGCAATCCTAACCCTTGGGAGGTGGATACAGGAGGGCCAAGAGTTCCCGGTCATCCTTGGCTACTCCTTCAGCTCAAGGCCAGCCTGGGTTATGTGGAAACTTGCTTCTGAAAAGAAAATAATAAAAGGAGATAGAAGGGGGTTGGAGGCTCATGTCTGATCCAGAGCAAGCCTCGGTCTGGATGAGCTCACCTGCTGTTTGAGTGGTCTCTGAACACCAAGGCTTCTCAGTCTCAGCACTCACTTTGCTACGTTTGCCTTGGGAAGCCAGCCCACCTGGGATGTGGCATTTCCAGGGGTGGGTTCTCTGTGGGGACAGAGATGTCACCTAATAGTGCTGCTCTGCTGTGGGACTCTGTGGTGAACTTAGGTATGAACCGACTGACTGAGAACCTATCAAGGTTACCTGTTATCTTGATGGAGGAGGCATCACCTTTCCTCCCTGAGACTGTTTTATTTATATGTCCCTCTCTTTTTGCTGGGGTAAGACCCAGCCCAGCTTGTACCTTCCTGCTGTCCTAGCGTGGAATGTAAAGTCCTATTGCACCTTCTCCAGCCAGTCCCATCCATCATAGTTTCTGACATGTTGATGCCATTGTTTCCAAGAATACTGTACATCGCCAGCCCCGTGCCCAGTCATATGACCAGATTACATCTGAGCCGGATCTGCAGCCCTGAGTAATCTCAGATAAGAGGGTATAGGCTACGGGGGAGGATGGGAAAAACTAGGCCAGCTCATTTCAATAGAACCAATGACCTAGAGGGCAGTGCACTCCTGGCAAGGAGGGGATTGGGCAAGGAGGGGATTTGGCAAGGAGGTGATTTATCAAGCAGGGGATTCATACACAATGCTCTCAACACCTGAGAGATGAATCCACCCAACCTTCAGACCCCAGGTTATTTCTGAATGAAACAGGTTTTTGTTTTGTTTTGTTTTGTTTTGTTTTGTTTTTTAATCACCTCAGTGTTTCAGAAGCTTCTGCAAACACAGCCTGTGCAACTTTACATTGTAGGACCAGGGTGACCCCACCATTCTGACCTCCCCAAATTGGGTCTGTCTAGTTCTTATCCCACCTATGGAACTGACTGAAGCAACTGTAGCAACCAACAGAGCCGGTGGCTTTAAGATCAGAGGCCATTATCCCATGTGTCTGAGACTGAAGGGTGAAGATGGAGGTGCTCCAGGGCTGGCACTTCCCAAGTCCTCCCTCCTTGGCTTTCAGAGAGTATCTTCTCTCTGTGTCCTCATACAGAATCCACTGTCCTGTATGTATGTATGTATGTATGTATCTATCTATCTATCTATCTATCTTCTATCTATCTATGCATATGTAGGCCTAAGCTGTCATTTCTCAGAAGCTGTCCACCTTGGTTTTGGTCTCTCTGAGTAGTCTGGGCTGGCTGGCTGATGAGTCCCAGGGCTCAGAGGAGTCCTGCCAGGAGGACATTGGAAATACTCTGAGATACAGACGGACCGGGTTCTTCCACACACACACACATCACCTACCTGCTTGCGAGGAGCCCCTTCACCGCATCAAAGGCTGGACAAGCACTGCGTCCTCCTAGTGGTCACTCAATCCCACAGAGACCTTCTGAGTCTCCCAGGAGCCCACTGAGTGAACCCGCCACTCCTCAGTACACAAACAGAGAAGGACTTGAAAGGATTACACTGAAAGGAGGATTATTTTGCTGTGAAGAGATGATTTTATTGAAGGAAAATATTAATGTGTTCTAAGAGACAGGTACAAAGACGGCACGAGGAAGGAACGAGTGTGGACTGTGCTGCAGGAGGAAG